>JANAVB010003198.1:7775917-7838417 GCA_029216955.1 Iris pallida
GAACCGCATAGGGCTACGTCGCTTTTCCCGAGCCGCATGGAGCTATCGGGGACTTTAGAGTCGCATGAAGCTCTAAAGGATTTTTTTTGAGCCGCATGAAGCTCTAAGAGATTCTTGAGCCGTATGAGACTCCCCCTGTTTTGAGCCGCATGGACTTTCCTGTTCTTTTTCATGCTTCTACAGCTCCAACACCATCAACGGAGGCACGCCCATTGTAGCTCCGACTACCTTATTTCCTTTCTCTGCAGCGGATCTCTTGGGCGTCATTCGATCGGTTTGAGGAGAAGAAGAAGACAAAGTGTGTTCGAGAGTAAAAACTTATGAGAAGAACTCTCTTTTTCTCCTCTCAGTGGGCTAGTTATAGCCTAAAAACTATTTGCAACAGCCATGCCAATCACGCACAAAATATGGGTCAGTTGAGATTATGTCATGCACTTATCACGCATGACTGCTTCTTATTCAAAGTATTTCAAATTTTAAAATTTTTAAAATTTGAAAACTTTGAAGGGGGTCTTGTAGAAGCTCAAAATATGTAAAATAGTACCATACGCTATTCACTTTTGGCGCCATGCTCAAATCATCAGATGGCACCATGATCAGATGTAATACTAGATCAGATGGCGCTAAACTTCACATGGCGCCATATGTCACGCGGCCATCTTCCTTGAGAAGCCAAACGGCTGTCATCATGACTGACCGCCCGTCAGTCGAGGAAAATCTCCTCAAATCCAGAGTGTACAATGCTCGAGGGGAATTATCAGTATCGTCATTATTATTGTTGTCATTTACTATCCACCATGCAGAATTGGCATGAAGTAGGCAGTACTTCACAGTTTTTAATAATTAGCGCTTTTCCACAGATAGCGCAGGCATACACTGTTCATCAAATCAAGCGCCAATTGATCAAATCATCATCCAGAGGCAGTTAGATGACATAGGACGCATGCCACTAATCTTAAAGAACGTGCACATGATACTACCCACGACCAAGCGCATCTCTTTCACAGGATGCCACTCGTCCCAAGCAGTTAAACCAACCATTCACGCGAATGGATAATGGCGCGCCAATTGCAAGTGTGTGCCAATCGGGATAACTGTTTGATAGTTACCTCAAAACTTTATAAATAGAGTTCTAAATCACTTCACAATCATTACTAATAATCATAATCTCATGACCAAGTTCCTATAGCACTCTCCAAAGGCTTTCTTCTTCGACATCGCATCGTCCAAGGGATAAAGTGATCGTCTTCTGATCAGATTTCTATAGTTGTACTTCTCCAAAATCAAAATTGTACCTTTGTACTTTTCTTTTTCTGTTTGCAAACTTGTTTTCTTTGAAAACTTTTGTTCTCACAAACAATGACGTCAGTGGATCAAGTCGATGAAGACGATCAGCCATTCTTCGAACCCCTCGATGTTGAACCCTGGGATCAGCAATTTGATGCCCAATGGAAGAAATGCTTTGAATCACACGAACCGTCGAATGAAGATGAGGTCGTATAAATCGACTTAAGGGGACAAGTCTTCTCCTAAACCGATCTTCATCAGCAAAAGTATGAAAGGAGAAGATTGTGAGTCTCTTATTGAGCATATAAGAGAATACATAGACGTCTTTGCCTGGAGCAACGAAGATATGGCGAGCTTAGACCCAAATGTCGCCGTACACAAACTGAATATCTTGCCTAAAGCTAAGCCAGTGAAGCAATAGCAACGATATTTTTGCCCCGATATCGTGAATGCTATCGAAAAGGAAGTCAATAATCTAATAAAGAGTGGCTTCATCTGTGAGGAACAACACCCAGATTTGGTGGCCAATATAGTCCTATTTACTAAGAAAAATAGGAAGATTCGAGTCTGTATCGATTTTCACGATCAAAATACCGCTTGCCCGAAGGATGAGTTCCCGTTACCCATCAACGATCTGATGGCCGATACCACCTGCATGTTCAAGCGCATGTCTTTCATGGATGGCTAATAAGGTTATAACCAGATCAAGATGTTCCCAGACAATGAGAAACATACGTCCTTCCGGACATCGATGGGTGTGTACTTCTACACCATAATGCCCTCTGGTTTAAAAAATGCAGGCACTACGTACCAGCATGCTAAGAGTATTATATTTCGCAAGCACTTGCGTAAGACAGTCGAATGTTACGACGATGACATTGTTGTCAAAAGTTGCTTTCATAGTGATCACCTCCATGACTTAAGGACCATTTTCGATATGATAAGGACACACCAGTTAAAGATGAATCCAGCCAAGTCTTTCCTGGGGGTGTCCAGTGGCAAGTTGTAAAACCCCTAAATTTTCTACTATATTTTTAAAAAATAAATTTGGTACTGATATTAAATTTTGTATTGTACGTCGCGTAGTCATATTATACGTCGCGTACGAAATTTTATTTTTCGTGATTGCTCGACGAGTGCGAATATGTGCGGGTGTACACATTTTTAGAAAAACATTTTTTCCTATTTTATAAGTTTCAAGAAAATATATATAATAATTATTTTTAGCTATCAAAATTCTAAATTTATAATTTTATTTATGAAAAGCCTTTTTTAGACAGTTATAATAATAAAATATATTCTTATAAAATGGTATGCTAGAAAAGTGTATATTTGTAAATATTATTTGTGCATATATATTTCGTAATTAATTATTAGTTTATTCTTTTTAATAATAATGTAATTTTCAAAATTATAATTTATAGTATTTTTTGGAAAAATATATTTCAAAATTATAGTGGCAATTTAAATCTTGATTTGAATTTATGGATTTATTTAAATAGTTAAATATTTAAAATTTGATTTATCCCGTTTGATTTAAACTAAAAATTTAATTGGATTTAAATTGGATTTGTATTTGGATTTTGATTTGATTGATTTTAAATTAAATTACGGATTATCTAAATTGGGTTTAAATGAATCATAATTCTTATCCAATTGGGAATTCCAACATCCTATAAATAGACAGGTACTCCTCCAACTTTCTATGGTTCTCCACAAAATTTCTTCCACCACAAACGTGCGTGCATCGTGTCCGTGAGCCCATATCTATAATCTTATTCCATCTTTTACATGTACATAAATTTTATCGTGTCGGACACACCCCAACACTAAATCCATAAACCTATCCCTATCCTGACCCCATCGACCACCCGTTCTCCTTCATAGATCCCGGCCTCTGCCAACACCCATCTCAGCCACCAACACCAACGTCGTCATCCCCAAGACCCCCATGACCAACACCGCCTCCGCCACCCTCGGCCTAACCGCCGCCACTCTCCACACAAACCAAGCACACCACCACCTCGGCCACCTGCCGAAAAACCCCCGACCACCTGCAACACGACTCAACGCCACCACCTACAGTCGAGCACCACCGTGTGCCTACAGCCCCGACAACCGCACCCAACAAACAGGACCGCCACCACGGCCACGGCCACTGGCCGGAAACCGACCGCCACAGTCCCCCGACCATCCACCTATCCTCGACACCGCACCACTACCATACCAGAAATAGGAAAAGAAAAAAAACCCATGCTCCTCACCAACAGCACCCGCCTCCGCTACACATCCAGCACCGCCCGTCGCGCACAGGCGCATCGACCCCGTGCATGACCACCGGAGGACTTTCTAACTTCGGATTTCGTGTGTCGAGCCGCCTTGTCTCTGCTGTGCCGGTCGACGACCACTGTCTCTCTGCCTCCTTGACGAGTCTTTTCCTCCGCCTAAACTCCGCGTCCGACCACCGCGCCTCCCGATCTCCGCCGAACCCCCAAACCCTCTACGCCACAGCCTCCGCCTTGGCGACCAACCTCCGCCTTCGCGCCACTCACGTCCGTGCTGAATCGGGTCACCCCGATCCGGCGACCCCAGCCGTTCCCGGCCGCCTCCCTCGGCGCCTCCACCGGCGCTCCACTCCGAGCCCTCCGTGAAACCCCTCTCCCAAAAGAACCCCTCCGCCGACCGAACGGTGGTCGCCACTCTCCTCCGTTCGCGTCAGGTTGCCGCTCCCCGCTCGCCGTCCGCCCTAGCTCCGCCCTGCAGCGAACCCTCCGTCGCATGCCCTTATCCTCCGCTCTCCCGCTCGCCTCTCTCTCTCTCTCTAGACCTCCCGCTCCTTCCTCTCCCTCTCTTTAATCTCTAACTTTAATTGCTTTTCTCTGAGAGTTCTCTCTAACTTTAATTGTTGTTCTCCTCGAAAGAGGAGAACCAAAGTTTCTTTTTTATTTTATTTTACCTTTTTGTCTTTTTTATTATTATTATTATTATTATTATTATTATTATTATTATTATTATTATTATTATTATTATTATTATTGTTGTTGTTGTTGTTGATTATATCAGTGTATATTAAGTATGTATACATATACGGTGTATACGTATTAGTATTTTTTTTAACCAAACCCCTTTTTATTCATTCATAATCAAAAAACCCGTACAAAATACAAGATTTAAAGTTCAGGAAACTCCACATACGCGCATCTAGTTGTAGCCTTCTTAATTTGTCTTTTAACTTCTGCAATCAACTGATCCGACGAGTAGCAGTAGGATTCATACCTCCATTTGTTGCGGTTTTTCCATAAAACCCAACATATAGCACCAACGGTTAACTGCTTCACATGTTTCTGCCTTCTTCTCCACCATGTTTGAAGCCTGTGTAGCACATCCAATCTGTTAACCCGAACTCCAAGTTTAGTTTGAAAGTAAAGCCACACATCCATAGCTAGGTTCCCAGAGGTGAAAACATGCTGGATAGATTCCGATTGACGCTCAACACAGCAATGACAAGCTGAAGCTAACGAGAATCCCAACTTTGAAACATTGTCATCAGTGGAAAGCTTGTTGAAAATAAGTCTCCAGAGAAGAATAGACCACTTGGTCGGCATGCATTTGTTCCAAGCATTGGTAAGGAAAACTTGTTGAGGAAACTGAGCCCTAATAAGACTCCAGGCCGATATATTACTTATTAGTATATATACAGGTATATAAGTAATATTGTTGTGTTATATTACTATTAATTATTATTTATTATTATTATTATCACTGGTTTTACTAATATTAATATTATATTTGTTATAAATCTATATATTATAATATCTCAAATTATTATATTATTGTATTTTCATGGTTTACTAATATTAATATCGTATTGTGTTATTAATCTATATATTATAATATCTCAAATAATTATACTATTGTATTTTTTATGGTATTCTATAATTTTTGATTCAAAAATATTATTATAGTATTTCTATTTATTTTTTAAATGTAGTTTTGACTTAAAAAATTATATTTTGACAAAATTAGGATTTTGGGTCTAAAATGATTTTTATTCTCATCTAAAATATTTTGGTTTTCTAATATTATAAATATTTCCGAAAAGTTGTATATATTCTTATTTAGCAAATTCCTTCGATCGTCTTTCTATCAGTAATTATCCCATTATTACTATTCCCTCGCCAATCCGTACTATCCTATGTCGACCATAACTAACCCGACCATCCCGGACCTAATAGAACTATCTGCGCCACCATCAGAGGTCACATTGCATAGTTGTTACACCGAAGTTGCAGTTCGTGCCACATTGATCATCGCAGCACACCAGGCGTCCTACCAGGCAAGACACCTTGTCATTTGATGTTTATTTATTTTAGCTCATATTTCATGCATTATTTATTTTCTTTATACAAAATAAACTGTGATACATGGCATAACCTGTTAGAACTTACTGTTCATTTATATTTCCTGCTATGTATTATTTTTTTTACACATTAAACCTAGATTTAAAGGACCACCTTTGTGTGTTGCATTCATGGCCTTGACATATTGTACCACGAAGTTGTGTGTCGTATGTAGAATACGGACATGCGTGATTGGCTAGCCACCAGTGCGTATAAGCCGTACGATAGGAATAACCGCTAATAGAGGTTGCATGCTTAGTTTGACTTAGCGGTTATAGAGGTTGTATGTTGTGGATACAACATAGTAGACATTGGGCGGGGAGGACAATTCCTTAGCGTATGGGCTTCGATGCACTTCCGTTGTAACCCGGACTCTCCGCTGGAGATACGGGGTTGATGACCCATGATTACTGACGGCCACTGACGATTCTGCGGACCATCATGCTCTTACTGATGGGGCCTCTGGTTCCTAAGGGAGGACTACGCCGATCCTATTTAGCCAGGGTCCATGCTTAGGAAGGATTGTTCTTAACTACATTTCACTTAGAATGGATAGGCACCTTTATCCGTTAGGTACGAGTACTTTTGGTTTGGATACTTGTATCTGACCGTGGCTTGGAACAATAACGTGTCGCAGATTAGTTCGTCACATCTTGTCCTTGTTTGGTTGTAGGTGTGACTTACTACTTCGTTGAGAATGTATTGAACCTTGTTGGGGTCCGGATACCATATTGGATTCATAGCATGGAAAGATACATCACCGTGAATTAGTTTACCATCTCTTGTCCTTGTTTGGTTGGAGGGGATGGTAAGCTCGTTCAATAGGTGTGTATTGGACCATGTTATAATTTAATTGACTTATTTATTTGAGCAGTATTTATTCAGTTTATATGGCATGATATTATGTGTCTTGTTACGTCCCTCTGAGGACCTGGTTATCTCTCCAGGTGTGTGCTCTTGTCTTTCGCAGGTGTTCTAGCTCTAGCCGTGTTCATCTCTATTTCTTCGAGGATGATTGCACTTGGATCGTCTTCGCTTCGCTCGCCAAAAACTCATTTCTTTTCTTATGTATTTTTCCTTTACTTGTTGGTAGTGGATTTGTCTCCGCCCAACATATTGAATCAAGACAATTTATTATCTTTATATGATGTCTTTTATTCATTTATTTTGTGTGGATGGGATTAGTTATGGTTCTACTACATTTTACAGCTTATGTATTCATACGAGGCTTCCATATATTGGAGTATACTTTGTATGAGTACAGCTGGCATGTCTACGTTCCTAGTCCTACGTATTTTGGGACTAGGGCGTTACATGTTTTTGTGGTGGCCCATGCAGGTCAAGATAAATTGTTTGGTTACTTTACATTACCAAGCAAGCCTGCATATAGGATTAGAGTTTAGGATCTCATCTATATACTTGACATCTTTCCTCGATTCCATATTCGAACCTACCGTTCGACTCATCAATTGCATCTTGCTTGATTTCTTTTATCATAATTCCTATCGTGCTTACTAGAGATTGACCCTACTAGTTAGATGTCCCAAACACCCTTAGCTTAATTCTTTAAGTTGGGTAGAATACCCCACGACCTGACACACCATTGACCATTAAGGGTATACAAATAGTATTATCTAGACCATAGAGACTAGAGGAATTTAACCCACTTGGTCAACCAAGCCTTGGTTAATAAAACCGTAGAATGATTATATAGGAATAAACAAGGCTTAGATCCTTATGACTCTTAGACTATTCATATTTGTTCTTATTTCATCTACCACCGTGCCTATATTTTTACTATCTAGACTAATGATGCTAATGTAGCCTACTTTTTGCAAGCTTATTCTTTTATCAAGCTTGTTTCAAGACATATGTTATTTTGGCATGTCCACTAACATATGGTCTAATCAGAACTGGTGCATGATGGTCTGATCAACAAAGTGCACTTTGGTTCGCTTTTATCTATCGTTCTACATGGATTGGGACATAGTTAAACTTGTCCTTTATAGTCGCATCCACGACTGCCTTGGAAACTCCTTTTGAATTATTCGGTCGCCTTTGAACCACGTATTCGTATTCGATAAACGCCTCCTCCGAACTCTATATTGCTTTCGCCTTCACCTATTTTAGAAGGACGAAGGCGTTATACTAGAATTTTCTCTAGCCTATCTACCGATTATGACCATTATCACTCAACGTTGCTATATCCCCATCATAAACTCCTCGTCCTCTTTCTCGGCCCTATACTTACTATCATGACCCTCTAATCGCTCAACTTAGAAGTAAATCTAATTCACTCTCTTAAATCGTGCCCTCAACCTACTCTCAAAACCTATCCTTTTGGTCTCTCATTTGATACCATATTACTCCTTCTATGTTATCATGACTAACTTTAACCCTAATCATTTTCCCTCTGACTTTAGTTAGCCATATCCATGATTAATTTTTGTCATATTTAAAATCACGATTTTCTAATACATGTTTGCATTGAACGTCGTTTCTTTACCTCGTCCAGGGACCTGATCATTATCGATACCGCTTGTGTCTTCTCACCCCCTACGAATTCTTAATTTCGAGGACGAAATACTTTTAAGTTGGGTAGGATGTAAAACCTCTAAATTTTCTACTATATTTTTTTAAAATAAATTTGGTACTGATTTAAATTTTTGTATTGTATGCGCGTAGTCATATTATACATCGCGCACGAAATTTTATTTTTCGTGAATGCTCGACGAGTGGGAATATGTACGGGTGTACACATTTTTGGAAAGATATTTTTTCCTATTTTTATAAGTTTCAAGAAAATATATATAATAATTATTTTTAGCTATCAAAATTCTAAATTTATAATTTTATTTATGAAAAGCCTTTTTCAGACAGTTATAATAATAAAATATATTCTTATAAAATGGTATGCTAGAAAAGTGTATATTTGTAAATATTATTTGTGCATACAGATTTTGTAATTAATTATTAGTTTATTCTTTTTAATAATAATGTAATTTTCGAAATTATTATTTATAGTATTTTTTGGAAAAATATATTTCAAAATTATGGTGGCAATTTAAATCTTGATTTGAATTTATGGATTTATTTAAATAGTTAAATATTTAAAATTTGATTTATCCCGTTTGATTTAAACTAAAAATTTAATTGGATTTAAATTGGATTTGTATTTGGATTTTGATTTGAATGATTTTAAATTAAATTACGGATTATCTAAATTGGGTTTAAATGAATCCTAATTCTTATCCAATTGGGAATTCCCACATCCTATAAATAGGCAGGTACTCCTCCAACTTTTTATGGTTCTCCACAAAATTTATTCCACCACAAACGTGCGTGCATCGTGTCCGTGAGCCCATATCCATAATCTTATTCCATCTTTTACATGTACATAAATTTTTTCGTATCGGACACACCCCGACACTAAATCCCTAAACCTATCCCTATCCTGACCCCATCGACCACCCGTTCTCCTTCATAGATCCCGGCCTCTGCCAACACCCATCTCAGCCACCAACACCAATGTCGTCATCCCCAAGACCCCCACGACCAACACCGCCTCCGCCACCCTCGGCCTAACCGCCGCCACTCCCCACACAAACCAAGCACACCACCACCTCGGCCACCTACCGAAAAAACCCCGACCACCTACAACACGACCCAACGCCACCACCAACAGTCGAGCACCCCCATGTGCCGACAGCCCCGACAACCGTACCCAACCAACAGGACCGCCACCACGACCACGGCCATTGGCCGAAAACCGACCGCCACAGTCCCCCGACCATCCACCTATCCTCGACACCCCACCACTACCATACCAGAAAAAGGAAAAGAAAAATAATAATAATAAACCATGCTCCTCACCTACAGCACCCGCCTCCGCTGCATCCAGCACCGCCCGCCGCGCACAGGCGTATCGACCCCATGCTCGACCACCGGAGGACCTCCTACCTTCGAATTTCGTGTGTCGAGCCGTTTCGCCTCTGCTGCGCCGGTCGACGACCACTATCTCTCCGCCTCCTTGCCGAGTCTTTCCCTCCGCCTAACCTCCGCGTCCGACCACCGCGCCTCCCGATCTCCGCCGAACCCCCAAACCCTCTCCGCCTTGGCGACCAACCTCCGCCTTCGCACCGCTCGCGTCCGTGCCGAGTCGGGTTGCCCAGATCCGGCGACCCCAGCCGTTCCCCGCCGCCTCACTCGGCGCCACCACCGGCGCTCCACTCCGAGCCCTCCGTGAAACCCCTCTCCCAAAAGAACCCCTCCGCCGACCGAACGGTGATCGCCACTCTCCTCCATTCGCGTCAGGCCGCCGCTCCCCGCTCGCCGTCCGCCCTAGCTCCGCCCCACATCGAACCCTCCGCCGCACGCCCTTCTCCTCCGCTCTCCCGCTCGCCTCTCTCTCTCTCTCTAGACCTCCCGCTCCTTCCTCTCCCTCTCTTTAATCTCTAACTTTAATTGCTGTTCTCATGAGAGTTCTCTCTAACTTTAATTGATGTTCTCCTCGAAAGAGGAGAACCAAAGTTTCTTTTTTATTTTATTTTACCTTTTTGTCTTTATTATTATTATTATTATTATTATTATTATTTTTGTTGATTATATCAGTGTATATTAAGTATGTATACATATACGGTGTATATGTATTAGTATATATACAGGTATATAAGTAATATTGTTGTGTTATATTACTATTAATTATTATTTATTATTATTATTATCACTGGTTTTACTAATATTAATATCGTATTTTTTATAAATCTATATATTATAATATCTCAAATAATTATGTTATTGTATTTTCATGGTTCACTAATATTAATATCGTATTGTTATTAATCTATATATTATAATATCTCAAATAATTATACTATTGTATTTTCATGGTATTCTATAATTTTTGATTCAAAAATATTATGATAGTATTTCTATTTATTTTTCAAATGTAGTTTTGACTTAAAAATTATATTTTGACAAAATTAGGATTTTGGGTCTAAAATGATTTTTATACTCATCTAAAATATTTTGGTTTTCTAATATTATAAATATTTCCTAAAAGTTATATATATTCTTATTTAACAAATTCCTTCGATCGTCTTTCTATCAGTAATTATCCCATTATTACTATTCCATCGCCAATCCGTACTATCCTATGTCGACCTTAACTAACCCGACCATCCCGGACCTAAGAGAACTATCCGTGCCACCATCAGAGGTCACATTGCATAGTTGTTACACCGAAGTTGCAGTTCGTGCCACATTGATCATCGCAGCACACCAGGCGTCCTACCAGGCAAGACACCTTGCCATTTGCTGTTTATTTATTTTAGCTCATATTTCATGCATTATTTATTTTCTTTATACAAAATAAACTGTGATACATGGCATAACCTGTTAGAACTTACTGTTCATTTATATTTCCTGCTATGTATTATTTTTCTTACACATTAAACCTAGATTTAAGGGACTACCTTTGTGTGTTGTATTCATGGCATTGACACGTTGTACCACGAAGTTGTGTGTCGCATGTAGAACACGGACGTGCGTGATTGGCTGGCCACCAGGGCGCATAAGCCGTACGATAGGAATAACCGCTAATAGAGGTTGCATGCTTAGTTTGACTTAGCGTTTATAGAGGTTGTATGTTGTGGATACAACATAGTAGGCATTGGGCGGGGTGGACAATTCCTTAGCGTATGGACTTCGATGCACTTCTCTTGTAACCCGGACTCTCCGCTGGAGATACGGGGTTGATGACCCATGATTACTGACGGCCACTGACTACTCTGCGGAATGTCATGCTCTTACTGATGGGGCCTCTGGTGCCCAAGGGGGGACTACGCCGATCCTATTTAGCCAGGGCCCATACGTAGGAAGGATTGTTCTTAACTACATTTCACTTAGAATGGATAGGCACCTTTATCCGTTAGGTACGAGTACTTTTGGTTTGGGTACTTGTATCTGATCGTGGCTTGGAATAATAACTTATCGCGGATTAGTTCGTCACATCTTGTCCTTGTTTGGTTGTATGTGTGACTTACTACTTCGATGAGAAGGTATTGAACTTTGTTGGGGTCCGGATACCATATTGGATTCATAGCATGGAAAGATACGTCACCGTGAATTAGTTTACCATCTCATGTCCTTGTTTGGTTGGGGGGATGGTAAGCTCGTTCAATAGGTGTGTATTCGACCATGTTATAAGTCAATTGACTTATTTATTTGAGCAGTATTTATTCAGTTTATATGGCATGATATTATATGTCTTGTTACGTCCCTCTGAGGACCTGGTTATCTCTCCAGGTGTGTGCTCTTGTCTTTCGCAGGTGTTCTAGCTCTAGCCGTGTTCATCTCTATTTCTTCGAGGATGATTGCACTTGGATCGTCTTCGCTTCGATCGCCAAAAACTCATTTCTTTTCTTATGTATTTTTCCTTTACTTGTTGGTAGTGGATTTGTCTCCGCCCAACATATTGTATCAAGACAATTCATTATCTTTATATGATGTCTTTTATTCATTTATTTTGTGTGGATGGAATTAGTTATGGTTCTACTGCATTTTACAGCTTACGTATTCATACGAGGCTTCTATATATTGGAGTATACTTCGTATGAGTACAGATGGCATGTCTACGTTCCTAGTCCTACGTATTTTGAGACTAGGGCGTTACGCAAGTGCTTAGGCTTCATTGTAACTTCAAAGGGTAACCACGTCAACCCTGAAAAGACAAAAGCCATCATTGAAATGCAACCGCTAAGGAACTTCCGTGAACTACGTGGTATTCAGGGACGCTTGGCCTACATCTGAAGGTTTATTTCCAACCTCTCAGGTCATTGTAAACCCTTCACCAATTGATGAAGAAAGGAGTATCTTATGTCTAGACTGAGGAGTGACAGCAAGCCTTTGAGTACATTAAAAGATATCTCACGAACCCTCCAGTCTTAGTAGCCCCGGTCATGGAAAGACCCTTTCTGCTGTACGTCCGAGCCTTGGATCACTCTCTCTGAGCCCTGTTAGCTCAGAATAGCAATACGGGTCACGAACAAGCTATTTACTATCTCAGCCTTTAGTTGATCGGAGCAGAGCACAGGTATACCCCTGTGGAGAAAGAATGCCTTGCCCTCGTCTTCGTTATCCAGAAAATCATGCATTATATAGTAAGACAGACGATTCATGTCACCTCTCGGGTCAATCCCCTCAGGGTCCTCATGACCAAGCTAGGTGCATTAAACTCACAACTAGCCATATGGGCAATACTTTTATCCCCTTATGACATGGTATTTGTTCCACAAAAGGCGGTCAAAGGTCAAGCATTACCCAATTTTTTGGTCGCCTATTCCGTAGCCGAGACATCAAAACTCTACGAAAATATCCCAGATGAAGTAATGGATGCCCACACAACCACAAAAGAGCCAGTTTAGCAACTGTTCTTTGACGGTGCTTTAAGAACAGGCCCCAAAGATAATATTATGGCGGGAGTGGGGATAGTGTTAATCTTCCCCGATGACTTGGTCATCCAACGAGCGTATTCACTCTCAAAACCGTGTTCTAACATTGCTGAGTACAATGCTCTCATCATAGGACTTTGACTAGCCAAAGAGCTGGGGGTCGACTTTCTGGAAGCTTACAGCGATTCTCAGCTGATTGTCAACCAAGTTCGGGGTCAATATGAGGTCCAACATGAGAACCTGGTCCCATACCATCAAGCAGCGATTTCCATAATCTCTATCTTCATATGGTTCTTCATAGAGTACGTTCCCAGATTAAGAAACCTAGAGGCTGACACTATAGCAGGACTTGCAGCGTCATTAGAGGTGCTTGTCAGGACTCTACACAATATCATGGTGATGGGCCAAGAGCTGGTATACAAAAGAAGAAGCCAGGTGCCCTCTTCGGTTTTACTGCGATACCTAAACCAAAATATTATATCGCCGCTCCTTCGATAGACTCCTTCTCCGATGCCTATCAGGACAACAAGCTAAAGACGCACTGCGCGAGGCTCATGATGATACTTACGGAGCTCATCAACCAGGGCCTAAACTCTAAGACCGATTCAGGCACATGGGTTACTATTGGCCTACAATAATAGCTGACGCCCTAGCGTATGCTAAGAAATGTTGGATGTGTCAGATCCACGTTTACTTTATTCACCAACCGTCGGAGTTTTTACACCCAACAGTGGCATCTTGGTCATTCAAAGTATGGGGTATGGACATCATCGACACGATTGCCTCTCTCTCATCAAATGGTCATCGCTTCATTTTGGCTATAACTGATTATTTCTCCAAGTGGTCGGAATCTATACCACTCGTGGAAGTAAAAACCTCCGACGTGATCAAATTCCTCAAGCATCGTATTATTTCCGATCTAGGTTATCTTGTAGGATCATCCACGACAATGACCCGCAATTCATCAGCGGCTCCTTCCATTGATTCTGTGGCCAGAACCGAATCCAGAGCAAAGCGTCGACAGCTTATAACCCAGCAGCTAACGGCTTGGCGGAGGCTTTCAATAAAACGATCATTAAGCTCCTTAAAAAGGTCGTGTCTTCCAATAAGCACGACTAGAATGAAAAGTTGGCGAATGCCTCCGGGCATACCGAACCGCGGTCCGTACACCCATCAGTAGTACACCGTTCTTAATGGTATATGGAAGTGAAGCCGTCCTCCCTTTGGATCTCCAAATCCCCTCTCTACGGGTGTCTCTTAACAGTCACATTACTACAGAGGATAATCACTGCTTTCGACTACAAGAATTGGAAGCACTTGACAAAAAATGCCTTCAAGCTCAATAGCGGGTTGAGCTATATCAGGCACGAATCTTAGGTGCCTTCAACAAAAAGGTTAAAAATGGTCATTTCAGGTCGGTGATCTAGTCCTATCTGTTAGAAGGCTAATGATTATGACTCACAAGACTGCCAGAAAATTCCAACCTAAATGGGAGGGACCGTTTGTTGTCGAAATGGTTTATTCCAATGGCGCATACCGGCTAGCAAAACCTAACTAAGATTTGCTCATGATGCCTATTAATGGCAAGTTTCTTAAGAAATATTATGTGTAAATGTCCATTTTATCTCCCTCTTCCTACATTTTGTTTTTATCACATCTTTGTCTAAATACCTACCATGTCTATATTACCTCTGAGTGTGCATTTTTATCGGTCAAATCTTGTCTCAACACGTCCATATTACCTCTGTTGACTAGATCGTCACCATAATTTATCATCGATACCTAGTTCTAAGCGTATTCATGATAAACCCACTAAACAAATAGGATTCTTGAGAAGAACAAGCATGTCTATACTACCTCTGAGTTGTTCTCATGTTCTTTACCATGTTATCTTAACCTCTGAGTAAGTTACCTATCTAGAATCCCACGTTTGTCATGTCCATAGTACCATTGTGATAGCATCAGTGCGCCTATGTGATAGCGCACATACAGTATCGTGCACATCAGAAACTTGTATACGCCATGTGTCGGTGAAGGCACGCTTTGCATGTATATCTGTGACAGAGTGCACTCGCTATAGCGTATGGTAAAAGAGGAGTACGTGCTGCAGTAACAAGTGTCCCAAACAGACCAGCACTCATGTCCTCTAGAAAATTAAGTGCCGCACATATTATGGCCTCCGATTGCTTACCATCAACTACGAAGTGCATAACGCCGACATTGAGTGATATCTCGACGAGAATGCTAAGCAGTGTCTCAGCAAGAGAGGGGAGTGGCACTCCGACAAAGGCTTCGGGCAGCTTCGCCTTGAGTTCACTCTCCTCTCCGGTAAAGAGAGAAGTAGGAAGAGCCTAGACGTCGACCATGGAGCAAGAGGAAAAGAGAAACAAACAAAAGCTCTCCCAAGAGCCCCTATTTTATAGTCTCAAATTCGTATTAAATGCAATGAACCTAGCATTAAAGGCGATGAACTTGATGCTTCAACTTTCGTGCCGATCGGTTTTCCAAAAATGCCAACGCGTATTTATAGGTCTCAAAGAACGTGTGCTTCGATAAGGAGAGAAAAGGGATAGTTATCTGCTCAAGATAGAGCAGAAACAACCATTTTTATGCAGAGAAAGATCGTGCTAATCCCATACTAGCACGTGCCCCGCTTTTTATTCAAAGTGTTTCTAACTATACAAAGTTAGAAAACTTTGAAGAGGGTCTTGTAGGCGCATGGGTCGCATGCCCTAAATGATCAAAGTGTACATCACACCTTGATCTAGCAATAAGCTATACATGCCTAATCTGAGCAGCATGGCATCAGAAAGACACGTCTCGATCGCTTTGCTTTGAGCCAATCATGCCCCCTTAAGGGTGCGCCCCCACTCACGCCTCGACTCCACAGACGCGCCTAGTCCTTGCACCCTCATGATTACTTCCATTCCTAAGACTGCATAGAAGATGTCAAAATCTTCTAGAACATCAAATAAAACTCTTCACTTTCTGCACCAAAGACGACCACGACACAACAGTCGAAGAAGCCACCATTTACTGAAGTTAATTTACCCACCCCAAATACGCAGCTAGGCTCGCCCTTCTCCGCTCGTGCCTTAGCCTTACAGGCGCGACCTTATCCGTGCCCTACAGTCACTATATTTAGGAAGACAAGTCCTTGTTCCCGAGACGTTAGATCGCACACTTCGGCTCCCGTACCGAAAAGATGGCTAGCCGAAGAGTGATGATTAAAGGTGCTCACGTTTTAGTAAGGCGCACCTCTCCATTCACTCATGTCTCACTCAAATAGGCGTGTCCTATACGCCTATGTCAACGACTGTCAGCCACCTCTGCATTAAATAAGTATAGTTCTCTCAAGCCTTCAGTACGATATTTCGATTCTCGTGTAAGCAACGAACACAAAGGTCAAGGTTCATTCCCCTTGGGAATAGTATAAATAGGCATATGTCTCTCTGAGCCTTCCCAAGCGTGTGTGTTTCTACCCCCTCGCCTACATACTATGCGCTACCTAGGACAGTGATTCATAGGCGCGTACGTGACTCGGGCGCGTGCCACGTGTTTAATGACTAGTTACACCAAGGAACGAGTTTATAGTATGTCGAGATCCTCTCTTACAGCATACCTACTACGTGGCGATCAGCTATGGTCTTTGTCACCAGTGAAATATGCACATGACTGTAACCGACCCCTGTTTAGGGGCGCCATGTGGTAAGAAGAAGCACGCGCCTGCCTCTCATAGGCGCGTATGTCACCCTTCCCTCTATTCTAAATAGGAGGGGTTTCCCTCCGTTTGAAGCTGTCGATGCTCCTCCATTTTCAAGCTCTCGATTTTCCCCAGATCTTGAATTCCTGAAGAAGTTCCTGAGCATTCCAGAGAGAGCCTTCGTCGTTTTCTCTTAGTTAGTAAAACTAAGCCAAGCAGCTCTCCCTCTCGATCAGATCGTCAACGGAGTAAAGAAGAAATCCTCCCTCATCTCCACCCAGATCAAAAAAATAAAGTACGATCAGGGATTCCTGTTCAGGAGTTCCTTTTTGCATTCTCGTTCATAGTCTTCACAGCAGCCTATTATCAAGCTCACGAAGTGATGTCGAACAAGTAGTAATGGGTTTTGAGGAGATGGGAAGGTTCGATGGGGCTGCAATAATTTAGATCTAGCGGGGAGGTGCCAGATTTGGGCTGCGATTCGTGGCGGCGTGTCGTGGGTCCAGGTGGAGGAACGGAGTGTCGGTGGTTGCTAATGGTAATGGTGGTAGTAGTGCTCGAGGCCGGTCGGGAACCGGTAGAGGGGGTCGGGCTGTGGTGGTTGTAGTAGTGGTGATTAGATGATGATTATGGCGGATGTGGATGCTGTCGATGGAAGAAAGGGGTGCCGATGATATATCCGGAGAGTACTAGGGTAGGCCACGGCAAGGGTGATCGGAGGGATTCTGTAGGTGGTGGCAGATGGTGGAGCTTGGTTGGACTGGGAAGCAGTCAGAGGAAATTGGGAGAAGTGTCACCCCCAGTTTTCACAAACAGGGGTATTTTGGTAATTTTCTACTTTAAAAATTATTTTAGAATTATTTATTTATTTATTACATTATTTTGGGGATATTTGAATCGGGTTCGAATTTTAACTTATTCCGACTTATTTTGACTTGTTTCGGGGACCCGAGATAGTTTTGACCTTAGCGGGCCCACACACTAGTTAGCCATGGCCCACATGTTAGATATTTTGGTTAGTGACTAGACTAATTATTTTTAGTTAGCATTAATTAGAGATTAGTGAATTCGGTTTGACTAAACTACCCCGACTTAACCACTTACCTTTGTAATAGCAAATAGCATGTAGAGGGGCAAACTTGTAATTAGCAAATAGGACAAAATGGACCATGTTGTGGCCGACCATTTGAGGATAGGAGCCCCCTTCATTCATCATTATCCACTCTCTCTTTCTCTCTCTTGTTCTTCCCCAAATTGATTTTGAGAGCTCTCCCATTTGTTCCTTCTCCAAATTAGGTAATTTCTTCTCCAAATTTATTTCCCTCTCATGTAGATTGGTTAGGAACCCAATAGGAATGATTTCCATGGTTGTGTCTCCATTAGAGACCATTTTGTGTCCATTTGGATATTTCTAGTGGTGTCCAACATGTAGGATTGTGTCCCAATAGAAAAAAAAACCCCATTTGGACACATGGATAATGTTGTGTATTGATTTTTGAGTTGTTCTTGCATTTATTCCAGATTTTTGCATGTTATTAGAATGTATTTTTCATGCATCTTAATGTATCATATTCATATTTTTCCATATGAATATATATATGTGGTTATATATATATATATATATATATATATATATATATATATATATATATATATATATATATATAAATATATATATATATATATATATATATATATATATATGGCTTATATATATATATATATATATATATATATATATAAAAATATATATATATATATATATATATATATATATATATATATATTGGTGTATATATTGTGGTTGTGGTGTTGTGTTGGGAGGGTCTTGATAGGTTCGGCCAAGGGGGAGGGGAAACTTGAGTGTTTGTGTGGTTGTAGGAGTTTTAGAGTGGTGTAAGTGGTGGAATTGGTGGTGTATTAAGTGGTGGTTGTGGTGGTGTATTAAGTGGTGGTTGTGGTGGTGTATGGTGGCTGTGGTGGCGGTGTTTTGGACAGCAAACAGCAGCTTTGCTGCCATTTTTTGGACAGCAGCAGCTAGCCCAAGAATGGGCAGCACAGCAGCAGTTTTTGGCCTCAAAATACCCCCCATTTTTACATACTATTTAGCCCTATATAACCCACTATCTATCCCCCATATATACCACTATATATCCTACTATTTGCCCATTGTTTTAACCCCAAGAAACCACTAGATAAGTGTCCTAAAACACTACAAATCTGTCCACATAATTACCTGTGTGTGTGTGTGTGTGTGTGTGTGTGTATCTATGAGATGTTGTGAGTTTGTGTGTGTGTGTGTGAGAAGCCTAGGAGTATAGTTTAGTAACCTATAGATAGCCTATTGTCTAAACAAATAGAAAACCTATAGGAGAGACTATTAGAGTGTAGTGTATCATGAGAACGAGTGGTGTAGATGAGTGTGGAAGAAAAGGGTAAATTCATGATATAGATTAGGTAATAGAGTAAATCAATACCCCGTATCCTAACATGGCCTAGATACCTAGGATACCCAAATTCCTTGGTAGGTAAAACTTAGATAGGTTGATATCTAGCTACCCTAAGGAGCCTAGGCTAGTACCATGGGTATTTACGGGGTTTCCTTGGGTTTGGACAAGGTATCGGGATTTACCTTAGAAGGATAAATGCTAGTTTGGCCTAGGAATAGGGTATTTGTGTTAGAAGCCTAAGATGGAGTTAGAACTTGATTCCCGTGGTTGGTAATGATCAAATATGGTACTCAAAGACTAGTTTTGACGTCGGTTGACCTTTTTGACCAAAAGTTAACAAAAGTCAATCGAGAGTCAAACTTAGTCTTTAAGCGACCCGATTTGACCGAAACCAATCCAGAGTTGACCAGTTGACTAAAAGTCAATAGTTGGTCAACATTAGACTAGTTTGACCTAGGGTTGACCTAGAGTTGACCAGAGTTGACCAGAGTTAACTTTTTGACCAAAAATCAACTGTAAGTCAACCGTTGATCCCGATTGACCTAGTTTGACTTGGATTAACTTCCAGTGACCTAGTATGACCTAGTATGACCCATTTTGACCTAGATTGACCTAGTTTTGACTTAGACTTGCATTCATGGATTATATTAGTTTTCTTTTTCAGTGTTTAGCCCTGTTTGACTCATAGTATCTTATTTTTGGTCTGTGATCACTCTGAGCGTCTGTTCACCCTATCAGCTCAGGACCATAGGCGAGTACATTCACTGATAGTTTTCATTGTCTTGATATCTACTATATCCGATTCAGTCGTAGTGTTTTACTTGATTCCTGACACAACGTTTCATGGACTAATATACGTCGGATCTTGTCATAAGATGTTATTCCTAGACTCTCTTGGTATATGAGTATATGATGTTCCTGTGTTCCTGTACTTATATAGATACTGATTTGGGAGTGGGCTGGCCCCCTGCTCTTGAACCCCGTGTCATGACGTGCCATGTCCGGATCCGTGATACTATTCGGGGATGAGGGCATTATTAGGGGTTATGTGATCAAGCCTTCCTGTAACTATACATTGCTAGCGTCACCCTCACCTCACGTAGGGTGTTGCAGACACCCCATTACCAGTTATCCAGGTTGGACGGCATGACTCTCCGTTGAGTACACCGTGGATTGCTGGGCCAAGTGGATAACCATCTCTTGCTTCCCTAGCCGATCACATATCGCTCTAATAATTCAAAATCACTTTTTACATTTATTTTCATATCTTATATTTCCAGTTCAGCTTTACTTACTGTACGTTCACCATGCTATGATTCATTTCTCACATGCTCTACCTGTTTTCATACTGTACCATGATTGTGACCAAGTTCTGTTTGGAAGAAGGGTTACAACCCCGGTCCTTGTTTGGTTCAAGGGTTGTAACTCGGTTTTCAAATGGTTCCCAAGTTGCATATATCTTTTGTCTTGTATTTCATTATTACTGTCTCTTATAGTATTTCTCAATTCATATAGAACTGCTGTTGGTGTTTGTACTTGCTCATTTTCCTGACAGGATACCGTTGACAAATTTTACAGATGACTCTGAGACTGACTGCCCGACCTACTACGGGGTTGAGTCTGATGGACTAGACTTAGACCGTAGCTTATTGGTAGAGCCACTGGACTTCGCTCACCCTGAGTAGCCTAGTTAGTTAGGTTTTCCTGGCCTGCGAGCCAGCTAGTACATTTTCGATTTGTAGTATCTTTATACTTATATTATCTGAGACTCTAGATGTTGTGTTAGCTATGACTTGTGGATTTTGGACTCGTTTCCTATTTTATCTATCATATCTCTTTCATGCTATCTACCTTAGTTTTGATTATGTGATTGAGACTGTATTGCTATATCACCTCCATTCGGAGTGTATATACTGTACAGGTAAATTTATCTGTTTTAGTCGTAGTATTTACAGACCCTATATACAGCGTTCTACCGCCGACGTAACCACGTGCTCGTGCCCCTCTTTAGGGTACGGGTCGTGATACGTTTTTATGGTGGCAAATGCAGGTCAGTGTCGTAACTAGTACGAACTCGTAATGGTGCTCGACTTAGAGTACTAATTACGAGCCTGCAATTAGGATATAGGATCTAGGGTATTATAGGAGTTACTCAATCACATGCTAGAAAATTTCTGATCTTTTGATTACCATGACAGCTCTTTTGTATTGAATTTAATTGTCCGTCTTTGATATTCCTATCATGTGCCATATTGATTCCTTGTTTCAACTTATCCTCAGGATGACGATCACTCGCTCTCAGGTAGCGGGTTCTAGCGCTGTACCAGGGAGGCCCGATTCGGTAGGAGGTCTTCCACCTCCGGCTGCGGGAGTAGCAGTGGCAGATCCGGCAGGTCTTCCACCACCGGCTGCAGGAGTAGCAGTGGCAGTCCCAGGAGGTCTTCCACCTCCGACAGCGGGAGCTACAGCCGAGGGAGCTGCTATCTCAGTTCCTGTCCTTCCGGCGGGAGCAGCAGCAGCGACGGTTCCAGGAGGTCTTCCACCTCCAGCAGCGGGACCATCTTTGGTTATTCCTGATGTTCTTCCACCGCCGCCTCCGATACCGGCAGATGTTCAGGGTATGATGGCACTCCTACAGCAGATGCTGCAGACGCAGAGAGCACAGGCAGAGGTACAGCACCATCAGGCAGAGGTGCTGCGACAGATGATGGAGAACTCACATCAGTTAGCTATGGCAGTAGTGGAGAGAGGTGCACCGACTACAGTTCAGGGAGCACCAGCACAGCAGCAGGGCCAGGGGAGGCCCGGTACGTACCTCGACTTCAGGAAGATGAACCCGCAGGATTTCAAGGGTACCGAGGGTATCCTATACGCGGACGACTGGCTAGAGGATGTCCAGCGGAGTCTGGAGTTGGCAGAGGTTTCGAGAGCTCTGTGGGTGACTTCTGCAGCGATCCAGTTCTTCGACATAGCATTGACTTGGTACCGCACGGATCCGCGTGCGTCAGAGAGAGGTATATCTTGGGAGGACTTCAGGAAACTCTTCAAGGAGAAGTTCTACCCAGATGTAGCCTTGACAGCTTTGGAGGGGCAGTTTGCCAGTCTGGTGCAGGGGAACTCGTCGGTGGACGAGTACGCAGCGAAGTTCTTCCGCCTGAGCAGGTTTGCACCCAGTTTGGTTCAGGATGAGGGGTACAAGGCCCGAAAGTTCAGAAGGGGTCTCATTCATGCAGTACGCACTCGCACATCTGGGCGACGAGACGCGACATTTAAGCAGATCTTGATGGAGGCTCAGAGTACGCAGGAGGACTTCGGCCTCAAGCCGAAGAGGAGCAGTGACGCCCTGGGATCCAGTTCGAGTGCAGGGCCAGCGAAGCGCCCACATTTCCAGCAGAGGCAGTTACAGCAGCAGCAGCCTCAGTTGCAGATTCAGCAGGCACCGGCGCGTGCCCAGCAGCATTAGGGTCAGGGTCATGGCCAGAGGCCAGCTACACAGTGCAACTTCTGCAGGATGCCAGGGCACACTAGAGAGGTGTGCAGAAAGAGGTTGGGCGTCTGCTTATACTGTGGGGCGTCCGATCACCAGCTGAAGGACTGCCGTATTCGAGGAGTCAGAGGAGTCCAGGACAGAGCACAGCCGGCCAGAGGACCAGCGGTTCAGCAGAGGGGTCCTCCACTTCAGACTCAGCAGCAGCGTTTCCAGCAGCACCAGAGGGGAGCCCCTACGGGCAGAGTGTTTACCCTGACAGCAGAGGAGGAGACAGAGCCAGTAGGCGATGTAGTGGCAGGTCATATTCTTCTCGATTCATTTCTTGCATTTACCTTATTTGATTCTGGTGCCTCGCATAGCTTTGTGTCTGTCTCCTTTGCTCTGAGACACAATATTATTGCTGAACCCTTGGGTAGGACTTGTAAGATATTGACCGGGGGAGGCATCATCCTGGTCAACAATATCTGCAAGGGGCAGAGAGTTACTGTAGGAGGCCGAGTTTTAGGTGCGTGCTTGCTCATAATGCCCCTTCCGAGGTACGATGTGGTACTCGGAATGGATTGGTTGAGCACGCACCATGCTACTATAGATTATAGAGGTGGTAGGATTTTGTTTAGGCCGCTGGGAGAGCCTGAGGTTGTGTTTTCCAGAGGAGCAGCTGGGCCGGTAGATGGGTTCTACGGAGCTTTACTGGCGGGGTAGGCATTGCCGCATCCATTGATTGCTGATTTCATGGATGTTTTTCCAGAGGAGTTGCCTGGGATGCCGTCGGATAGAGATGTTGAGTTCTCTATAGACCTAGTACCAGGTGCTGAGCCCATTTCACAGCACGTCTATAGAGTCAACAACAGCGAGTTGGCGGAGCTGAAGAAGCAGGTCGACGAGCTGCAAGACAAGGGTTTCATTAGATCCGGTTCATTTCCTTGGGGAGCGCCAGTCCTGTTTGTACCGAAGAAGGATGGTACGATACGTATGTGTATCGATTACAGGACGCTCAACAATCTTACTATCAAGAATAAGTACCCTTTGCCGAGGATCGACGACTTGTTCGATCAGCTGAGCGGCGCCAAGGTGTTTTCAAAGATAGATCTGAGGTCCGGCTATCATCAGCTGAAGGTGAAGAAGGAAGATGTTCCGAAGATAGCTTTTCGGACTCGGTACGGCCAGTACGAGTTCACAGTGATGCCATTTGGGTTGACCAACGCCCCAGCTGTGTTCATAAACTTGATGAACAAGGTATTCCATCAGTACCTTGACAAGTTCGTGGTGGTCTTCATAGACGACATCCTGGTTTACTCGAAGACGCCAGAGGAGCACGAGGAGCATCTGAGGATTGTGCTCGAGACCTTGAGAAAGGAGCAGTTGTATGGGAAGTTGTCGAAGTATGAGTTCTTCCTGGACCGGGTCGAGTTCTTGGGTCATGTTGTGACCGAGCATAGGATCTCAGTAGACCAGAGGAAGATTGCTGCGGTAGAGTCTTGGTCTACGCCCAGTACAGTTGCCTAGATTCTGAGCTTTCTGGGATTGGTAGGCTACTATCGGAAGTTCGTCCAGGATTTCTCGCAGATCGCGAAGCCGATGACTAGACTCGCCAGGAAGGACATGGAGTTCGTCTGGACTGAGGAGTGTCAGGCCGCCTTCGATGAGCTGAAGTAGAGGTTGACATCAGCTCCTATCTTGACATTGCCGTCTGGGACCGTCTGGGTTGTGTACTTCAGCAGCACGGGAAGGTGATTGACTATACATCTAGGCAGTTACGTCCTCAAGAGAAGAACTACCCGACTCACGATCTGGAGTTAGCCGCTGTCATCTTTGCCCTGAAGTTGTGGAAACACTATCTGTACGGAGAGCGGGTTGAGATCTTTACTGACCATAAGAGCTTGAAGTACGTGTTCACTCAGAAGGAGCTGAACATGAGACAGAGATGTTGGCTTGAGCTGATGAAGGACTTTGATATCACCTTACAGTACCATCCAGGGAAGGCCAACGTAGTCGCAGATGCCTTGAGCAGGTATCTAGTGGCTATGTATCTGACATCAGACCGTCATCTTTTGGCCGACCTGGATAGTTTGGGAATCAAGGTGATCATTCCAGGCATGGAAGTACAGATGTGGGGTTTACAGATTCAGTCTGAGTTGATGGACAGGGTCAGATCAACGCAGTTTGATGATGTTGCCCTGAGGTGCATCAGGGAGCAGGTGCAGAGAGGGTTGCTTGATGATTTCTCCATTGCCGAAGATGGGTCGCTACGGCACGGTGCTAGACTGTGCGTTCCGAATGGAGAGCTTCGGGAGGAGGTTCTTCAGGAGGCACATCGCTCTCAGTACTCTATGCATTCTGGTGCCAACAAGATGTACAGAGATCTGAGAGAGCACGTTTGGTGGTACACCATAAAGCGCGAGGTGGCTCGCTGTTTGGTTTGTCAGCAGGTGAAGGCCGAGAGGCAGAGGCCTGGTGGGTTGCTACAGCCACTACCCATTCCTGAGTAGAAGTGGGAGAACATCACCATGGACTTTGTGTCCGGACTTCCCCGATCTCCAGGAGGGAAAGACGCGATTTGGGTCATAGTTGATAGATTGACCAAATCGGCCCACTTTTTGCCTTTCAAGGTAGGATTGTCTACGGAGAGGTTGGCAGAGCTGTATGTTCGTCAGATCGTGCAATTGCATGGGGTTCCTGTGAGCATAGTTTCAGATCGAGATAGCCGTTTTACTTCCCACTTCTGGAGGAGTTTGCAGGCTAGCTTGGGTACCTCGCTCAAGTTCAGTACTGCTTGACCCCCAGACAGACGGGCAGTCGGAGAGGACTATCCAGACCTTGGAGGATATGCTTCGCACGTGTGTGCTAGATCTCGGGGGTTCTTGGGAGGATCATCTTCACCTGGTAGAGTTTGCTTACAACAACAGCTACCAGGCCAGTATAGAGATGTCGCCATTCGAGGCTCTACACGGACGGAGATGCCGTACTCCCTTATCATGGGACGATGTTGGCGAGAGGGTGCTGGTTGGACCAGAGATGATGGTGGATGCAGCTGAGAAGGTCCGGCTTATTAGAGACAGACTTCGGGTGGCTCAGGATAGGCAGCGGCATTAGACCGATAGCCACCGGAGACCGTTAGAGTTCGAGGTTAGTTTCAGTTCCTGTTTGTGCTTGTTTGTGTTTTGTCTGTCCTGTGTACTGAGTTTGTTTTATGTCTAGGCTGGCGCTTTGGTGTTCCTGAAGATTTCTCCGACACGGGGCACGATTCACTTTGGCGGGGTGGAAAGCTTAGTCCGCGCTACATCGGACCTTTCACCATTCTTGAGAGGGTCGGTGCAGTGGCTTACCGGCTAGACTTGTCGCCTATGCTAGAGGGGGTACACAACGTGTTCCACGTGTCGCAGCTGAGACGGTACGTGGCGGACCCCAGCCATGTATTGGACCATTCAGTGATCGAGGTGGGGCCTAGTCTTCACTATCCAGAGCAGCCAGTTGAGATTCTGGATAGTAGGGAGAAGGTGCTCCGGAACCAGGTTATACCCTTGGTTCGCGTTGCATGGAGGCATCACTCCCCAGGTGAGTCTACCTGGGAGAGAGAGGACGACATGCGGGAGCGTTTTCCTTATCTCTTCGAGCCTTGAGGTATAATTTTGTTTTCTGTATGTGATTCAGTGCATGTTTGTTTCAATTTTGAGGACAATTTTTTTAAGGTGGATAGATTTGTCACCCCCAGTTTTCACAAACAGGGGTATTTTGGTAATTTTCTACTTTAAAAATTATTTTGGAATTATTTATTTATTTATTGCATTATTTTGGGGATATTTGAATCGGGTTCGAATTTCAACTCATTCCGACTTGTTTTGACTTGTTTCGGGGACCCGGGGTAGTTTTGACCTTAGCGGGCCCACACACTAGTTAGCCATGGCCCACATGTTAGATATTTTGGTTAGTGACTAGACTAATTATTTTTAGTTAGCATTAATTAGAGATTAGTGAATTCGGTTTGACTAAACTACCCCGACTTAACCACTTACCTTTGTAATAGCAAATAGCATGTAGAGGGGCAAACTTGTAATTAGCAAATAGGACAAAATGGACCATGTTGTGGCCGGCCATTTGAGGATAGGAGCCCCCTTCATTCATCATTATCCACTCTCTCTTTCTCTCTCTTGTTCTTCTCCAAATTGATTTTGAGAGCTCTCCCATTTGTTCCTTCTCCAAATTAGGTAATCTCTTCTCCAAATTTATTTTCCTCTCATGTAGATTGGTTAGAAATCCAATAGGAATGATTTCCATGGTTGTGTCTCCATTAGAGACCATTTTGTGTCCATTTGGATATTTCTAGGGGTGTCCAACATGTAGGATTGTGTCCCAATAGGAAAAACCCCCATTTGGACATATGGATAATGTTGTGTATTTATTTTTGAGTTGTTCTTGCATTTATTCCAGATTTTTGCATGCTATTAGAATGAATTTTCCATGTATCTTAATGTATCATATTCATATTTTTCCATATGAATATATATATGTGGTTATATATATATATATATATATATATATATATATATATATTTTTTCATATGAATATATATATATATATATATATATATATATATATATATAAATATATATATATATATATATATATATATATATATATATATATATATATATATATATATAAATATATATATATATATATATATATATATATATATATATATATATATATAATATATAAAAAATTTATATATATATATATAATATATATATATATATATTTAGAACACTACCATTTTATTAGAGAAATATAGAGTACCAATTCAGGTTTACAAAAAGATAGGATTTCTAAAATCCGAAAACAAAAAGCAATAATTATAACTTCTTCCCATGCGAGCAAGCGATTGTTGCTTTGGCAATTTGTCTCTGGATCTCCTGGCATATTTGTCTCCCATTGTACTTGTATTGTTCGTATCTCCATTTATTACGGTTCTTCCATAACACCCAGCAAATAGCCCCGACCGTGATTTGTTTATAATGCAGATTATTCTTACGCTACCACAGAGAAAGACAATCTTCAAAGCATGTAACCCTACCCCGAATGTGAAGAAGGTGTTGTAAAGTGTGCCATGCATTCCTAGCCAACTCCCCATCAAAGAATATGTGATTGATATTTTTTGATGAAGGATTCGAACAACAGTGACAAGTAGATACAAGCTGAAAACCCAACCTTTGAACATTATCATCCGTCGGGAGGCGATTATGAAGTATACGCCATAAAAGCACAGACCATTTGGACGGGATACATGAGCTCCAGATGTTCTTGAACCTGTTATCAACAGGATAATAAGTTCGGATAACCTCCCAAGCAGATGAAACAGTGAATCTCTGCGTATTTCTCCATTGAATATCAGTGTTATCCTCCTCAATTAGCTGGAATCTGGTGTCGAGATCCCTACCAACCATGATACGACGCCAAATGTGAGATGAGTTGGAGTGAACAATAACTTCATTAGGATGGATTGTCGGAAAGTATTTCATCCTCATGAATTGCGTCCAAAGTAGATCCTGTGATCTAAGTTTCCACCAATGTTTAACCGTAAATGCATCAAAGACATCCTTAAGTCGCCGAACACCAAGGCCTCCCTCTTCGTGGGGTCTAGCAATATGATTCCACCCAATCCAGGAGTGTTTCCTGTTTCCATCCTTCGATCCCCATAAGAACTCACTGAACATTGCTTCAATTTGAGTTAAAACACACATAGGAGGATTACTGGTGGCAAGGCAATAGATAGGAATGGAGGATAATACCGATTTGATGAGAACCAATTTACCTCCGGGAGATAAAGTCTTGTTATGCCACCCTTCAATTCTACTACGAACTTTATCCTTGAGCTCTTCGAACATAGCAGAATTCCTTCTACCCGTCATAAGAGGACAACCAAGGTAGGTTATTGGGGGAGTTTTGATCTGATACCCAGTCATAACACTCAAATAATTGGCTCTGTCTTCAGGGAAATCCAAAGATACACAAATAGCTGATTTAGTGGAGTTAACAAGCTGACCCGAGGAGCGTTCATAACGCTGCAATACCTTCATAAGTAACTGCATAGAGCGCCTATCTCCCCCGGAGAAGATAATAATGTCATCTGCATAAGTGAGATGAGTAACCCGCGGACAACCACTAGGAGAATAGTATGGCGTAAAACCAGGAAGAAGAGCCAGTCGTTGAAGATTCCTACTCAAAGATTCAGCCGCAATAACAAACAGTAAAGGGGAGAGAGGTTCACCATGGCGAAGTCCACAGAAAGCTTGAAAATATCCTGACATGTTGCCATTGATCAATGTAGAGAACCAAACATTATTAACAAGATGTAACACCATATTGATCCAAGATTCATTGAAACCGAGCCTTCGAAGAGTCGAGAAAAGGAATCTCCAATTAACTCGATCATACGCCTTGTTCATGTCGAGTTTTATAGCTGCATTACTCCCCCAATTGTCATGACCTAGCATACTGAACATCTCCTGCGCGAGGACGATGTTATCAACTATTTCTCGACCCTTGATGAAACCACTTTGCTCTGGAGAAATGATCCGAGTCATCAGAGGCGAAAGCCTATTAGCAAGTAATTTAGAGAAGATCTTGTTAGCAAAATTACAGAGGCTAATTGGCCTATAATCAGTGATAGAAGCTGGATGTTTGTTCTTTGGGATCAAGACTAGAAGAGTACTCGTGATACTCTTCGGCAAAGAGAAGCCATCAAAGAACATATGGGTTGCCACCAGTACATCATCCTTGATGATATGCCAGCATTTGTTGAAGAATACCCCTGAAAACCAATCAGGACCTGGGGCACTATGTCGATCAATCGACTTAACTGTGTTGTAAAGTTCCTGCATAGTGGGCTTATTAGTAAGAGCAACACTCTCCTCCTCATTGAGAATCTTAGGAAGAGCCGCCATGAAATCCTCGTCAATGATAACTGGTTCAGGAAGAAATACATTAGCAAAATGAGTGTTAGCAATTAGTTAAATCCCCTTAAGATCTGTAGCAAGAGTCCCATCCTCCGCACGTAATTGATGAATATGTAGGCGTCGACGCTTATTCGAAACACAAGAGTGGAAATACCCCGAATTTCGATCCCCTTGCAAGTCCCATTTCAAACGGGCTTTTTGTTTCCAATAAGCTTCTTCAATTTGAATCCGTTGTTTGAGGTGAGCTTGCGCTGCATGAAGCTCCGGTCTCATAGATGGGTCATTCTCATAAGCGACCTCGGCTGCAACAACTCTGTCTTCTGTAGTCTTAACAGATTGAAATATGTCGCCAAATGTATTATGACTCCACGAAGATAACGCCTTTCTAGTAGCAGATAGTCGCAAGCCCAAATTGGTAAGAGGATTATGATGATGAACCGAACCCCATGCTTGTTCAACAGTATGAAGAAAAGTAGGATGAGTTGGCCAGAAGGAGAGAAACCGAAATGGCTTCTTCGGTATAGCAGCTCGAGCGCGGAACTGAGCGAGGATGGGAGCATGGTCTGATTCCGTACGGTTCAAATGATCACACAAGGTGAGAGGAGCCCAATCCTACCAACTTCTATCCATTAGCACCCGATCAAGCCTGGATCCCTGACGATCAGGCCCTACGTCTGTCTTGACCCATGTGAAGCAACTCCCAGTGAAAGGAGCCTCCGAAACCCCCGCAGCCAACTGAAAATCCTGGAATTCCCTCATAGATGTCTCGTTAGGTTGAAGGCCGCCGAACTTCTCCTCGGATCTAGATATGGCATTAAAGTCGCCTCCGATCAACCAAGGATAGGGAAAAAGGTTTTGAAGATGCAGCAATGAGTCCCAGAGCAGGCGCCGCCCTTCCTTAGTGTTACTGCCATGCTCTGTTGAGATCAAAGAAGTAGCCGGAAGAAGGGGATGAGTGAAGAAAACAGATAGAGACTGGTCCGTAGATGCTGCATGGGAGATCTGACCATCCTTGTTACAAAAGATCCAGATATTGCCTTTGTCATTCGATAATGACATTTGAAAACTAAGTTTAACCTGGTAATAGTGTAATTGAGCCCGAGAGACTTTCGGCTCAATAATAGCTAAGAGCGGAACTTTATGCATGCGGGATAGGGTTTTAATTCTCTTAAGAGTCATAGGGTTAGCAATGCCCCGGACATTCTAAAAAAGGATGGCAATCATGAGAGAAGGAGGAGGCGAAGGGGTTTTGAGTGAGCTTAGCTGCAGATCGAAGGACTCTAGACGACGGCGGCGGCGGCACCTTCTTCTGGCGTCCAGCGATGGTCGCAACTGGACCCGAACGTTCTTCTTCTTCCTCAACCTGTTGAGCCCACGACAAGGCAGGGTTGAGTTCTCCCTCCTCGAGCTGGTCATCAGGCGGGACGTCCGGAACGAGTGTAGGAGCAGGAGGGATGGAGGCATTCGGAGGAGCCTCCGAGCCAAGAGGGGAGGCAGGGTTGATGAGAGAAGTCCCGTCGTTGTTGTCCGCAGGGGCCTTGGACAATTCGACGTGATTGATGCCGCCGTCACCCTGGAGCGGTACGTCAGGATTGGCTGGGGCCTGTCTATCTGGAGAGAGATGTGGCAGTTCAGGATTGGTTAGAAAATGGGGAGTTGTGGGGAGGGTCACGTGTTGGGGGTTTGTACTTAATGCCGTATTGGGATCCGCCGACGGGTCATTCAATATGGGTAGAGCCTTGTCATTATTAAGTCCTCCTTTATCCGGAACTTGAATGGAGCATTCTCCAGTAGCCAAAATAGCCTGTACTTGGGGTTTGGGAGCACGCGTGCCATGCGTGGGAGGATCTTTCATAGGTTGCTTGTCTTTTTATAAAACTTTGCAGGAGCTTCGAATATGTCCTTGGTGCTTACAAAAAGAATAGAACATGAGAGAAGATTCGTACTCCACTTTTTGAGATATTTTCCTTCCATTAGAGAACTGGATAGTCAGAAAAGGGGGGAAGTTTTGCTGGAGTCAAGTTCAACCAGAACACGAGCCACGCTGGGATGTATCAGGTCTTCAATAGCGCGATCAAGCCGCAGAGGATTGTCGATGCCCATGGCAAGAGAGAATAATGCATTCTTGTTAAAAAATTGGATAGGGAGTCCAGGAAGAGAGATCCAAACCGGTGCTAGGGGGGATTCCTCCGTCGGAGAAAAATCTGAGTGCCATCTGAATAGTCTCATAGGTTCTCGAGTGATGAACCAGAGATCCTTCGATCGAAGATGGAGGAAATCCTCCTCCTCTTGAGGTCTAATGAGTAAATATTTAGGATCTAAGGACCCAACTTGTACAGGACCCGTGAACTTGAAGTTGAGAAAGGCCTTCCTGATCACGTCCATGGAAGGACGTGAGTGGGAGAACTTGCCGATCAGGGCGAAGCGGAACGGATCCGCAAGAATAGTCTCCTCCTCCTCGGAGAAGGAGATCACCGGGATCCCTCGTGAGAACGAAGGAGCACGGATCGGAATGGCAGGGGTTGACGGAGGAGGGGTCCCCGCCACCGCCTCGACGAACGTCTTAGCCATAACGCCGATGGAGCGGGTGTCTCCACAGGCAGAGGACGCCGGCCCGACCAGAGGCCAAGCCGGAGTCGTGGACAAAGATGGGAACGGCTAGGGTTTTAGGCGATCGCCAGAGCGCGTCAATATATATATATATATATATATATATATATATATATATATATATATATATATATATATATATATATATATATTTTATATATATATATATATATATATATATTTTTTTTTATATATATATATATATATATATATATATATATATGTATATATGTATATATATATGGCTTATATATATATATATATATATATATTGGTGTATATATTGTGGTTGTGGTGTTGTGTTGGGAGGGTCTTGATAGGTTCGGCCAAGGGGGAGGGGGAACTTGAGTGTTTATGTGGTTGTAGGTGTTTTAGAGTGGTGTAAGTGGTGGTTGTGGTGGTGTATTAAGTGGTGATTGTGGTGGTGTATGGTGGCTGTGGTAGGGGTGTTTTGGACAGCAAACAGCAGCCTTGCTGCCATTTTTTGGACAGCAGCAGCTAGCCCAAGAATGGGCAACACAGCAGCAGTTTTTGGCCTCAAAAAACCCCCCATTTTCACATACTATTTAGCCCTATATAACCCACTATCTATCCCCCATATATACCACTATATATCCCACTATTTGCCCATTGTTTTAACTCCTAGAAACCACTAGATAAGTGTCACCCTCATTTTCCGTATTTCCCGTATTTCGTATTTATACTCGTATCTGGATTTTGGCATGTATTTTTATTTTTTTCTCAGCTTGTGGGATTTTGGTATTTCCCGTATTTCGGGTTTTGTCATGGCTCGGTTTTAATTGGATTGGGTTAGTTTGGTTCGATTTTATGAGAGTTGGATCACCTTAACCTATGCTACCCCTCAACCCACCACAACTCACCCTCTTTATAACCCCCACCTACCACTCTCTCTCCTCATAACTTCCACCATTAATTTCCTTCTTCTTCTTTTTCTCCTTCCTCCACAACTCTCCTAACCCTAGGCAAGTGCACCTTGCCACTTCATGAGAGCCCTATTTTCTTGGTTTATTTGCTAGATTAGGACATGGTGATCAATATTAGAACTTGGTGTTTTATGATTTGAAGTCTCCTTTGCTCTAGATCAAAGTTATTTCTATTTTCGAATTTTGCATGGTTTGATCTCTTTAAGTTGGATTTTCATGGGTTTTGGTGTTTCCAAGTGGAAGAGCATTCAGTTTCACCCAAGTTGGAACTTTGGAAATCCGGATTTGGAGTTCGGATGGCCAAGTTGTGAGCTTTCGAAGCTTTGGGTTCAGCCATGGTGTTCTTGCTGTCTGGAGAAGACAGTGAACAGTGTGTGTAGAGCTGTTTAGCTTACGCACCCAGAGCTACGCGTTCTCTTTAGCGCTGCGTACGCAGACTTGAGTACGCTTCCTGTTGGAAGCGTGTCTCCCTTGAGCGTGCGTGACTTTTCACCCACGCTGCTCTTTGTAGCGTGCGTGACTTTTCACGTACGCAGCTCCCTTGAGCGTGCGTGACTTTTCACCCACGCTGCTCTCTGTAGCGTGCATGACTTTTCATCTACGCTGCTCTCTCAGCGTGCGTGACCTTTCACCCACGCAGCTCTCTGTAGCGTGCGTGACTTTCCACCTACACAGCTCTGTAGCGTGCGTGACTTTTCACGTACGTAGCTCTCTCAGCGTGCGTGACTTTTCGTACGCTGCTCCCAAGACCCTTGCTTAATCCATTGGCTCTTGGAGTTTTGGTTTTATTTCTTTAGGCTTGGCTCTTCTATAGTCCTATATATTAATATTCGATTAGATATTTTACGCCCATTTTATATTCTTACGTCTTTTGTCATGAACTTGATTTTACTTAATATGTTTGGAATGACTATTGTACATGGCTTGGTATGGCAAGGAACTAGCATAACACGACAGTGACCCATAGTGGTGCACTCCTGACATGACCAACCTGACATGATAGTGGCCCATCGTGGCGTACTCCTGACAAGTACCCTGACATGATTTATCTTGATAACTTGATAGTGGCCCGTGACGGCGCACTCCTGACTTGACATGACCTGATAACTTAGCTTGACCTGTCTTGACACTATGGGTGGTTCTTTTTTACTTGCTTGTTAAATCCACTTGTCCAGTCTCGCATCATGTGTAGGATGGGACTCCTAAGTACCACGGTCAGGAGTACCTACTAAAATGGATTAAGGCTAATAACTAGAATAACACAGTAGTCATGAAGAGATGACACAGCTACAGGCAATCCCGTTACCTGGGCGCTCCAGGGATTTGTAGCCTGCCGTCGAGTAGGGCGTATTTCCAGCACACTGTCAGGTGTTGCACCTTCTAAGTCACCTAAGGGTACATGCGTCTCCTGGACGATGTACCCACCTGAATTCAACCCTAATCTTTCATCCTGGGTAACCTGGATGGTCTCCAGGGCTTGTGGCTGTGGAACAATCTCACTGCATCTTGTTAGTAATTAGGCCTGTGATAACCCTAGTTAGTTAAAGTAGTAAGCCGTAGGATCTGCTTGGCCGTGATTGATTGAATGAGGTATAACCAGTCTAGTCATGTCTTGATCCCATGCAAGATTGCTTCCTGTCTTGATTACTTACATTACTTATCTTGCCGATAAATGGTGGGAAACCAAGCTCTGTTCAGATGAAGGGTTACAACCCCGGTCCTTGTTTGGTTTACGGGTTGTAACCTGGCTATCGGAATAGTTCCATGGCTATCTCGTCGTATATCATCCTGACATGTTTTCGTAATTTTAGTTTTAATATTAGATTTTATGTGCTGATTGCTTGCTTTTGTTCTTATTTCGTGGCCCCCTTGTGGCACTTGCTCTTTCTGGGGTTGACCCAGCTGGTTTTGTGTGGCCAGATTTTGGAGCAGCTCCAGAGGATCTACCAAGCTTCCAGCCCAATGGTGAACACTAGACGGAATCCGGGCCAAGAGTGGGTTTTCTATTTTGTTTCGCTCACTCTATTGTAAAAATTATTCTTTTGAGGCATTTAGCCGACGAGCACCTGTTAGCTCGAAGCACTTTTACTTACTGTCTGCCTACGGGCTGTAAACATGATTGACAAATCCTAGGGTTGATCATGTATGACTAAACTCTTGCTAGTCCTAACATTTTGTAACGACTAGCTTCATGATCAGCTGAATATATGATATTTGGGACGCCTTATTATTGTATATTTAATGATCATACATCTTGTGACTTTACTTACTTGCTGTGATTGAGACATTAGGCTTATTCATGACCATAAGAGACTGCTGGCTTGTAGAAAACCCTCACATATCTAGACAGCCGTGACCGTATATCGAGGTAGTTTCCATTTCAATATACGTAGCTGGCTATGTCTGCACCCGCTCTCCAGTATTCTGGTTCTGGGGCATGACATGGTTTAAGTGGTGGCCCATACAGGTCTTGTAAATCAAGATGTGTGGGGGTTTACCAGATAGATGTCTCAATCAGTGCTCGTCCTTGATCTCTGTTCGTATCCTCTGAATCCCTGGAATCTTGCCCTGATCCTGTGCTTATATCGTTGATCTGTCCTGGTCCTTTCCTTATTGTTCCCTGTGTCATCTTCTTCAGCGGCACTGTACCTGGTCCTGCCGATCGACGAGGTGGAGCACTTCCCGCAGATTAGCAGCAACCCGGAGATCAAGCCCAGCATTCTGGGGTAGCCTCCAGAGTTGTACCTACGGGAGGAGAGTCACCAGTTCGGCCCGTCCAGCCCACAGAGCCAGATGATGGTACCTTAGTAGGCCTCATCAGAACCTTGATAACTTCCCAAGATCGTCGAAGCGACATCCTGCACCAGACAGTTCAAGATGCTTTGACCCGAGGCGGACATCAAGGGAACCAGGCGGCCAACAGTTTCAAGCGATTGAACCCTCCTTTCTTCGACGGCAGCGAGGATGCGATTGTCGCAGATGCATGGCTTCAGGATACCGAGGTGATTCTGGAAGCAGCCAGGACACCTGAGAATAAGAAGGTGGCGGTGGTACACCTGCAGTTGTTGGACTTAGCTCGTAATTGGTGGACGGCACAAGCCATGGGATTAGTGGCACCCATTGCTTGGGCAGTATTTAGAGAGAGGTTCCAGACGAAGTATTTCGATGCTGTGGCTCGGTACGACCTGCAGACCAAATTTACCAACTTGAAGCAAGGAGGCAGAACAGTTGACAGTTATGCATCGGAGTTTTCTAGACTCAGTAGGTTTGCCCCCACCTTGGTGGCGACCGAGTTCGATAGGGCCCAGCAGTTCCAGCAGGGACTGCATTTGGAGATCTTATTGGCAGTTGAGCAGTTCGAGCACCAGACGTTCGATGCAGTCTTGAGAGCCGCTAGGAGGCATGAGTACACCTCCCAGAGGATCGTGGATAGGACCGGAAGTAGGAAGCGATCCCACAGTCAGATGCACCAATCATCAGCTCCAGCCCCGGCAGCTAGGGGATTGACCATTGGAACTCCAAGGCGGGCGGCCTCAGTAACGTCGGTTCAGCATTCGACCCCGACGTACCCGCAGCAGCAGAAGCAGAAGCAGACTTTCGCGATGGGATGTTCTCATTGCGGTAAGCCAGGCCATGTAGTGGCGGATTATCGTAGGGCACAGGGATTGTGTCTGGCTTGTGGAGCAGCAGATCATAGGATAGGGGCTTGCCCGAATAGAGGTGGTTCATCAGCATCCAACCCTTCTAGCTCTTCGGTGAGAGGAACGGCCCCAGCACCAGTTCAGCAGCAGCAGTATCAGTCTTTGAGGTCCTTGCCGCCTCAGTCTCAGGCATTCCAGCAACAACACCCCCAGCAGTATGCACAAGCCTAAGCTCAGACCCAGCATAGGCAGAGAGGTTTCCAGCAGAGGGGACCAGCAGCCAGAGGACAAGGTCAGGCCATGATGATGGCTATGAAAGAAGAAGTTGCACCAGGTGAGGTAGTGGCAGGTACTATTCTCGTCAACTCCTTTCCAGCTTCGGTATTGTTTGATTCTGGTGCATCGCATTCATTCATGTCTGCACGATTCGCGACACGGATAGGATTGGAGCCTGTGTCATTATCAGTGAGGCTTAATATACTTACTGGTAATGGTCTTGTGGGAGTAGAACGAGTGTTTTCCTCGTGTCGGATCGTAGTTAGCGGTAGGGAGTTCCCCGCTAGATTCATAGAGTTTCCTATGGCAGACTATGATGTAGTCCTAGGCATGGATTGGTTGAGGAACCAGTATGCTAGGATAGACTGCCATATTGGCAGAGTTGTCTTTAGTATCACCGACGAGCCAGAGTTTTCATTTTCCAGAGACGCAGTGGAGCCATCTTCCCCCGCATTGCGGATGACAGTAGCAGCAGTACAATTACCCCGAATAGTTGAAGAGTTTCTAGATGTCTTTCCAGAGGAGCTTCCAGGGATGCCGCCAGAGCGGGAGATTGAGTTCACTATAGACTTGATTCCCGGGACAGCACCAGTATCAGAGCGAGTCTACAGGATAGCGCCTTCAGAGTTGGAGATTTTATACAAGATGATTGAAGAACTGAGGACCAAGGGATTCATCCGTACAAGTGGATCGCCTTGGGGAGCCCCGATGCTTCTTGTGAAAAAGAAGGATGGTACGTCCAGGCTATGTGTTGATTATCGTACCTTGAATTCAGTGACAATCAAGAACAGATACCCTCTTCCAAGGATAGATGACTTGTTTGATCAGCTCAGAGGGGCTTCAGTATTCTCGAAGATCGACTTGCGGTCAGGATACCACCAGATCAGAGTCAGAGAACAGGACATCCCGAAGACAGCATTCAGATTGAGGTGTGGACATTGGAAGTTCCTTGTTATGACCTTTGGAGCGACCAATGTGCCGGCCGTATTCATGGACCTTATGAATTGCATTTTCATGCCTTACTTGGACCAATTTGTGATCGTGTTCCTAGATGACATCCTGGTCTACAGCAAGAGTGAAGCAGAGCATGAGCAGCATCTCAGAGTCGTCCTTCAGACGCTTAGGGAGCATCAGTTGTACGCCAAGTTCAGTAAATGCGAGTTCTGGCTCGATCGCATTTCGTACTTGGGTCACATCATTACCCGATGAGGAGTGGAAGTGGATCCCCAGAAGATTGTGGCTATCGAGTCATGGCCGGTACCCAGCTCAGTGGCAGAGGTTCGCAGCTTCCTTGGATTGGCCGGCTACTACCGGCGGTTCGTTTCAGATTTCGCAAGGATTTCAGCGCCGATGTCCCAGTTGACCCGCAAAGATGTGCCGTTTGTTTGGACAGCAGAGTGTCAGGAATCATTTGAGAAGTTGAAGCGAGGTTTGATAACGGCTCCCATTTTCACCCTTCCAGATGGGACCGGAGGATTCACAGTTTATTACGACGCTTCAGGCAGAGGATTGGGGTGTGTCTTGATGCAGCATGGGAAGGTAATATCTTATGCGTCACGCCAACTTCGTGATCAAGAGAAGAATTACCCGACCTACGACTTGGAATTGGCGGCGGTAGTGTTTGCTTTGAAGTTGTGGAAACACTACTTGTACGGAGATAGAGTGGAGATCTTTACTGATCATAAGAGCCTGAAGTATGTTTTCACCCAGAAGGACCTTAATATGCGGCAGAGAAGATGGCTCGAGCTATTGGTGGATTATGATATAGATTTGCAGTATCATCCCGGGAAGGCCAACGTTGTAGCAGATGCATTGAGCAGGAGAGCCGGAGTTTATTTCCTGACGGCGCAACCAAAATTATTGGCAGATCTTCAGAAGATGGGAATTGAGATGGTTCTTCCAACCAGGGTGGCATTGATGGCCAGCCTACAGGTTCAGTCCAGCATAGTTGAGAGAATCCGGATGGCGCAGTCAGCAGATTCCAAGCTTCAGCGACTCAGAGCAGAGTATGAAGCAAGAAGAAGGCCAGAGTTATGTATCCATGAAGACGGTACCCTTCGGCACGGCACTCGTCTTTGTGTACCTAGTGGAGATATCAGACAGGAAGTCATGGCAGAAGCCCACAGTTCACAGTATTCTATTCATCCGGGTGGTACGAAGATGTACCGTGACATTCGTTAGCATTTTTGGTAGAATGGCATGAAGAGGGAGATAGCCCGGTTTTTCTCTCGGTGTTTGGTTTGCCAACAGGTTAAAGCTGAACATCAGAGGCCCGCTGGACTTCTTCAACCCTTACCGATCCCAGAATGGAAATGGGAGCATATAACCATTGATTTCGTGACCGGATTGCCCAGATCTCCGGCCGACAGAGATACTATTTGGGTAATTGTGGACAGGCTTACCAAGGTGGCACACTTTCTCTCATTCAGAGTTGGACAGTCGACGGCGCAGTTAGCAGAGATGTATCTCAGGCAGATCGTCAGGCTTCACGGTGTGCCAGTCAGCATCACCTCGGACAGGGATTCAAGATTCACATCACACTTTTGGCGCAACTTGCAGAAGAGTTTGGGGACTCGTCTTCAATTCAGCTCAGCCTATCACCCGCAGACGGATGGTTAATCAGAGCGCACAATCCAGACCCTTGAAGATATGTTGAGATCTTGCACCCTTGACTTCGGTGGTTCATGGGAGAATCATCTGCACCTGGTGGAATTCTCGTACAACAACAGTTATCAGGCCAGTATCCAGATGGCACCTTTCGAGGCTCTTTATGGCAGGAAGTACAGATCCCCGCTAGCATGGGACGATGTCGGAGAGAGGCAGATGCTCGGACCCGAATTTATTTCCCAGACGGTTGAAGTGGTCAGGAAGGTCAGAGATCACCTCCGAGTTGCCCAGGACCGCCAGCGACATTGGGCCGATGCTCATCGGCGTCCCTTAGAATTTGCTGTCGGCGACCATGTATTCCTTAGGATCTTGTCTAACCGCGGCGTCATTCGCTTTGGCATGCGAAAAAAGCTTAGTCCTAGGTATATAGGGCCGTTCGATATTCTAGAGCGAGTAGGAGATGTATCCTATCGTCTCGCTCTTTCGCCGTCACTAAGTGAGGTACATAATGTATTCCATGTGTCCCAATTACGACAGTATATTCCGGACCCGAGCCACATCCTAGACCATTCGGAATTGGTTGTTGGTACCAACATTTCGTATGAGGAGAGGCCCGTGTCTATTTTGGACCGAAGGAAAAAGATACTCAAGAACAAGACTATTAAATTAGTCCGTGTTGCTTGGGGTCATCACTCTCTGGGTGAGTCAACGTGGGAGCGTGAGGACGACATCCGATCGCGATATCCCTACCTGTTTGACTCGTGAGGTATAATGTCTTTCTTATGCCTTACATTTTCCCTTCCTTGCTTGCATTGTATGATTGTATGATTGGACTGCTTAGTATAGCTTGCCTGTGCTTAGTGTAGCTTGTCGTGGCAATCTCTAGCTCCTTGATTAAATTCCGAGGACAGAATTCTTTTAAGGTGGGTAGAGTTGTCACCCTCATTTCCCGTATTTTCCGTATTTCGTATTTATACTCGTATCTGGATTTTGGCATGTATTTTTATTTTTTTTCTCAGCTTGTGGGATTTCGGTATTTTTCGTATTTCGGGTTTTGTCATGGCTCGGTTTTAATTGGATTGGGTTAGTTTGGTTCGGTTTTATGAGAGTTGGATCACCTTAACCTATGCTATCCCTCAACCCACCACAACTCACCCTCTTTATAACTCCCACCTACCACTCTCTCTCCTCATAACTTCCACCATTAATTTCCTTCTTATTCTTCTTCTCCTTCCTCCACAACTCTCCTAACCCTAGGCAAGTGCACCTTGCCACTTCATGAGAGCCCTATTTTCTTGGTTCATTTGCTAGATTAGGACATGGTGATCAACATTAGAACTTGGTGTTTTGTGATTTGAAGTCTCCTTTGCTCTAAATCTAAGTTATTTTTATTTTCGAATTTTGTATGGTTTGATCTCTTTAAGTTGGATTTTCATGGGTTTTGGTGTTTCCAAGTGGAGGAGCATTCAGTTTCACCCAAGTTGGAACTTTAGAAATCCGGATTTGGAGTTCGGATGGCCAAGTTGTGAGCTTTCGAAGCTTTGGGTTCAGCCATGGTGTTCTTGCTGTCTGGAGAAGACAGTGAACAGTGTGTGCAGAGCTGTTTAGCTTACGCACCCTGAGCTACGCGCGCTCTTTAGCGCTGCGTACGCAGACTTGAGTACGCTTCCTGTTGGAAGCGTGTCTTCCTTGAGCGTGCGTGACTTTTCACCCACGCTGCTCTATGTAGCGTGCATGACTTTTCACGTACGTAGCTCCCTTGAGCGTGCGTGACTTTTCACCCACGCTGCTCTCTGTAGCGTGCGTGACTTTTCACCTACGCTGCTCTCTCAGCGTGCGTGACCTTTCACCCACACAGCTCTCTGTAGCGTGCGTGACTTTCCACCTACACAGCTCTGTAGCGTGCGTGACTTTTCACGTATGCATCTCTCTCAGCGTGCGTGACTTTTCGTACGCTGCTCCCCTGACCCTTGCTTAATCCATTGGCTCTTGGAGTTTTGGTTTTATTTCTTTAGGCTTGGCTCTTCTATAGCCCTATATATTAATATTCTATTAGATAATTTACGCCCATTTTATATCCTTACGCCTTTTGTCATGAACTTGATTTTAATTAATATGTTTGGAATGACTATTGTACATGGCTTGGTATGGCAAGGAACTAGCATAACACGACAGTGACCCGTAGTGGTGCACTCCTGATATGACCAACCTGACATGATAGTGGCCCGTCGTGGTGCACTCCTGACAAGTACCCTGACATGATTTATCTTGATAACTTGATAGTGGCCCGTGACGGCGCACTCCTGACTTGACATGACCTGATAACTTAGCTTGACCTGTCTTGACACCGTGGGTGGTTCTTTCTTGCTTGCTTGTTAAATCCACATGTCCAGTCTCGCATCATGTCTAGAATAGGACTCCTGAGTACCACGGTCAGGAGTACCTACTAAAATGGATTAAGGCTAATAACTAGAATAACACAGTAGTCATGAAGAGATGACACAGCTACAGGCAATCCCGTTACCTGGGCGCTCCAGGGATTTGTAGCCTGCCGTCGAGTAGGGCGCATTTCCAGCACACTGTCAGGTGTTGCACCCTCTAAGTCACCTAAGGGTACATGCGTCTCCTGGACGATGTACCCACCTGAATTCAACCATAATCTTTCGTCCTGGGTAACCTGGATGGTCTGCAGGGCTTGTGGCTGTGGAACAATCTTACTGCATCTTGTTAGTAATTAGGCCTGTGATAACCCTAGTTAGTTAAAGTAGTAAGCCGTAGGAGCTGCTTGGCCGTGATTGATTGAATGAGGTATAACCAGTCTAGTCATGTCTTGATCCCATGCAAGATTGATTCCTGTCTTGATTACTTACATTACTTATCTTGCCGATAAATGGTGGGAAACCAAGCTCTGTTCAGATGAAGGGTTACAACCCCGGTCCTTGTTTGTTTTACGGGTTGTAACCTGGCTATCGGAATAGTTCCATGGTTATCTCGTCGTATATCATCCTGACATGTTTTCGTAATTTTAGTTTTAATATTAGATTTTTTGTGCTGATTGCTGGCTTTTGTTCTTATTTCGTGGCCCCCTTGTGGCACTTGCTCTTTCTGGGGTTGACCCAGCTGGTTTTGTGTGGCCAGATTTCGGAGCAGCTCCCGAGGATCTACCAAGCTTCTAGCCCAATGGTGAACACTAGACGGAATCCAGGCCAAGAGTTGGTTTTCTATTTTGTTTCGCTCACTCTATTGTAAAAATTATTCTTTTGAGGCGTTTAGCCGACGAGCACCTGTTAGCTCGAAGCACTTTTACTTACTGTCTGCCTACGGGCTGTAAACATGATTGACAAATCCTAGGGTTGATCATGTATGACTAAACTCTTGCTAGTCCTAACATTTTGTAACGACTAGCTTCATGATCAGTTGAATATGTGATATTTGGGATGCCTTATTATTGTATATTTAATGATCATACATCTTGTGACTTTACTTACTTGCTGTGATTGAGACATTAGGCTTATTCATGACCATAAGAGACTGCTGGCTTATAGAAAACCCTCACATATCTAGACAGTCGTGACCGTATATCGAGGTGGTTTCCATTTTAATATACATAGCTGGCTATGTCTGCCCCCGCTCTCCAGTATTCTGGTTCTGGGGCGTGACAATAAGTGTCCTAAAACACTACAAATATGTCCACATAATTATCTATGTGTGTGTGTGTGTGTGTGTGTGTGTATCTATGAGATGTTGTGAGTTTGTGTGTGTGTGTGAGAAGCCTAGGAGTGTAGTTTAGTAACCTATAGATAGCCTATTGTCTAAACAAATAGGAAACCTATAGGAGAGACTATTAGAGTGTAGTGTATCATGAGAATGAGTGGTGTAGATGAGTGTGGAAGAAAAGGGTAAATTCATGATATAGATTAGGTAATAGGGTAAATCAATACCCCGTATCCTAACATGGCCTAGATACCTAGGATACCCAAATTCCTTGGTAGGTAAACCTTAGATAGGTTGATATCTAGCTATCCTAAGGAGCCTAGGCTAGTACCATGGATATTTACAGGGTTTCCTTGGGTTTGGGCAAGGTATCGGGATTTACCTTAGAAGGATAAATGTTAGTTTGGCCTAGGAATAAGGTATTTGTGTTAGAAGCCTAAGATGGAGTTAGAACTTGATTTCCGTGGTTGGTAATGATCAAATATGGTACTCAACGACTAGTTTTGACGTCGGTTAACCTTTTTGACCAAAAGTCAACAAAAGTCAACCGAGAGTCAAACTTAGTCTTTAAGCGACCCGATTTGACCGAAACCAATCCAGAGTTGACCAGTTGATTAAAAGTCAATAGTTGGTCAACATTAGACTAGTTTGACCTAGGGTTGACCTAGAGTTGACCAAAGTTGACCAGAGTTGACTTTTTGACCAAAAGTCAACTGTAAGTCCACCATTGATCCCGATTGACCTAGTTTGACTTGGATTGACTTCCAGTGACCTAGTATGACCTAGTATGACCTAGTATGACCCAGTTTGACCTAGATTGACCTAGTTTTGACTTAGACTTGTATTCATGGATTATATTAGTTTTTCAGTGTTAAGCCATGTTTGACTCATAGTATCTTATTTTAGGTCTGTGATCACTCTGAGCGTCTGTTCACCCTATCAGCTCAGGACCACAGGCGAGTACATTCACTGATAGTTTTTATTGTCTTGATATCTACTATATCCGATTCAGTCATAGTGTTTTACTTGATTCCTGACACGACGTTTCACGGACTAGTATACGTCGGATCCTGTCATGAGATGTTATTCCTAGACTCTCTTGGTCTATGAGTATATGATGTTCCTGTGTTCCTATACTTATACAAACACTGATTTGGGAGTGGGCTGGCCCCCTGCTCTTGAACCCCGTGTCATGACGTGCCATGTTCGGATCCGTGATACTATTCGGGGATGGGAGAATTATTAGGGGTTATGTGATCAAGCCTTCCTGTAACTATACATTGCTAGCGTCACCCTCACCTCACGTAGGGTATTGCAGACACCCCATTACCAGTTATCCAGGTTGGACGGCATGACTCTCCGTTGAGTACACCGCAGATTGCCGGGCCAAGTGGATAACCATCACTTGCTTCCCTAGCCGATCACATATCGCTCTAATAATTCAAAATCACTTTTTATATTTATTATCATATCTTATATTTCCAGTTCAGCTTTACTTACTATACCTTCACCATGCTATGATTCATTTCTCACATGCTCTACCTGCTTTCATACTGTACCATGATTGTGACCAAGTTCTGTTTGGAAGAAGGGTTACAACCTCGGTCCTTGTTTGGTTCAAGGGTTGTAACTCGGCTTTCAAATGGTTCCCAAGTCGCATATATCTTTTGTCTTGTATTTCATTATTACTGTCTCTTATAGTATTTTTCAATTCATATGGAACTGCTGTTGGTGTTTGTACCTGCTCATTTTTCTGACAGGATACTGTTGAAAAATTTTACAGATGACTCTGAGACTGACTGCCCGACCTACTACGGGGTTGATTCTGATGGACTAGACTTAGACCGTGGCTTATTGGTAAAGCTACTGGACTTCGCTCACCCTGAGTAGCCTAGTTAGGTTTGCCTGGCATGCGAGCCAGCTAGTACATTTTCGGTTTGTAGTATCTTTATACTTATATTATCTGAGACTCTGGATGTTGTGTTAGCTATGACTTGTGGATTTTTGTAACGCCCCAGTCCCAAAATACGTAGGACTAGGAACATAGATATGCGAGCTATATTCATACGAAGTATACCCCAATATATGGAAGCCTCGTATAAATACATAAGCTGTAAAATGCAGTAGAACCAATACTAATCTCATCCATACAGAATAAATGAATAAAAGATCATATAATGAGAATGAATTTGTCTTGATACAATATGTTGGGCGGAGACAAATCCACTACCAACAAAATAAGAAAAAGTACATAGAAAATGAAATAAGTGGCGAGCGAAGCGAAGACGATCCAAATGCAATCATCCTCGAAGAAATAGCGATGAGCACGACTAGAGCTAAAGCACCTGCGAAAGACAATAGCACACACCTGGCAAGGCAACCAGGTCCTCAGAGGGACGTAACAAGACACATAATAGCAAGCCATATAAGCTGAATAAATATTGCTTAATAAATAAGTCAATCGAATTTATAACATTATCCAATACGCACCTACTGAACGAGCGTACCATCCCCCCAACCAAACAAGGACAGGAGATGGTAAACTAATTCACGGCGACGTATCTTTCCATGCTAAGAATCCGATATGGTATCCAGACGCCAACAAGGTTCAATACCTTCTCATCGAAGTAGTAAGTCACACCTATAACCAAACAAGGACAAGATGTGACGAACTAATCCGCGACAAGTTATTATCCCAAGCCACGGTCAGATACAAGTACCCAAACCAAAAGTACTCGTACCTAACGGATAGGGTAGCCTACCATTCTAAGTGAAATGTAGTTAAGAACAATCCTTCCTACGCATGGACCCTGGCTGAATAGGATCGGCATAGTCCCCTCTTGGGCACCAGAGGCCCCAGCAGGAAGAGCATGGGTCATCAACCCCGTATCTCCAGCGGAGAGTCCGGGTCACAAGGGAAGTGCATCGAAGCCCATACGCTAAGGAATTGTCCTCCCCACCCAATACCTACTGTGTTGCATCCACAACACAAAACCACTATAACCGCTAAGTCAAACTAGCATGCAACATCTATTAGCGGTTATTCCTTTTGCACGTCTTGAACGTACTGGTGGCCAGCCAATCATGCACTTCCGTATTCTATATGTGACACACAACTTCGTGTTACAACGTGTCAAGGCCAATGAATGCGACACACAAGGTGGTCTCTTAAATCTAGGTTTAATTTGTAAGAAAAATAATACACAGCAGAAAATATAAATGAACAGTTATGCCATGTATCACAGTTCATTTTGCATAAAAAATAAGTAATGTATGAAATATGAGCTAAAATAATTAAACAGCTAATGGCAAGGTGTCTTGCCTGGTAGGACGCCTGGTGTGCTGCGATGATCAAGGTGGCACGATCTGCAACTTCGGTGCGACAACTACACAGGGGAAGCTCTGATGGTGGCACAGACAGTTCCATTGGATCCAGAACGGTCAAATTATTTAAGGTGGACATAAGGTAGACTTGAATTGGTGGTCGAATAGGAAAGAGGGGGTTGAGTCTCGGTCGAAAGATAATTTAAGAAATTTGATAAATAATAAGATATCGAAAACTATTTATAATACTTTAAAAATTATGGTTTTATATAGAATTTAATTGAATACTTAAAATCCAGCAAAACTCCAAGTTGTAAAATATGGCTTTGAGATAGAATACTATGTTACTTAAAACGTTTGAGAAATACAAAAAATATATTTAAAATTTTGAAACTATAATTTTATGGGCCAAAATAATCTTAATAAATTAATATTCTAGTAGCAATTACTTTAGGGTTTAAAACTAGATTTGCACATATTGAGGTTTCCCAAGCCTACTACAAAAATATTTATGAAATTTTATACAAAATTTTATACTTCATGAGTAAAACATACTAATAATATCTATAATAATAATAATAATAATAATAATAATAATAATATATCAGTATCATAAAAAAAACACCTACTTCAGAAGCACAGAACTCAAGCAACAGTAAAATAAAATTATAATAATAATAATAATAATAATAATAATAATAATACTATACTAATAATAATACTATACTATAAAAATAATGAATGATGATAATAATAATAATAATAGTAATAATAATAATAACCAGAATAAGAACAAACAAAATATATATATATATATATATATATATATATATATATATATATATATATATATATATATATATATAATAAAAATATTAACAGCTGTGAGCTGTCTCTCCCTTCTCGTGATGAGGGAAGCAGTAAAGTGGAAGAGAAGAAAAATTTTAGAAGGAGTAAATCGAGAAGTGGGAAGAAAAGGAACAAGGAGAGCTCGAGAGGGAGGGGCCGGGCTCGTCGGCGCTCCGACGGAGGAGGGTGGCCGGCGCATGCGACGACGAGGGCGGCGCTCGACGGGAGAGGCGAGAGAGAGGAGAAGGGCTCGGAGGAGGTTCGGTGCTCACGGTGGACAGGCGATGGAAAGGGGTTCTCGGTGGCGGATCGAGGAGATGGAGGCGGCTACGGGCGGATCTGAGCGCTGACAGCGCTCGGTGGTGGGGGGTTTCGATGGGCGCGGCGGAGAACGCCGGCCACTGGGCGGTCGGAAGATGGGTTGTCGGTTCAGCGACGGATGGATGGTCGGCGACGGGGTTTCGATGGGCGCGGCGGAGAACGCCGGCCACTGGGCGGTCGGGAGATGGGTTTGGGGTTCGGCCACGGCGAGGGGCTGCGCGGCGGAAGGGTGCCGGCGGTCACGGGCTTGCTCGTGGTGGCGAGGCAGCAGAGAGGGGCGGATGGCGGACGGAGTCGCCGGCGGACGGCTCGCACGCGACGACGGCGGCTCTCCATCCCGCCGCGGCGGCGGAGGTAAGGGTGGTGATGTTAAATTCTTTTTTTTTCTTTTTGTGGTTTCTGTTTGGCTGGACGGCGTCGGCCGACAATGGTCGAGGTGGTTGTTGATGGGTGGTGGTGGTGACGGCAGGTGGTCGGGATCAGTTGGATCTAGTGGTTGTGGTCAGGCTGGGCGGGGTGTGGATGACGGTCGGGGCTGTGTATGTGGTGATGGCAGCAGTGACGGTTGGGTGACTACGGGTGTGATCACGGTGGTCGTCGGGGGTTTGGGCTTTGGTTGGGCGCCTGCGATGGCAGCGGGGATATGTGTTTGGTCTTATTTGTTTTGCCGTTTGGGTTTTATCAATGGTGGCAGGGTGGTGGTTTTTGGCCAGGTCTGGTTGGTGTCGGGAGGAACGGCGGGGTGCTGTGGTAGGGAGCTGGAGGAAGTCGAGATGGTGGTGGTAGTGTTGCGGATGTTGAGGAGGAACGGGGATTGGTCGGAGTTAGCTAGGATAGACTTAGGTTTTGATTGCGTCGGGGGTGTCCGACATGGAGAAATAAAATGTATTTGTAATCTATGGAATAAGAATTTGGGACGATGGAACACAGATACGGGGCACGCACCATTGGTTTGGAATTTGGTGGATGAATAATGAAAAGTTGGAGGAGCACCTGCCTATTTATAGGATGTGGGAATTCCCAATTTGGATAGGATTAGGATTATTTAAAACCCAAGTAGATAAATCATATATTTAATTTAAAACCAAATCCAATACAAATCTAATTCCAAATACAATTCAAATTTTAAATATCTAATTTAAATCAAATTAAATACTTTTAGTTTAAAATCAAATCAATTTAAAATATAGATAGTTTACTATTTAAATGTATCCATGGAATCAAATCAAAATTTAAACTGCCACAAATATTTCAAAAATATGTTTTCCAAGAATACTATAATAAATAAATTTCGAAAATAATAAATCCTTTTGAATAATAAATCTTTTTGAATAATAAAATATTAATATTAAATAATTTCAAAAATACATTATTATTTAAAATAAATAAATATTTATGAAATAAGTATTTTTGCACGAAAATTTTTATTATTAATAACTGCTAAAAACAATAGACTTTTTATGGCAAGAATAATAATTCTATATAATATTTTGAAAGTGTAAGAAAATAAAAAAAATTGTTTTTCTAAAATATGTACACTCGCACATATTCGCACTCGTCGAGCAAACGAAAATTTCGCATACGACGTACAATACGACTACATGACATATAGTATAAAAATTTAAAATCAGTACCAAAATTGATATAATAAAAATATAGTAGAAATTTAGGGGTTTTACATCCTACCCAACTTAAAAGAATTTTGTCCTCGAAATTAGGAATTAGTAGGGGGTGAGAGGCTACAAGGAATGACGTTTAGTGAAAACATGCAATAGAGTCGCGATTTCAATCATGGCGAAGATAATCATGGATTAACGTAAGAAGATAAATGGATAAGAAGAATACGCGCAATAAAGATTAGTATAGGTTCAAGAAAGTAAAATAAATTAGAGGCCTTAAAGTTATGGTCTCTTGAGGGCACGATTTTAGAGAACGAATTAGATTTCACTTCTGTATTAAGTGGATTGGAAGGTCATGATAGGGCCGAGAAAGGACGAGTAGCAATATAGAGTGATAATGGTCATTATCGATAGAAATGCTAGAGGAGATCCTAGTATAACGCGTTCGTCCTTCTAGAGTAGGTGAAGGCGAAAGCATTAAGGGGTTCAAAAGACGATCTTATCGAATACGAGTACGTGATTCAAAGACGACCGAAAAGAATTCCAAAGGAATTGTCAAGGCAGTCGTGGATGGATTGTAAGGGCCACATTTAATTATGTTTCCATCCACGTAGAGTAATAGACAAAAAGCGAACCAAAGTGCACTCGGTTGATCAGACCATTATGCACCAGTTCTGACTAGACAATCTGTTAGTGGAGGCCTCCAATAACATATGTCATGAACAAGCGTGATAAAGAATTGAGCTTGCAAAAACTAGGCTACATTAGCATCATTAGTCTAGATAGTAAAAATATAGGCACGATGGTAGATAAATAAAATCAAATATGAATAGTCTAAGAGTCATAAGGATCTAAGTCTTTTATTCCTATACAATCATTCTATGGTTTATTGGTTTATTGACCAAGGCTCGGTTGACCAAATGGGTTAGATTCCTCTAGTCTCTATGGTCTTAATAGTCAAGGGCGTGTCGGGTCATTGGGTGTTCTACCCAACTTAAAAGAATTAAGCTAAGGATGTTTGGGACATCTAACTAGTAGGGTCAATCTCTAGCAAGCACGAAGGGAAGATAAGAATAGGGATGGAAGGAAGCAAGCAAAATGCAATTGATGGGTCAAACGGTAGATAAAATCAAGGAAAAAAAGTCAAGTATGTGGATGAGATCCTAGACTTCTAATCCTATACGCAGGCTTGCTTGGCACGGTTATGTAACCAAATAATTTATCTCGACCTGCGTGGGCCACCACAAAAACATGTAATGCCCCAGTCCCAAAATACGTAGGACTAGGAACATAGACATGCCAGCTGTATTCATACGAAGTATACCCCAATATATGGAAGCCTCGTATAAATACATAAGCTATAAAATGCAGTAGAACCAATACTAATCTCATCCACACAGAATAAATGAATAAAAGATCATATAATGAGAATGAATTTGTCTTGATACAATATGTTGGGCGGAGACAAATCTACTACCAACAAAATAAGAAAAAGTACATAGAAAATGAAATGAGTGGCGAGCGAAGCGAAGACGATCCAAATGCAATCATCCTCGAAGAAATAGCGATGAGCACGACTAGAGCTAAAGCACCTGCGAAAGACACTAGCACACACCTGGCAAGGCAACCAGGTCCTCAGAGGGACGTAACAAGACACATAATAGCAAGCCATATAAACTGAATAAATATTGCTCAATAAATAAGTCAATCGAATTTATAACATAGTCCAATACGCACCTACTGAACGAGCGTACCATCCCCCCAACCAAACAAGGACAGGAGATGGTAAACTAATTCACGGCGACGTATATTTCCATGCTAAGAATCCGATATGGTATCCGGACCCCAACAAGGTTCAATACCTTCTCATCGAAGTAGTAAGTCACACCTACAACCAAACAAGGATAAGATGTGACTGTAATGCCTGTGGTTCGTATTACGTATTCTGGAAAATACGTATACATATTTATTCTTGTATTGCCTGATTTCCTTGCTTAGCTTTCCTTCATGGCTTGGTTATTCTTGGTTCGGGTTGGCTTGGTTCGGTTTGGGATTGCTATTTGGTTCATAATGAACCAAGGGGTGAACCCCCTACCTACCACCACCACTACCATTTATTAACCCTTCACCTTTCTCTCTCTTTATTTATCATCTTCTCCACCATTACTCCTTCACCTACCAAGAGAGAGAGAGTGAGCTCTAGGCAAGTGCAACTTGCTTCATGGAGGAACTCAACTTTTATTACTTCATTCTCTTCCTTACTACATTCTAAGACACTTTAGTACTTGACATTTCTAATTTCCATGGCTAGATTCTTGTAGATCTAAGTTTACTTTATTTTCGGATTCTTGGGTTTTGATCTATTTACTCTTGTTATTTTTGAGTTTTGATGGTTCCATGTTGTAGGGAATTTTGTTCTACCCCATTTTGACCTATGGAAGTTCGGATTTGGGCTCCGGATGATGGAGTTATGGAGCTTGAGAACTTGGCTCTCATGGTGTTCATCTTCTCAGAAATTTGGAGAAGATGAACTGTGCTTAGACCTGACTTGACGCATGACAATTCATACGGCAAGTGATCCAGCCGCATGAGACTCTCAGCCGCATAGGTCGAGTCTCATTCTTGGCCGCATATGCGCCCTTGTACTCTTCTGAGCCGCATGGGCTCATTTTCCATCAGCCGTATGAGACTATATGGACTTAGCCGCATTTCTGAGAGCAAACTCTTAACAGCATAAGCAACCATCACCCCAGCCGCATAAGCAATCACATTGACTCAGCCACATGAATCTTGCTCCGCGAGCCGCATGAACTCGGGTCCTTCAGCCGCATGCGCACCCGTTCCCCCGCTAGCCGTATGTGCCCCTACCCCGAGAGCCACATGAGTCCAATTCATCCTGGCCGCATGGAACCTCCCTTCCCGCTTGCCGCATGGGAGCTAGTCCCACTCCCAGCCGCACAGGTTCCTGCCCCTTCAGCCGCATGCGCACCCGTTCCCCGCCAGCCGCATGAACCCCCATCTCAACACTTTCCAGCCACATGGACCTGAACTCCTTCTTAGCCGCATGGGCTGTTCTCACCCAGCCGCATGAGATCATTGCTGGCCGCATATGACTTAGCCGCATGGCTCTTCTATGGCCCTGTATATTGATATTTCATTAGATATTTTACGCCTATTTTATATCCTTACGCCTTTTGTCATGAACTTGATTTTTTACTTATTATGTTTGGAACGACTATTGTACATGACATGGTATGACAAGGAACTAGCATAACACGATGGTGACCCGTAGGGGTGCACTCCTGATAAGTGACCTGGCATGACATGATAGTGGCCCGTCGTGGCGCAATCCTGACAAGTACACCTGACATGATATATCTTGATAAGCTGTTGCGACGGCTACCTGACATGGCATGACCTGTATAAATTACCTGAACACCGTGGGCGATTGTGCTTGTACAAATAAATCAGTCCTGTCTTGCATCATGTCTAGGACAGGGACTCCTGAGTACCACGGTCAGGAGTATCTACTGAAATGGACTAAGGCTAATAACTAGATTAATACAGTAGTCATGAGGAGATTCCCTAGCTACAGGCAATCCCGTTACCTGGGCACGTCTGGGATCTGTAGCCTGCCGTCGAGTAGGGCACATTTCCAGCACACTGTCATGTGTTGCACCCTTCAAGCTACTTAAGGGTACATGCGTTTCCTGGACGATGTACCCACCTGTATTCAACCCCTAATTTCGACCTGGGTAACCTGGATGGTCTGCAGGGCTTGTGGCTGTGGAATAATCTCACTGCATCTTGTTAGTAACTAGGCCTGTGATAACCCTAGTTAGTTAAAGTATCAAGCCGTAGGTCTTGTTTGGTCGTGAAATGATTGGATGGAGTTTAACCAGTCTAGTCTTGTCCTGATCTTGCTCCAGATTGCTATATGACCTGAATGCATGTATTTATTTTACCGATAAATGGTGAGAATTCTAAGTTCTGTTCAGACGAAGGGTTACAATCCCGGTCCTTGTTTGGTTTACGGGTTGTAACCTGGTTATCTAAATAGTTCCATGGTTATCTCGTCGTATATCATCCTGATGTATTTTTTTTTATTTCCAGTTCTTACTTTATTTATATTTTGTGCTAATTGCTGGTTTTAGTTCCTAAGTGAAGCTTCCTTTGTGGCACTTGTTCTTTCTGGGATCTGACCCAGCTGATTTTGTATGGCCAGATTTCGGAGCAGCTCCAGAGGATCTACCGACCTTCCAGCCAAATGGTGGCCACTAGACGGAACCCTGGCAACGAGTGGGTTTATTTTTGATCTCCCACTTTATTGTAAAAATATTCTTTTGAGGCGTTTAGCCGACGAGCACCTGTTTAGCTCGATTGCACTTTACTTACTGTCTGCCTACGGGCTGTAACATGATTGACAGATCCTAGGGTTGATCATGTATGACTAAACTCTTGCTAGTCCTCACATTTTTGTAACGACTAGCTTCATGATCAGCTGAATATGTAATATTTGGGACGCCTTATTATTGTATATTTAATGATCATACATCTTGTAATATTTACTTACTTGCTTGTGATTGAGACACTAGGCTTGTTCATGACCATAGGAGACTGTTGGCTTGTAGTAAACCCTCATGTATCTAGACAGCCGTGACCGTATAGCGAGATGGAATCCATTTCAATATACGTAGCTGGCTATGTCTGCCCCCGCTCTCCAGTATTCTGGTTCTGGGGCGTGACATGGTTTAAGTGGTGGCCCATGCAGGTCTTGTAAATCAAGATATGTGAGGGTTTACCGAATAGATGTCTCAATCAGTATTCGTCCTTGATCTCTGCTCGTATCTTCTGAATCCCTGGATTCTTGTCCTGATCATGTGCTTGTATCGTTGATCTGTCCTGGTCCTTCCTTATTGTTCCCTATGTCATCTTCTTCAGCGGCATTATTCATGGTCCTGCCGATCAGCAAGGCGGAGCACCTCCCGCGGACCAGCAGCAACCCGGAGATCAAGCCCAGCATTCCGGAGTAGCCTCCAGAGTCGTACCTTCTGGCGGAGAGCCACCTGTCCAACCAGTCCAGCCTGTCGAGCCTGATGATGGCACTTTGGTAGGACTCGTCAGGACCTTGATAGCTTCCCAAGATCGCAGAGGAGATGCCTTACACCAGGCAGTGACAGATGCTTTGACCCGGGGCGGTCATCTGGGTAACAGCGCGGCCAACAGCTTCAAGCGCTTGAACCCTCCATTCTTCGATAGTAGTGAAGATGCTATCGCAGCAGATGCTTGGCTTCAGGATACTGAAGTGATTCTCGAAGCAGCCAGGACTCCAGAGAACGAGAAGGTGGCAGTTGTGTGCCTGCAGTTGTTAGATCTTGCCCGCAGCTGGTGGGCGGCGCAGGCCGTTGGGTTAGCAGCACCCATTCCATGGGCAGTGTTCAGAGAGAGATTCCAGACCAAGTATTTTGATGCTGTAGCTCGGTACGATCTACAGACGAGGTTCACCAATCTGAAGCAAGGAGGCAGGACGGTCGACGGATATGCGGCCGAGTTTTCCAGACTCAGTCGGTTTGCTACCACCTTGGTGGCAACCGAGTATGATCGAGCCCAGCGGTTCCAGCAGGGACTTCACCTGGAGATCTTGTTAGCAGTTGAGCAGTTTGAGTATCAGACTTTTGATGCAGTCTTGAGAGCAGCTAGGAGGCATGAGTATACCTCCCAGAGGATTGTGGATAGGACCGGAGGTCGGAAGAGATATCACGGCCAGATGAATCAGTCTTCAGCACCAGCCCCGGCAGCCAGGGCCTTGACTATTGGAGCTCCGAGGCGAGCAACCTCAGTAACGTCGGTTCAGCATTCCACCCCGACGTACCCTCAGCAGCAGCAGAAGCAGAAGCAGTCTTCCGCAGTGGGATGTTCTCATTGTGGGAAGCCAGGCCATGTAGTGGCAGAGTGTCGTAGGGCACAGGGATTGTGTTTGGTTTGTGGAGCACCAGACCATAGGGTTGGATCCTGCCCGAACAGGGGTGGTTCATCATCGTCCAACCTTTCTAGCTCTTCGGTGAGAGGACCAGCACCGGTCCAGCAGCAGCAGTATCCATTGTCGAGGCCCTTGCTGCCTCAGTCCCATGTATTCCAGCAGCAACAACCCCAGCAGTATGCTCAAGCCCAGGCCTTGAGTCAGAATAGGTAGCGAGGATTTCAGCAGAGGGGACCAGCACCCCGAGGGCATGGTCAGGCTATGATGTTGACCATGGAGGAAGGATTGGCACCAGGTGAGGTAGTGGCAGGTACTATTCTTGTCAACTCCTTTCCAGCTTTAGCTTTATTTGATTCTGGTGCATCTCATTCATTTATGTCTGCACAATTCGCGACACGGATAGGATTGGAGCCCGAGTCCTTATCAGTAAGGCTCAATATACTTACTGGTAACGGACTTGTGGGAGTCGATAGAGTGTTTTCCTCGTGTCGGATCGTAGTTAGCGGTAGAGAGTTCCCCGCTAGATTGATAGAGTTTCCGATGACCGACTATAATGTGGTCTTAGGGATGGATTGGTTGAGGAACCAGTATGCTAGAATAGACTGCCATATTGGTAGAGTTATTTTTAGCATTCTAGGCGAGCCGAAGTTTTCCTTTTCCCGAGGTAAAGTTGAGTCTTCTCCTCCGATATTGCGGATGGCAGTAGCAGTAGTTCAGTTACCTAGGATAGTGGATGAGTTTCCAGATGTTTTCCCAGAAGAACTTCCAGGTATGCCTCTGGAGCAGGAGATCGAGTTCACTATAGACTTGATTCCTGGGACAGCCCCAGTTTCAGAGAGTCTACCGGATGGTGCCGTCAGAATTGGAGATATTGTACAAAATGATTGAAGAACTCAGAACCAAGGGATTCATTCGTGCTAGTGGGTCGCCTTGGGGAGCCCCGATGCTTCTTGTGAAAAAGAAGGATGGTACATCCAGGTTATGTGTTGATTATCGTACCTTGAATTCAGTAACAATCAAGAACAGATATCCTCTCCCAAGGATAGATGACTTGTTTGATCAACTCAAGGGGGCTTCAGTATTCTCGAAGATTGATTTGCGCTCAGGTTATCATCAGATCAGAGTCAGAGAGCAGGACATCCCGAAGATAGCTTTTAGATCGAGATATGGGCATTGGGAATTCCTTATTATGCCTTTTGGAGCAACCAATACGCCGGCAGTATTCATGGACCTCATGAATCGCATCTTCATGCCTTACTTGGATCAGTTTGTGATTGTGTTCTTGGATGACATTCTGGTCTACAGCAAGAGTGAGGCGGAGCATGAGCAGCATCTCCGTATAGTTTTTCAGATCCTCAGAGAGCACCAGTTGTATGCCAAGTTCAGTAAATGCGAGTTCTGGCTTGATCGCATTTCATACTTGGGTCATATCATCACTCGAAGAGGAGTAGAAGTGGATCCCCAGAAGATTGTGGCTATTGAGTCATGGCCAGTGCCCAGCACAGTTGCAGAGGTTCTTAGTTTTCTTGGATTGGCCGGCTACTACCGACGGTTTGTTTCGGATTTTGCTTGAATTTCAGTGCCATTGACCCAGTTGACCCGCAAGGATGCGCAGTTTGCTTGGACAGCAGAGTATCAGAGTTCTTTTTAGCAGTTGAAGCGAGGACTGATAACAGCTCCAATTCTCACGCTTCCAGATGGGACCGGAGGATTTTCAGTGTACTGCGATGCTTCATGCAGAGGTTTAGGATGTGTTCTGATGCAGCATGGGAAAGTAATAGCTTATGCGTTACGACAACTTCGTGATCATGAAAGGAATTACCCAACCCATGACTTGGAGCTGGCAGCAGTAGTGTTTGCACTTAAGTTGTGGAGACACTACTTGTATGGAGATAGGGTAGAGATTTTTACCGACCACAAGAGCCTGAAGTATGTTTTCACTCAGAAGGATCTTAACATGCGCCAGAGGAGGTGGCTGGAGCTTCTTGTGGATTATGATGTTAACTTACAGTATCATCCCGGGAAGGCCAACGTCATTGCAGATGCGTTGAGCAGGAGAGCAGGAGTTTATTTCCTAACAGCACAACCAGAGCTGTTAGCAGATCTTCAGAAGATGGGTATTGAAGTTATTCTCCCTTCCAGTGTGGCATTGATGGCCAGTATGCAGGTTCAGTCCACTATAGTCGAGAGGATCCGGATGGCGCAGTCGGCAGATTCCAAGCTTCAGCGACTCAGAGCAGAGTGTGAAGCAGGACGAAGACCAGAGTTATGTATTCATGAGAATGGTACACTTAGGCATGGTAAGCGTCTTTGTGTACCCAGCGGAGATATCAGACAGGAGATCATGTCAGAGGCACACAGTTCGCAGTATTCTATTCATCCCGGCAGTACGAAGATGTACCGTGATATTCGACAGCATTTCTGGTGGGATGGCATGAAGCGGAAGATTGCTCGGTTTGTCTCTCGGTGTTTGGTTTGCCAACAAGTTAAAGTCGAACAGCAGAGACCGGCTGGACTTCTTCAGCCCTTACCGATTCCAGAATGGAAGTGGGAGCATGTGGCCATGGATTTCGTGACTGGATTACCTAGATCCCCAGCTAGTAGAGATGTTATTTGGGTCATTGTGGATAGGCTTACCAAGGTAGCGCACTTTCTTCCGTTTAGAGTTGGTCAGTCGACGGCTCAGCTAGCGGAGATGTACCTCAGGCAGATTGTCAGATTGCACGGAGTGCCCGTCAGTATCACCTCGGACCGAGATTCCAGATTTACGTCGCACTTTTGGCGTAGCTTGCAAGAGAGTTTGGGGTCTCATCTCCAGTTTAGTTCAGCATATCACCCGCAGACAGATGGCCAGTCGGAGCGTACGATCCAGACCCTTGAAGACATGTTGAGATCTTGCACACTTGACTTCGGTGGTTCATGGGAAGATCACTTGCACCTGGTGGAATTCTCGTACAACAACAGTTTCCAGGCCAGTATCCAGATAGCACCGTTCGAGGCACTTTATGGCAGGAAGTGCAGATCCCCGCTAGCCTGGGATGATGTTGGAGAGAGACAGATGCTCGGTCCAGAAATGATCGCTCAGACAGTTGAAGTGGTCAGAAGGGTCAGAGATCATCTTCGAGTTGCCCAAGATCGCCAGCGCCATTGGGCCGATTCTCATCGGCGCCCTCTCGAGTTTTCGGTCGGTGACCATGTATTCCTGAGGATTTCGCCTAACCGTGGCGTCATTCGTTTCGACGTACGGGGAAAGCTTAGTCCTAGGTATATAGGGCCATTTGACATTCTGGAGCGAGTAGGAGATGTGTCCTATCATCTCGCTCTTCCGCCGTCGCTAAGCGAGGTGCATGACGTGTTCCATGTATCCCAATTACGACAGTATATTCCGGACCCGAACCACATCCTAGATCATTCGGAATTGGTTGTTGGTACCAACCTTTAGTATGAGGAGAGGCCCGTGTCTATATTGGACCGGAGAGAGAAGACCCTCAAGAACAAGACTATCAAGTTAGTCCGAATTGCTTGGGGTCATCACTCTTTGGGAGAGTCAACGTGGGAGCGTGAGGATGATATCCGATCGTGATATCCCAACTTGTTTGACTCGTGAGGTATAATATCTTTCTTATGCCTCATGCCTTCGATTCCTTGCTTGAATGAGTGATTGTCTGCCTAGTTATAGCTTGCATGTGATTAATATGGCTTGTCATTGCCCCTCTAGCCTTTTGATTAAATTCCGAGGACGGAATTCTTTTATGGTGGGTAGAGTTGTAATGCCTGTGGTTCGTATTACGTATTCTGGAATACGTGTACGTATTTATTCTTATATTGCCTGATTTTCTTGCTTAGCTTTTCTTCATGTCTTGGTTATTCTTGGTTCGGATTGGCTTGGTTCGGTTTGGGATTGCTATTTGGTTCATAATGAACCAAGGGGTGAACCCCCTACCTACCACCACCACTACCATTTATTAACCCTTCTCCTTTCTCTCTCTTCATTTATCATCTTCTCCACCATTACACCTTCACCTACCAAGAGAGAGAGAGAGTGAGCTCTAGGCAAGTGCAACTTGCTTCATGGAGGAACTCAACTTTTATTACTTCATTCTCTTCCTTACTACATTCTAAGACACTTTAGTACTTGACATTTCTAATTTCCATGGCTAGATTCTTGTACATCTAAGTTTACTTTATTTTCGGATTCTTGGGTTTTGATCTATTTAATCTTGTTATTTTCGAGTTTTGATGGTTCCATCTTGTAGGGAATTTCGTTCTACCCTATATTGACCTATGGAAGTTCGGATTTGGGCTCCGAATGATGGAGTTATGGAGCTTGAGAACTTGGCTTTCATGGTGTTCATCTTCTCAGAAATTTGGAGAAGATGAACTATGCTTAGACCTGACTTGACGCATGACAATTCATGCGGCAAGTGATCCAGCCGCATGAGACTCTCAGCCGCATAGGCCGAGTCTCATTCTTGGCCGCATATGCGCCCTTGTACTCTTCTGAGCCGCATGGGCTCATTTTCCATCAGCCGCATGAGACTATATGGACTTAGCTGCATTTTTGAGAGCAAACTCTTAACAGCATAAGCAACCATCACCCCAGCCGCATAAGCAATCACATTAACTCAGCCGCATGAATCTTGCTCCGCGAGCCGCATGAACTCGGGTCCTTCAGCCGCATGCGCACCCGTTCCCCCGTTAGCCGCATGTGCCCCTACCCCGAGAGCCGCATGAGTCCAATTCATCCTGGCCGCATGGAACCTCCCTTCCCGCTTGCCGCATGGGAGCTAGTCCCACTCCCAGCCGCACAGGTTCCTGCCCCTTCGACCTCATGCGCACCCGTTTCCCGCCAGCCGCATGAACCCCCATCTCAACACTTTCCAGCCGCATGGACACGAACTCCTTCTTAGCCGCATGGGCTGTTCTCACCCAGCCGCATGAGATCATTGCTGGCCGCATATGACTTAGCCGCATGGCTCTTCTATGGCCCTGTATATTGATATTTCATTAGATATTTTACGCCCATTTTATATCCTTACGCCTTTTGTCATGAACTTGATTTTTTACTTATTATGTTTGGAACGACTATTGTACATGACATGGTATGACAAGGAACTAGCATAACACGATGGTGACCCGTAGGGGTGCACTCCTGATAAGTGACCTGGCATGACATGATAGTGGCCCATCGTGGCGCACTCCTGACAAGTACACCTGACATGATATATCTTGATAAGCTGTTACGACGGCTACCTGACATGGCATGACCTGTATAAATTACCTGAACATCGTGGGCGATTGTGCTTGTACAAATAAATCAGTCCTGTCTTGCATCATGTCTAGGACAGGGACTCCTGAGTACCACGGTCAGGAGTACCTACTGAAATGGACTAAGGCTAATAACTAGATTAATACAGTAGTCATGAAGAGATTCCCCAGCTACAGGCAATCCCGTTACCTGGGCGCGCCTGGGATCTGTAGCCTACCGTCGAGTAGGGCACATTTACTGCACACTGTCATGTGTTGCACCTTTCAAGCTACTTAAGGGTACATGCGTTTCCTGGACGATGTACCCACCTGTATTCAACCCCTATTTTCGACCTGGGTAACCTGGATGGTCTGCAGGGCTTGTGGCTGTGGAATAATCTCACTGCATCTTGTTAGTAACTAGGCCTGTGATAACCCTAGTTAGTTAAAGTATCAAGCCGTAGGTCTTGTTTGGCCGTGAAATGATTGGATGGAGTTTAACCAGTCTAGTCTTGTCCTGATCCTGCTCCAGATTGCTATATGACCTGAATGCCTGTATTTATTTTACCGATAAATGGTGAGAATTCCAAGTTCTGTTCAGACGAAGGGTTACAACCCCGGTCCTTGTTTGGTTTACGGGTTGTAACCTGGTTATCTGAATAGTTCCATGGTTATCTCGTCGTATATCATCCTGATGTATTTATTTTATTTCCAGTTCTTACTTTATTTATATCTTGTGCTGATTGCTGGTTTTAGTTCCTAAGTGAAGCTTCCTTTGTGGCACTTGCTCTTTCTGGGATCTGACCCAGCTGGTTTTGTATGGCCAGATTTCGGAGCAGCACCAGAGGATCTACCGACCTTCCAGCCAAATGGTGGCCACTAGACGGAACCCTGGCAACGAGTGGGTTTATTTTTAATCTCCCACTTTATTGTAAAAATATTCTTTTGAGGCGTTTAGCCGACGAGCACCAGTTTAGCTCGATTGCACTTTACTTACTGTCTGCCTACGGGCTGTAACATGATTGACAGATCCTAGGGTTGATCATGTATGACTAAACTCTTGCTAGTCCTCACATTTTTGTAACGACTAGCTTCATGATCAGCTGAATATGTAATATTTGGGATGCCTTATTATTGTATATTTAATGATCATACATCTTGTAACATTTACTTACTTGCTTGTGATTGAGACACTAGGCTTGTTCATGACCATAGGAGATTATTGGCTTGTAGTAAACCTTCATGTATCTAGACAGCCGTGACCGTATAGCGAGATGGAATCCATTTCAATATACGTAGCTGGCTACGTCTGCCCCCGCTCTCTAGTATTCTGGTTCCGGGGCGTGACAGTGACGAACTAAACCGCGAGAAGTTATTGTCCCAAGCCACGGTCAGATACAAGTACCCAAACCAAAAGTACTCGTACCTAACGGATAGGGTAGCCTACGATTCTAAGTGAAATGTAGTTAAGAACAATCCTTCCTACGCATGGACCCTGGCTGAATAGGATCGGCATAGTCCCCTCTTGGGCACCAGAGGCCCCAGCAGGAAGAGCATGGGTCATCAACCCCGTATCTCCAGTGGAGAGTCCGGGTCACAAGGGAAGTGTATCGAAGCCCATACGCTAAGG
>JANAVB010003198.1:7840917-8264983 GCA_029216955.1 Iris pallida
GTGTAATCGTAAATTTAAAATCCAAGAAGGAACTCCTATTCGATTGTTCTCCGGTTCCCTCTCTTCTGTTTTTTTTTTTTTTTTGGATTGCTGCTGCATTGTCTTCTAAACAGAAGGAACTCCATAAACTAACTACAAGTAGACAAACATTAAGAAAAGAACATTGAAGTTGCGAGAAGTAATAATCAAACATATAAATATCTAGATATTATTGTTAATAGTGTTCTAAACATTAATGGTCCACCAACAAATCATCATATAAAAATCTAGATATTACTGTTAATAGTGTTCTAAATATCTAGATATTACTATTTAAAACTTCTAAATATCTATTATAGCCTGTTATATGATTTGTTAGTGTACCTATGGTTTTCATTTTGTGTAGATATTACTGTTAATAGTGGTCATTATATAACAGTCTGTTATATCAGCCCAAAATTTATCCAGCCCAAACTCTATCAGGTGCGTAGGCGGTCCCTCTCCGCCATGCACCTGCCTACCGCTGTTTAGAACTTTGATTCACATTATCATACTAATCTGAAATTGTTATGGTTGGTGGAAGTTGGAGAAAACCAACGAGAAGCAACTTACTTGACAAGTCATGCTTGAAAGCTTTGATTTTGCATTGTTCTAATATATGTTAGAGATTTTGCCAGTGTAATGACAATTGAGGATTATAGAGATCAAGTTGATAATTTGAATCCTCATTTTTTCGTGAAGAATTATGATTCCTTGTGAGATATTTGGGCATTTTTGTTTAGTTGGAAGTTTTTTTAACAAGAAACATATCTCTTGTTTGTTTTCTATAAACATGAAATTACAATATTCCTATAAAATAGCTTCTTTGACAATGGTGCATATGTCAGTCTTTCTGTTGTGAGGAAAGATGATTCCTTGGTAGAGATTTTGAACCTTGTCATTTAGTTGGAAGAAGTTTATAGGAGTTATGCCTCAAGGTCCCCTATATAAAAAGTTTACACTATCAACTATGAATATTTCATGTTTTGTTTAAAAGAAAGAATAGGCCCTGTTTAATGAGTGATAACCGGCATATATTCAGTTGGAAGGAGGTCATAAGAAATGTATCTTAATTCTTATGTTTGCTTGCTGTAATGTTGAAATTCAGAACCAATATCTAAATTGTTTCTTTTAAATTTTAAAATAGTGTATATTCCATAGCTGTGTTTTTGTGAAGAAAGATGATTTGTTTTTGAGTGTTTGGCGCCAATCATGTTCTCACAAGGTGTTTGTGGAAATATTTTTAAGTTTGTCCTATATAAAAAGTTTTTGTTGCATATTTCATGTCTTTGTTTTGGTGAAGAAAGATATCTTTTGCTTGTGTGAAATAAGACATCTTTTAGTTCAAAGGCCTTTGTAAGAAATATGTTCTAAGTTTGACAGATATAATGATCAAGTTCACAATCATTAGATTAATTATTTCCATTAAGAACGGTGGAGGTTTATAGGCTTCTTTCTGCGAAGATGATTCCTTGTGAAACTTTCCAGCCTATTATTATGTTAGAATCCTTTTATCAAATTATGTGTAGGTTCTAGTTATAAATAATTTCCAATATCAACAGTCCGGTCTGCCACTCAGAACTGGTGTCCTGGTCCATGAAATATCTGCTTATTTGGTGTTGTCTTTCCTTCTTAGAGCTAGGGAGCCAGAGATAGAGATGTTAGCTCTTAGGGGAGGGGGGATAGGGGAGATATTAGACTTAGGATTTGGTAGAAGAGGGGGAGATGTGGTGTCAACAGCTAGAGAAGTGTGTCTGTGGAACAATACTTTAATTTACTTTCTAAACATTGGCGCTAGTTTCAGTCAGTTGGACTCTCCTACAACATTCAGAAATCAGGTAATTATTGCAATTTGCATTTCAACTGGCTCGTAACCTATTCTGAAAGTATTCATTTGTATTTTATCAGTATCATTTGTAATTTTTCGACAATTGTCTATCTATAGGTGATGCAATGCATGGCAATTTGTCAAGAAATTTTCCCTCTATTATGCAATGTGGGAATAAGCAATAGTAGCAATAGTAGCAGCAAGCATATTGCTAGGTTAGGCTAAGGCGCATGATTTAGGCTCTGGTTTGAAAAAGTGTGGGTTCCAGTCCTTTATTTTTTTTGGTATCCTAACTTTGTGTCTATGCTCAACTGTTGATCAAACCTGGGCACTTGTTCCTAGATGCCCCTTCACAACTATTTTTTTAGCCTCTGATACTATACAAATCCCTGATATGCTAACATACCCCAACTGAAAAGTCCTCCAAACATATTTAGGCACTTGCAAATGTAGGTGCTGACTCTTCAATGCACATCAATTGCACAGAAATTTACCCATCTGAATTTTCAATGCTTTTGTTATATTATATGAACTTCCAAGGAAGGGAAACTACAAGGAGAGTTTGGATACAGGTTCAGTATGGACAAGTTTCCTTTTCTTAGTCTTTTCATGTCATTTCTTGTTACTTTCATAACTGTGAACACAAACATGAGTTCTGTTTCTAATTTCTCTTATGCTTATACTACAGAGAGGTAAGTACTCTGTAAAATATTTTAATTCATATTCTAGCATGAACACTAGATGACTTGTCACACACACACAACAAATGCACCAGCTACAACCTGCTGCTGTTAAGCTGCTAGTTTCCATATCTAGTCTACTGTACTACCTGCAGCTACTACCTGCAGCAACAAATGCACAACCTGCAGTTACAACTTGCAGCTTCCACATCTAGTCTACTTCACTCTTCAGCAATATTTGCTGCTGAATAACCCTCACTCCCAGTGCCTATTGACTGCACAACTGCTGTAGAAACTATAAAGTAGGGACTGCACAACTGTTGCAGGTTCCTTCTCTTTGCCTACACCAATTTCTGGCATACAAAAATCATAGCCAGGCAACTATTGCAGCTATAACCTGCAGCTCCCAAATCTTTGTCTTTTTGTTTCTTTATATCCACTTTCTTTTCTGTTCTTTCACCTGTTCATTCAGTTGTGCATTTTAGTCATTTACATGTTGTAATGTCGTATTAGAAGAGAGTACATTAAGCATTTTGGTAGTCTCAGAGGGGTTTCCATAACACGCGTAGCCATTAATAATGCTTGTGAAGTAATGTGGAACCTACACGTTCAACTTGATTTCCTTTCCAATTTCTTAGGAGTACAATTTAGTAAGATCACAACCATATCCAAAGGAATTTTTATCCGCTCTAGACATACAATAACACATATATCCATTATTTAGGCTCTAGTTCCAGTGCTCAGCTACATTGACTTGTGATTGAACAGGACCAAAGTCTTGACATGTATACTAATCGACTTGGACAGCCCCCCTCCTCCAGCTTGGCTGTAACATTATTGAACCTTGTTTTAAATTCAAAAGTTAGACAATGTTGTGCATTAAGATACAGATAATGTATATTAAGCTAGGTCGCGCAATACTTGTTTTTGTTTTTTGACAATGTGGATTGAAATATAGCTTCTGGTTCTATTAAATGTTTGTCGAAGTGTTCTTGTTTGCTTGTTCCTGTTAGATGGCTTATTGTTCTGTTACATAAATCGAAAATGTGTTTTTGTTATATCATTGAATTTGGTGGGCCAAGCCATCCCTGTTTTGAGTTGGGTAGTGTCTCGAGTTTGTGATTACTTTAGTATATATGTTTGTTCAGTCCTTTTACTGCATATTCGAGTATTAGTGTTGTTTCAGTCACAATTACCTTCATATCCAAACCCATTTTTTTATAATGTTTTCCTTTACAGTAAGGTTCAGTCGATGCATTGACCTATTGGTATCAGTTAATACATTTGTGTGTGCAGTCCATAGTGTTTTGGTTGTCCAATGCTTGTGTGAGGAAGAACATTTGTGTGGAAGTCCAGGCACTTGGCCTTAGGCCATATTGGCTTGTTTATTGGTTGCACAAGTATATGTGGCTTGGCCACTGCAGGGGCTACTTTGCCCCTTGGCAGCAGGGTGTTTGGGTGCATGATGGTTAGAGGAGAGTGTGGCATGCAGGCAAAGACTTATCCACTGTAGTGCAATGCAGGTTGGATAGGGCTATAGGCCCTGTATGGGTGAGCACCTGTGCACTAGGTGCACAGGCAGGATTAGGGAGCAGGTCATGTTGGACCTGGTTTGGGACAGTGTACTGTACTGTTGGACTATTATCTTTTTTCTGAGATTGCTTTGCATTCAGTCCCCATGATCTAATAGCAGTCCAAGTTTCTTTTTTGTTCAGTCGAGAACTTATAGGCTTCATTCCACCCCATTAATTGTCAACCCTCAACCTTGTATATATGTTAAGCCCCCTCTTTGATCAATTGAACAGTCCCCTGTCCAATCCATGTTAGTCTTGGTTCATTGGTTTAGTCCAAGGCATCATATGTTCTGTCAATGCATTAATCCTATTCATGTTAGTCCATTTGTGGTGTCAGTCCTTAGAGTATCAATACCTCTATTTGAGTTTAGTCACCCAATTGATGTACCCTGCAAATTCCTTATCCACTATCCCTTTCGAAGAGAACTTTCAGAACCACCATACACTGCTCTGTCCATGCTAACCTACTTCAGTCCTCCTTGAACTATTGTTCAGCCATTCTTCATTATGTTCAGATGATTAGGACATATTCACTTCACATATTAAATGATCAATAATATCCTTTTAGCAGCAGTGGGTAGGATCATTATTTTTGTATCAGTCAAATGGTGAAGGGAAGGTTAGGCATTAGGAAGTTTTTGTTGCACATTATAAGAGTTTGATGAGGAATGGTGTTAACCCGAGAAGCAAGCCATATAAAAGCGTTTCACAAGAGGATTGGGAGTACATGATCGATCGGGTTTGGACAACAAATGAAAAATTTAAGGTATATGATGCCCATTTACTGTATTCCTATGATTTGACCAAAACATAATAGCATGTTTTATTTTTGGTTTTCTATGCACCATTGTTTTTGGTTTTTTATGTTGTAGAAACGATCAGAAAAAAACATAGTAGCACGGTCTTGTTTACCATGGAATCATTCTTGTGGGTCAAAGTCATTTGCAGCAACAATGTCTACGAAGGTGACACATTTGTTGCAATTTCTAGCTTAACTTTTATTATATATTATTTACTTATCCATATAGATAATCTAATTGTTATTTCCATGAAATTAGGCGGAGATACCTCACTTTGTAGATTTCTTTAAGGAATCTCATTGGAGTAAGAAGAAGGATGATTGGTTGGATCATAAGTGTATGAAGAAACACGTAAGTCTATTATATGTTATGTTGTGTAACAATTACTTAAAATAAAAAAGAAGTTAACATTAAGTATTTAAGTTTTGATTTGCATTGCAACTGATTACTTATGTTCCTTAAAATGTCAGGGTGAGCTTGAGAATTTGCCAACTTTGTGTTCTCAGCCTGATGCAATCTCAATGTCACAAGAAGAAATGTCGATAGCAGTGCTTGGAAAAAAATCGGGTTACTTGAGAGGATATGGAGTGGGTCGTAAGCCCTCTAATACTAGTACAACATCATGGGAGAATGGCGAGGAAGTGATAATCCTAAGAGAGGAGTTATCATCACTTAAGGAACGTAATGAAACTCAACAACAACAACTTGAGGCACAAAATGAACAGCTTGTGATACAACAACAACAAATTAAGGCGGAAAACGAGAAACTTGAGAAGTTCCAAGCGGTGTTGTTGAGATGTGGATTACTTTCGTCAGATCAATGTAGGGAGGATTCACCTGAGGGATCCTAGGTGAGTCATTCCTATCAAACTTAATTCATCTCTTTTACTTTCGATAGCTTGTGATATTGGAACTTTTGTTGCAACCACCATGTGAAACAATTTGTGATATTGGGACTTTTGTCTATATTCATCACTTAATGCTACAGTTACCTTACTTTTCAATCCATATGCAATTTCTTTACTCTTCAAATGTGCTATTTTCTTATCTGATACTCTATTTGGCATAAGATATGGTGAAAAACTTCTTTGAGATATATACCTGTTATGATTAGTTTTTTTTGTCTAGAGCACCTTGTTTTATTAATCTTTGTTTTATTAACTTCAGGTTTCTGCTATTGTCTGTTGCTTGTCAATGAAGGTCCACATGCCTCGGACGCAGGTTGATTAACTAGAGTTATTTTGAGTTTGAAATAGACTGAATCAGTTATCGGCCTAAAATTACTTTCATTTGGTATATATATATATATATATATTTTGTTTCACTTACATTTTTTTTTGTTTTTTTTTTTTGTTTTGTTTGTAGGATCAAATAGACACATTGACAAAAGCTAATTTTGGGGGAAGGCATTCATATCATGAGATCTATTGTAGCTAGGCTATTTTTTTGGGAAGTCAATCAAATATTCATGTGTTATGTCTACATTATAATTGTCTAATTTGAATACAGTACGTTTGTGAAATACATTTTTTTTACTATATGGGCACTTGAAGTTGTTAAAATATTGCATTATGGATTATTTTGTAAATAGATGTTTAAAGACGTTATATTAGATTCATGTTTTGTTCACGTAACTTGTTGCTCTTTGTTCTCAAGTTCTTTGAATAATTTTTTAATGTTTTAAAGTTATTTTCAAAACAATTTCTTTAAATTTATCTTGGAAAATATAAGCGAAAATAAAAATTAATGTAAATAATATGAATTAGCTTTTGTGAAATCAAAATGTACAGCAAAAAACGTATTTATATTTGGCTACATTAGCTTTTGCGACGTCAAATTGTGTAGCCAGAAGTGTAGTTATATTTGGCTACATTAGCTTTCGCGACATCAAATTGTGTAGCAGAAAGTATTTTCTATAATAAGTAAAATAAATAAATTAGGCTTTTGGCGACATGTGTCATGTTGCCAATGTATGACCTTTTTGCGACACACTAGGCACATGTCGCCAAAGATTTTTTTTAGAATCTGAATCTGTTATGTCGCCAAAAGATACTATATTCTGCGATATATTGATTTCATGTCGCCAAAGACTTTCCCAGACAAGGCTACCGCGACATATGTGCGACATAGCCAAATATGTCGCAGAAATCCTTTGGCAACATAAATATAACATTTCGCAACATATTGCTTATGTTGCTGAAAATGCAATTTCATGTAGTAAGGGGTTCTCGGTGGCGGATCGAGGAGGTGAAGGCGGCTACGGGCGGATCTGAGCGCTGACAGCGCTCGGTGGTGGGGGGTTTCGATGGGTGCGGCGGAGAACGCCGGCCACTGGGCGGTCGGGAGATGGGTTGTCGGTTCAGCGGCGGATGGATGGTCGGCGACGGGGTTTCGATGGGCGCGGCGGAGAACGCCGGCCACTGGACGGTCGGAAGATGGGTTTGGGGTTCGGCCACGGCGAGGGGCTGCGCGGCGGAAGGGTGCCGGCGGTCACGGGCTTGCTCGTGGTGGCGAGGCAGCAGAGAGGGGCGGATGGTGGACGGAGTCGCCGGCGGACGGCTCGCACGCGATGACGGCGGCTCTCCATCCCGCGACGGCGGCGGAGGTAAGGGTGGTGATGTTAAATTCTTTTTTTTTCTTTTTGTGGTTTCTGTTTGGCTGGGCGGCGTCGGCCGACAATGGTCGAGGTGGTTGTTGATGGGTGGCGGTGGTGACGACAGGTGGTCGGAATCAGTTGGATCTAGTGGTTGTGGTCAGGCTGGGCGGGGTGTGGATGACGGTCGGGGCTGTGTATGTGGTGATGGCAGCGGTGACGGTTGGGTGACTACGGGTGTGATCACGGTGGTCGTCGGGGGTTTGGGCTTTGGTTGGGCGCCTGTGATTGGCAGCGGGGATATGTGTTTGGTCTTATTTGTTTTGCCGTTTGGGTTTTATCAATGGTGGCGGGGTGGTGGTTTTTGGCCAGGTCTGGTTGGTGTCGGGAGGAACGGCGGGGTGCTGTGGTAGGGAGCTGGAGGAAGTCGAGATGTTGGTGGTAGTGTTGCGGATGTTGAGAAGGAACGGGGATTGGTCGGAGTTAGCTAGGATAGACTTAGGTTTTGATTGCGTCGGGGGTGTCCGACACGGAGAAATAAAATGTATTTGTAATCTATGGAATAAGAATTTGGGACGATGGAACACAGACACGGGGCACGCACCATTGGTTTGGAATTTGGTGGATGAATAATAAAAAGTTGGAGGAGTACCTGCCTATTTATAGGATGTGGGAATTCCCAATTTGGATAGGATTAGGATTATTTAAAACCCAAGTAGATAAATCATATATTTAATTTAAAACCAAATCCAATACAAATCTAATTCCAAATACAATTCAAATTTTAAATATCTAATTTAAATCAAATTAAATACTTTTAGTTTAAAATCAAATCAATTTAAAATATAGATAGTTTACTATTTAAATGTATCCATGGAATCAAATCAAAATTTAAACTGTCACAAATATTTCAAAAATATGTTTTCCAAGAATACTATAATAAATAAATTTCGAAAATAATAAATCCTTTTGAATAATAAATCTTTTTGAATAATAAAATATTAATATTAAATAATTTTGAAAATACATTATTATTTAAAATAAATAAATATTTATGAAATAAATATTTTTGCACGAAAAATTTTATTATTAATAACTGCTAAAAACAATAGACTTTTTATGGCAAGAATAATAATTCTATATAATATTTTGAAAGTGTAAGAAAATAAAAATAATTGTTTTTCTAAAATATGTACGCTCGCACATATTCGCACTCGTCGAGCAAACAAAAATTTTGCATACGACGTACAATACGACTACATGACATATAGTACAAAAATTTTAAATCAGTACCAAAATTGATATAATAAAAATATAGTAGAAATTTAGGAGTTTTACAATTTTGGACTCGTTTCCTGTTTTATCTATCATATCTCTTTTCATGCTATCTACCTTAGTTTTGATTATGTGATTGAGACTGTATTGCTACGTCACCTCCATTCGGAGTGTATATACTGTACAGGTACATTTATCTGTTTTAGTCGTAGTATTTACAGACCCTATATACAGCGTTTTACCGCCGATTCTGCGGCGTAGGCTGGACGTAACCACGTGCTCGTGCCCCTCTTCAGGGTGCGGGTCGTGACAAGAAGGGTGGTGCTTTAGTCGGCAATGATGGCCGTGGAAGACGGGCGGAGGTCAGGAAGAGTGAGGGTGTCAGTGGTGAGAGGTGTCTCGTGTCAGCCTGTCGACACGACACAGGAGTTGGATTCGGATGTGTCTGGCATATGGACACGAAAAAATTAGTGTAATGTAAAAAAATATAATAAAATGGTTGGACACGGACACAATACACTTGAGATTGAATTGGAACACTACCAAAATAAGTCATAATGGCGACGAAATTAGCGACTCCAGATAAATACGTCGCTAAGTTTAGTGCTTTTAGCGACGTTTTATATATACGTCGCTGAACGTCACTTTCAGCGACGTTTGAGCGACCGTTAGCGACACCATTTATGTTTTGGACAACTGATGTCGCATATTAGTCGCAAAACGTCGCTGTTTTTTTTTATTCAGCGACGTTTAGCGACGCCACTTTTATGACGTCGCCAGGTTTTAATAAATAGCGACGGTTAGCGACGTCTTTAAATAACGTCGCTAAAACATTTTATATAGGGTTCTGGCCCGATCGATTTTTTATTTTTTTTCCCCAAAATTTTCTAATCTCCCGCTCGCGGCGACCCCCTGCCCGACGACCCCATTCCTCCGACGACCACCCGACCAGTCTCCTCCACCGCTGCTCCAGCCCCGGTGACCCTGACCATACCTAACCCTTTGACACTTTGACACTTTGATACTTTGACATTTTGACTTATTTTAGAGCTAATCGTCGAGCTTGGTTCCCCATGGACCTATGCATCAATTGGGGGTTCAAATACCAGAGCTCATGTCCCTAGCTAAGGTATTGTTACAAGTATAAGGTTCAGGTGTTAAGTAATTATTCAGTCCCTTAAATAACATCCATCACATGTTCATTACTACTGTACAGTCCACTCCTATGGTTGTAACAATTTCTATTGATGTTAGTATCAGTCGAAGGAAAAGGAATGGCTCAGGTTAGAAGTGGGTATTGGTTTAGCTCGGGTCCTGTACTGCCTATGAGGGTAGTCCCTGTCACAATTGGGTATCAATACACTTACATGAATCTGTCCTGCATACCATAGAGCATATCATTTTTCTATCCACCTTAGGTATGTGTTTAACCCACATGTTCCTATTGCATTACCAGTCCATCTTGTTGTATAACACATTGCATATCATGTTTCAGTCCACCCTAGGTATGTATTCAGCCCACATAACCATGTTGCAGTCCATCTCATTAGGGTTCAGTCCATGGGTACACATGAACAGGTAGGTGGAATACAGAACATGTACATTTATGTATAACATTTAACATTATCAGTTGTAATTAGGAACGATTTGTACATTAAGAAGTTTTTCCTACTACAAACTAGCCAGTTGACAAGGTGGTAACCCTGCCAATTTTCCCTCCAATTTGCACATTATGACTTATGTCAAGCTCGAAATGACTTGACCAAGTTTGGTAAGGTATTGACCCAGTTGTCCTAGTGTGACCTAGAAATGACTTAGAGACCTAGAATTGACCTAGTATATCATTTTTTTGATTCCAAAACACCAATTGACATTAATATTCTATATTTAGGTCTTCGAGGTACCGTATCGGATATTGTTGACATTTCACACTACCAAAATAAGTCAAATCAACGACGAAATAAGTCAATCCTAGAGTGTATAGAGTGAGCCTCCCTACTTTCTTCCTTCTCATCCGGGTCATTCAGTCGACTATTCCGCATCATAGGATATCTACCTCAACCTCACCCTTGAGAAGTGTAAAAATATTAATGTTAACCAAGGTTCACAGTAAAGAGAGGGAAAGAAACTACATAGGATACATCATATCTATTACCACTTGTTGTATCATTATTACTTTTAAAAGTGTTTAAACGATGTGCATATGTATCTATCTTACAGAATTATCCTCAAATGGATATGGAGCTGAATTACTATTTGTGGAATCGTTCATAGATGTACAACCGTCATCCTGATGACATGTGCGGTGTGCGGGATGAATTCATAGAGGGTGTACACCAGTTCCTGCAGTTTGCCAAGGCTTTCCCTTAGTATATGGACGGTACCAAAATTAAGTGTCCGTGTATAAGATGTCGCAACTTGAAATATCATCTAGAAGTGGATGTCACGTATCATTTATACTCGAAGGGTTTCACGCTGAATTACTATCAGTGGAGCGAGCACGGAGAACTTGTGTCTTTAGCATCGGAGTACGAGCCTTTTGTAGATGTCCACAACAACGTTCCTTATGACGATGGATTAGTGAACATGGTTTTTGACGCGACCGGGCCTAGTTTCGATCCGGATGATCATGATGCACCTGAGGAGGCACTGAACCCCGATGCTGCACAGTTCATGGAGTTGCTGGAGAATGCAAGGACTCCATTATATCCTGGTTGTGAGGATCATTCACCGTTGGATCTAGTTACAAGATTGTTGAGCATCAAGTCCGATTTTAACATGTCGCAAGATTGCTACAACCGTCTTACGGAGTTGCTTATAGAAATATTGCTTGAGGGTATGAAGTTGCCTAAAGACTTCTACCGGTCTAAGAGGATGGTTAGATCGCTCTGGATGGAATACGAAAAAATCGATGCCTTTCGCAACGGGTACATGTTGTACTACAAAGACGATAAGGATGAAGACGTCTGCAGATTTTGTGGTGTCGATCGCTACAAGGAATGTGGTAGAAGAAAGTCTGCCGATGCCAGAAAGCCTACCTCTTCGATGCACTACTTGCCGTTGACACCGCGGTTGCAACGGTTGTTTATGGTGAAGAAAACTGCAGAAAACATGAGTTGGCATAAGCGGGAACATACCGTAGGAGTGTTGGATCACCCATCTGATGGAGAAGCATGGAAGCACTTTGATCGAGAGTATCCAGATTTTGGTTCTTATCCACGTAATGTCAGATTGGGTCTCTGCTCCGACGGTTTTACCCCATTCGGACTTTCAGGATCCCAGTATTCGTGTTGGCCTGTGATCGGGTCACCCTGTATAATCTACCGCCTTGGATGTGCATGAAGACTCCGTATATGTTCCTCACCGTTATTATTCCAGGTCCGAACAATCCGAAAAGGAACATCGATGTGTATTTACAGCCATTGATTGATGAGTTGAATCAGCTGTAGAAAGTAGGTTCCAACACAAACGATGTATCTAGAAAACAAATTTTCCAGATACGGACAGTACTTATGTGGACCATCAACGACTTTCCGTCCTATGGAATGTTATCTGGATGGAGCACGCATGGTCGTCTTTCATGTCCGTATTGCATGGACAGCACTAAGGCTTTCCGTTTGAAACACGGAGGCAAACCGTGCTTCTTCGATTGTCATCGACAATTCCTGTCGAAGGATCATCCGTACCGGAGGAACATGAATGATTTTTGTGCTGGCGTTGTGGAGAAGGCTAATCCCCCGCTAAGGTGGCCCAGATATACGATATGTGAAGAGGTAAAAGATTTACCAAGAGCTATTGAGCAGCCTGCTACGGGCTACAAGAGTGATGGATTTGGTCGCACTCATAACTGGACGAAGAGGAGTATATTCTGGGATCTTCCATATTGGAGCACCAATCTGATTAGACATAACCTTGATGTCATACATATCGAGAAGAATGTGTTTGACAACATAATTAATACTGTAATTGTCACGCCCCAGAACCAGAATACTGGAGAGCGGGGGCAGACATAGCCAGCTACGTATATTGAAATAGAATACATCTCAACTATACGGTCACGGCTGTCTAGATATGAGGGTTTACTACAAGCCAGCAGTCTCTTAAGGTCAAGCCTATTGTCTCAATCTCAAGCAATTAACAGAGTTATAAGATATTAGAGCATAAAATATATATATAAGGCGTCCCAAATATTACATATTGGATGATCATGAAGCTAGTCGTACAAAATGACGGGACTAGCAAGTGTTCAGTCATACATGATCAACCCTAGGATTTGTTAATCATGTTTACAGCCCGTAGGCAGACAGTAAGTAAATGTGCATCGAGCTAACAAGTGCTCGTCGGCTAAACGCCTCAAAAGAATAAATTTACATATAAGTGGATGAAATAAAAGGTAAACCCACTCTTGGCCCGGGTTCCGTCTAGTTGTCACCATTGGGCTGGAAGCTCGGTAGATCCTCGGGAGCTGCTCCGAAATCTGGCCACACAAAACCAGCTGGGTCAAACCCCAGAAAGAGCAAGTGCCACAAAGGAGGCCACAAATAAGAACAAAAGCCAGCATATCAGAACATAAGAATAAAAGAAGTACAAGTAGTAAAGTACACAGGGCGATAAACGACTAGGGACGAGGAACCATTCCGGGAGCCAGGTTACAATCCTTAAACCAGACAAGGACCGGGGTTGTAACCCTTCGCCTGAATAGCTCACTGTCTCTACTCATTTATCGTTAAGATAAGTAAAACAAACATGCTCAGGAGATAGCAGGTACTGGAGCTAGACAAGACTTAGACAAGGCTGGACACCATCCATTCGCAATCGGCCAAACAAATACTACGGCTTACTACTTTAACTAACTAGGGTTATCACAAACCTAATTACTAACAAGGTGCAAGTGAGAATTCTAGTCCCAAGCCCTGCAGACTATCCAGTTATCCTTCTGCGTGTTGAGAGTTGTAGGTGGGTACATTGCCCGGGAGACAAATGTACCCTTAGGTGACTTAGAGGGTGCAACACATGACAGTGTGCTGAAAATGTGTTCTACTCGTCGGCAAGCTACAAGTCCATTAAAGCACCCAGATAACGAGATTGCCTGTGACTGGGAATTCTCCATGTTCTAGTTTGATCTAATAATTAGCCTAATCCAATTTAGCGCGAGTCCCTGGCCGTGGTACCCAGGAAGTCATGTCCTAGACATGATGCAAGACAAGACAAGTGGATTGTACAAGCAAGCAAGCAGGAACACCCACGATGTCAAGTTGATTATACGAGTCAAGTTACAAGTCAGGTCATGTCAGGAGTGCGCCGCCACGGGCCACTATCAAGTCAGGTTGGTCATGTCAGGAGTGCACCACTATGGGTCACTGTCGTGTTATGCTAGTTCCTTGTCATACCATGCCAAGTACAATAGTCATTCCAAACATATTAAGTAAAATCAGTTCATGACAAAAGGCGTAAGGATATAAAATGGGCGTAAAATATCTAAATAAATACCAATATATATAGGACTATAGAAGAGCCAAGCTTAAAAAAATAAACAATTCATCATAGACAAGTGGGTTGTGCAAGGGAGGTCAGGGGTTAGGCTGTGCAGGGCATGTACTGCACATGGAAGAGCTGCGCAAGAGTTGCCTTGCGCAAGGGTTACCTTGCGCAGGGGTTACCTTGCGCAAGGGTGGATTGCGCAGATGTGGATTGCGCAGAGGTGGATTGCGCAGAGGTGGATTGCGCAAGGCTGGCTTGCGCAGAGGTGGATTGCGCAAGACTGGCTTGCGCAGAGGTCGGCTTGCGCATGGCTGGCTTGCGCATGGATGGCTTGCGCCAGCGCAATCCAGCGCAGCGCAAAGCACTGGCTGAGGTCATGCGCAATCGGCCCTGTGCTAAAGAGCACAGGCCGGGGGTGCGCAACCGGCCATGCGCTAAAGAGCGCAAGGCAGAGGGATGTTCTTCCTGGCCGAGAGCAGGTCCAAGAACTTCAAATTTTCATAACTTTGCCAAATTAAAACCAAATCTAGATTTTCAAAGTTCTAACTTGAGTAAAATCGAATTCTCTTCCACATGGAAGCATCAAAACATGCAAAAATCGAAGTTTAATAGATCAAAACCAAGGATTTTCGAAAATGGTTAAAACCTAGATCTAGAAGAATGGAAGCTCCAAATCACAAAATGTCAAGTTCTAAAGTTGTTTTCCATGGCCTAATCTAGTTAATGGACAAATAAAAAGTGGTGCTTATTTGATGGCAAGGTGCACTTGCCTATGGGTTGGGGAGTTGTGTGGAAGAAGGAAGAAGAAGAAGTAGAAAGAAATTAATGGAGTTTATGGAGGAGAGAGAAAAGGTTGGTAGATTTTAATGAGGGTGGTTGTGATGGAATGGAGGTGGAGAATAGGCTAAGGTGTTCCACTCATGATGAACCAAACCAAACCAACTCCACAAAATAAAATCAAGCCATAGTCCAAACCCATTTACGAGAACCCAAATCCACAAGTCGAGAAAATAAAATACGTGCCAAAAATCAAATTACGAGTATAAATGCGAAATACAGGAAATGGGGGTGGCAACTCTACCCACCTTCAAAGAATTCCGTCCTCGAAATTTAATCAAGGAGCTAGAGATTGCCACGACAAGCTATACTAAGCACAGACAAGCTACACTAAGCAGTTCAATCATACAATAATACAATGCAAGCAAGGAAAGGAAAGCGTAAGGCACAAGGAAGACATTATAACTTACGGGTCAAACAGGTAGGGGTATCGCGATCGGATCTCGTCCTCACGCTCCTATGTTGACTCACCTAGAGAGTGATGACCCCAAGCAATACGGACTAAGTTAATAGTCTTGTTCTTGAGCGTCTTTTCCCTCCGGTCCAAAATAGACACGGGTCTCTCCTCATACGAAAGGTTTGTACCAACAACCAATTCCGAATGATCTAGGATATGGCTCGGGTCCGGGATGTACCGTCTTAATTGGGATACATGGAATATATAATGTACCTCACTTAGCGACGGCGGAAGAGCGAGACGATAGGACACATCGCCTACTCGCTCTAGAATATCGAACGGCCCTATATACCTAGGACTAAGCTTTCCCCGTACGCCAAAACGAATGACGCCGCGGGTAGGCGAGATCCTAAAGAATACATGGTCACCGACGGCAAATTCTAAGGGACACCGATGAGCATCGGCCCAATGGTGCTGGCGATCCTGAGCAACTCGAAGGTGATCTCTGACTTTCCTGACCACTTCAACCGTTTGAGAAATCAGTTCTGGACCGAGCATCTGCCTCTCTTCGACATCGTCCTATGCTAACGGGGATCTGTACTTCCTGCCATACAGAGCCTCGAAGGGTGCCATCTGGATACTGGCCTGGAAACTATTGTTGTACGAGAATTCCACCAGGTGCAGGTGATCCTCCTACGAACCACCGAAGTCAAGGGTACACGATCGCAACATATCTTCGAGAGTTTGTATAGTGCGCTCCGATTGCCCATCTGTCTGCAGATGATACGCTGAACTGAACTTGAGACGAGTCCCCAAACTTTGATGAAGACTGCGCCAGAAGTATGATGTGAATCTCGTATCCCTGTTTGATACTATGCTGACTGGCACTCCGTGAAGTCTGACGATCTGCCTGAGATACATCTCTGCTAGCTGTGCCATCGACTGTCTAACTCTAAATGGAAGAAAGTGTGCCACCTTGGTAAGCCTGTCTACAATGACCCAAATAGCATCTCTGCCTGCCGGAGATCTGGGTAACCCAGTCACGAAATCCATGGTTATGTGTTCCCATTTCCATTCTGGGATCGGCAAGGGTTGAAGAAGTCCAGCTGGCCTCTGATGTTCAGCCTTGACCTGTTGGCAAACCAAACATCGAGAGACATACCGGGCTATCTCTCTCTTCATACCATTCCACCAAAAGTGTTGACGAATATCTCGGTACATCTTCGTGCTGCCTGGGTGGATAAAATACTACGAACTGTGAGCCTCTGCCACGACTTCCTGTCTGATATCTCCACTGGGTACATAAAGACGCGTGCCGTGTCGAAGTGTACCATCCTCATGAATACATAACTCTGGCCTTCTCCCTGCCTCGCACTCTGCTCTGAGCCGCTGAATCTTGGAAGCTGTTAACTGTGCGGTCCGAATCCTCTCAACTATGGTGGACTGAATCTGTAGGCTGGCCATCAAGGCCACATTGGAAGGGAGGACAACTTCTATACCCATCTTCTGAAGATCTGCCAATAGCTCTGGTTGCGCCGTCAGGAAATAAACTCCGGCTCTCCGGCTCAACGCATCTGCTACAACGTTGGCCTTTCCTGGATGATACTGCAAATCCACATCGTAGTCCACCAGTAGCTCGAGCCATCTTCTCTGCCGTATATTAAGATCCTTCTGGGTGAAAACATACTTCAGGCTCTTATGATCAGTAAAGATCTCCACTCTATCTCCGTACAAGTAGTGCCTCCACAACTTAAGTGCAAACACTACTGCTGCTAGCTCCAAGTCGTGGGTCGGATAATTCTTCTCATGATCACGGAGTTGACGTGATGCATAAGCAATTACCTTCCCATGCTACATCAAAACACATCCCAATCCTCTGCCTGAAGCGTCACAATAAACTGTGAATCCTTCGGTCCCATCTGGAAGGGTGAGAATGGGAGCCGTTATCAAACCTCACTTCAACTTCTCAAATTATTCCTGACATTCTGCTGTCCAAACGAACGGCACATCCTTGCGGGTCAACTGGGTCATCGACGCTGAAATCCTTGCAAAATCAGAGACGAACCGTCGTGTAGCCGGCCAATCCAAGAAAGCTGCAAAATTCTACCACTGAGCTGGGTACTGGCCATGTCTCGATAGCCACAATCTTCTGGGGATCCACTTCCACTCCTCCTCTGGTAATGATGTGACCCAAGTAAGAAATACGATCGAGCCAGAACTCGTATTTACTGAACTTGGCGTACAACTGGTGCTCTTTGAGAATCTGGAGGACAATTATGAGATGCTGCTCGTGCTCTGCTTCACTCTTGCTGTAGACCAGGATGTCATCAAAGAACACTATCACAAACTGATCCAAGTAAGGCATGAAAATACGGTTCATGAGGTCCATGAACACTGCCGGCGTATTGGTCGCTCCAAAGGGCATAACTAGAAACTCCCAATGCCCGTACCTAGATCTGAACGCCGTCTTCGGGATGTCCTGCTCTCTGACTCTGATCTGGTGGTATCATGACCGCAAGTCTATCTTCGAGAAAACTGAAGCCCCCTTGAGTTGATCAAACAAGTCATCTATCCTCGGGAGAGGGTATCTGTTCTTGATTATCACTGAGTTCAAGGTACGATAATCAACACATAGCCTGGACGTACCATCCTTCTTTTTCACAAGAAGCATCGGGGCTCCCCAAGGCGATCCACTTGCACGAATGAATCCCTTGGTCCTGAGTTCTTCAATCATCTTGTACAAAATCTCCAACTCTGAAGGCGCCATTCTGTAGACTCGCTCTGATACTGGTGCTGTCCCGGGAATCAAGTCGATGGTGAACTCGATCTCCCGCTCTGGTGGCATCCCTGGAAGTTCCTCTGGGAAGACATCTGGAAACTCTTCAACTATCCGGGGCAACTGCACTGCTGCTACTGTCATCCGCAATACTGGAGGAGATGGCTCTACTGTGCCTCTGGAAAATGAAAACTCTGTCTCTCCGGGAATACTAAAGACAACTCTGCCAATAAGGCAGTCTATCCTAGCATAATGGTTCCTCAACCAATCCATGCCTAGTACTACATCATAGTCTGCCATAGGGAACTCTATGAGCCTAGCGGGAAACTCTCTACCGCTAACTACGATCCGACACGAGGAAAATACTCGATCTACTCCCACAAGACCATTACCAGTAAGTATATTGAGCCTCACTGATAATGATTCGGGCTCCAATCCTATCCATGTCGCAAATCGTGCAGACATGAATGAATACGATGCACCAGAATCAAATAATACAGATGCTGGAAAGGTGTTGACGAGAATAGTACCTGCCACTACCTCACCTGGTGCAACTTCTTCTTCCATGGTCATCATCATAGCCTGACCTCTAGCTGCGGGTCCTCTCTGCTGGAAACCCCTCTGTCGGTTCTATGCTGGAGCCTGGGTGAACTACTGCTGGAAGGCCTGGGCCTGGGGCAACAATGGCCTCGGGTACTGCTGTTGCTGCTGCTGCTGGACTGGAACTGGGGCTGGTCCTCTCACCGAAGAACTAGAAAGGTTGGATGATGATGGACCTCCCCTATTCGGGCAGGTCCCTATCTGGTGGTCTGCTCCTCCACAAGCCAGGCACAATCTCTGTGCCCTACGACACTCTGCCACTACATGGCCCGGCTTCCCGCAATACGAACATCCCACCGCGGAAGACTGCTTCTGCTTCTGCTGCTGTGGATACGTCGGGGTTGAATGCTGAACCGACGTCACTGAGGACGCCCACCTCGGAGTTCCAATGGTTATACCCCTAGCTGCCGGGGCTGGAGCTGAAGATTGGTGCATCTGGTTGTAGGACCGCTTCCTGCCTCCGGTCCTGTCCACAATTCTCCGGGAGGTATACTCATGCCTCCTTGCTGCCTTCAACACTGCATCGAACGTCTGGTGCTCGAACTGCTCCACAGCCAATAATATCTCTAAGTGCAGCCCTTGCTGGAACCGCTGAGCCCTATCGAACTCGGTCGCCACCAAAGTGGGGGCGAACCTACTCAGCCTGGAAAACTCGGTCGCATAGCCATCGACCGTTCTGCCTCCTTGCTTCAAGTTGGTAAATCTGGTCTGCAGGTCGTACCGTGCCACCGCATCGAAGTACTTTGTCTGGAACTTCTCTCTGAACGTCGCCCAAGTGACTGGTGCTGCTAATCCCATGGCCTGAGCTGCCCACCAATCGTGAGCCAAGTCTAACAACTGTAGGCGTACCACCGCTACCTTCTCATTCTCAGGTGTCCTAGCAGCTTCTAGAACCACCTCGGTATCCTGAAGCCAAGCGTCCGCGGCAATCGCATCTTCACTGCCGTCAAAGAAGGGAGGGTTCAAGCGCTTGAAACTGTTGGCCGCCTGATTCCCTTGGGGACCTCCTCGGTTTAGTGCATCATGAACTTCCTAGTGCAAGGCGTCGCCTCGACGATCTTGGGATGCAAGCAGTTCTCTGATAAGCCCTACCAAAGGTCCCTCATCCTGTCTAGCTGGTTGAACGGGCGGAGCTGCCTGAACTGGAGGTTCTGAGCCTCCGGAAAGCATAACTCGGGAGGCTACTCCAGAGTGCTGAGCTTGATCTTCCTGGCGCTGGGGTACTTGTCGAGCTTCCTCTGGCTGGTTGGCAGGTCCGGGAGTAATGCCGCTGAAGAAGACGACATAGGGAACAATAAGGAAAGGACCATGACAGATCAATGATACAAGCAATGTGATCAGGTCGAGATTCTCAGGGGTTTGAAGATACGAGCAGAGATCAAGGACGAATATTGATTGAGACATCTATTCGGTAAACCCTCATATTTCTTGAATGCCAAGACCTGCATGGGCCACCACTTAAACCATGTCACGCCCCAGAACCAGAATACTGGAGGGCGGGGGCAGACATAGCCAGCTACGTATATTGAAATAGAATACATCTCAACTATAAGGTCACGGCTGTCTAGATATGAGGGTTTACTACAAGCCAGCAGTCTCTTAAGGTCAAGCCTATTGTCTCAATCTCAAGCAATTAACAGAGTTACAAGATATTAGAGCATCAAATATATATATATAAGGCGTCCCAAATATTACATATTGGATGATCATGAAGCTAGTCGTACAAAATGATGGGACTAGCAAGAGTTCAGTCATACATGATCAACCCTTGGATTTGTTAATCATGTTTACAGCCCGTAGGCAGACAGTAAGTAAATGTGCATCGAGCTAACAAGTGCTCGTCGGCTAAACGCCTCAAAGGAATAAATATACATATAAGTGGATGAAACAAAAGGAAAACCCACTCTTGGCCCGGGTTCCGTCTAGTTGTCACCATTGGGCTGGAAGCTCGGTAGATCCTCGGGAGCTGCTTCGAAATCTGGCCACACAAAACCAGCTGGGTCAAACCCCAGAAAGAGCAAGTGCCACAAAGGAGGCCACAAATAAGAACAAAAGCCAGCATATCAGAACATAAGAATAAAAGAAGTACAAGTAGTAAAGTACACAGGGCGATAAACGACTAGGGACGAGGAACCATTCCGGGAGCCAGGTTACAATCCTTAAACCAGACAAGGACCGGGGTTGTAACCCTTCGCCTGAATAGCTCACTGTCTCTACTCATTTATCGTTAAGATAATTAAAACAAACATGCTCAGGAGATAGCAGGTACTGGAGCTAGACAAGACTTAGACAAGGCTGGACACCATCCATTCGCAATCGGCCAAACAAATACTACGGCTTACTACTTTAACTAACTAGGGTTATCACAAACCTAATTACTAACAAGATGCAAGTGAGAATTCCAGTCCCAAGCCCTGCAGACTATCCAGTTATCCTTCCGCGGGTTGAGAGTTGTAGGTGGGTACATTGCCCGGGAGACAAATATACCCTTAGGTGACTTAGAGGCTGCAACACATGACAGTGTGCTGGAAATGTGCTCTACTCGTCGGCAAGCTACAAGTCCATTAAAGCGCCCAGATAACGAGATTGCCTGTGACTGGGAATTCTCCATGTTCTAGTTTGATCTAATAATTAGCCTAATCCAATTTAGCGCGAGTCCCTGGCCGTGGTACCCAGGAAGTCACGTCCTAGACATGATGCAAGACAAGACAAGTGGATTGTACAAGCAAGCAAGCAGGAACACCCACGGTGTCAAGTTGATTATACGAGTCAAGTTACAAGTCAGGTCAAGTCAGGAGTGCGCCGCCACGGGCCACTATCAAGTCAGGTTGGTCATGTCAGGAGTGCACCACTACAGGTCACTGTCGTGTTATGCTAGTTCCTTGTCATACCATGCCAAGTACAATAGTCATTCCAAACATATTAAGTAAAATCAGTTCATGACAAAAGGCGTAAGGATATAAAATGGGCATAAAATATCTAAATAAATGCCAATATATATAGGACTATAGAAGAGCCAAGCTTAAAGAAATAAACAATTCATCATAGACAAGTGGGTTGTGCAAGGGAGGTCAGGGGTTAGGCTGCGCAGGGTATGTACTGCGCATGGAAGAGCTGCGTAAGAGTTGCCTTGCGCAAGGGTTACCTTGCGCAAGGGTGGATTGCGCAGATGTGGATTGCGCAGAGGTGGATTGCGCAAGGCTGGCTTGCGCAGAGGTGGATTGCGCAAGACTGGCTTGTGCAGAGGTCGGCTTGCGCATGGCTGGCTTGCGCATGGATGGCTTGCGCCAGCGCAATCCAGCGCAGCGCAAAGCACTGGCTGAGGTCATGCACAATCGGCCCTACGCTAAAGAGCACAGGCCGGGGTGCGCAACCGGCCATGCGCTAAAGAGCGCAAGGCAGAGGGATGTTCTTCCTGGCCGAGAGCAGGTCCAAGAACACCAAGAACTTCAAATTTTCATAACTTTGCCAAATTAAAACCAAATCTAGATTTTCAAAGTTCTAACTTGAGTAAAATCGAATTCTCTTCCACATGGAAGCATCAAAACATGCAAAAATTGAAGTTTAATAGATCAAAACCAAGGATTTTCGAAAATGGTTAAAACCTAGATCTAGAAGAATGGAAGCTCCAAATCACAAAATGTCAAGTTCTAAAGTTGTTCTCCATGGCCTAATCTAGTTAATGGACAAATAAAAAGTGGTGCTTATTTGATGGCAAGGTGCACTTGCCTATGGGTTGGGGAGTTGTGTGGAAGAAGGAAGAAGAAGTAGAAAGAAATTAATGGAGTTTATGGAGGAGAGAGAAAAGGTTGGTAGGTTTTAATGAGGGTGGTTGTGATGGAATGGAGGTGGAGAATAGGCTAAGGTGTTCCACTCATGATGAACCAAACCAAACCAACTCCACAAAATAAAACCAAGCCATGGTCCAAACCCATTTACGAGAACCCGAATCCACAAGTCGAAAAAATAAAATACGTGCCAAAAATCAAATTACGAGTATAAATACGAAATACAGGAAATGGGGGTGACAGTAATGGACGTAAAGGAGAAGACGAAAGATAATCCAAAGGCTAGATTGGACTTGAAAGAAATATGTAGACGTCCAACATTGTATTTGATAGAGGACAGAAATGGGAAGTTGAAGCAGCCTAAGGCAATTTTCTCACTAGAGAAGGAGGATAAAGTGAGGCTTTGTAGGTGGATTCAAGGTCTGAAATTTCCAAATGGGTATGTTTCGAACTTGAGAAGATGCGTCGACCTCAAGGAGAACAAACTGACAGGTATGAAGAGCCATGATTGTCACGTATTCATGGAGCGGTTAATTCCGATTGTATTTTGGAAATTCTTACCGCAGGCAGTTTGGGATCCATTGACGGAGCTTAGCATATTCTTTAGGGACCTTTGTTCTAAGAAATTGCTCGTTGATCGTCTAGAAAAGCAAGAGAAGGATATTACGGTAACACTGTGCAAGCTAGAGAGGGTGTTCCCTCCTGGATTCTTTGACTCTATGGAGTATTTGTCGATTCATCTTTCCTATGAGGCACGTGTTGGTGGACCAGTTGAATATTGATGGATGTATCCGTTCGAGCGACATTTGAATCACCTAAAAAGAAAAGTGAAAAATAAGGCTCGGGTCGACGGTTCTATTTGTGAAGCATATATTCTCGAGGAGATTACAAATTTATGCTCCTCCTATTTCAAACCTCATGTTGCTACGAATAGAACGAGGGCTCCGAGAAACGACGACGGATATCAAGAATTTAATGATGGAATACTGAAAGTATTCAATCCGTCCGAAAAGCCTTCGGGGAAAATGAAGAAGAGATATTTGAATGACAAAGAGCTAAGGGCTGCTCAGTTGTATGTATTACTCAATTGCGACGAGGATGAAGTGGAGAATCTAGAGGGGTAAGTAACTCAGGATGATGAGTTTACGTCATCTCAATGTAATAGTATAAGCTAATATTATTGTACTAATCGACGGTTGCTTCGTTGTTTTCCAGCACATATAATGATGAGTTGAGGCTGGTTAGACCCTACCTAACAGACGAAGCATTAGAACAAGAAATGAGACGTCATTTTCCTTCTTGGTTGAGCGAATATGTAAGTAGCTCGATAATTACTGGCCTCTTCTAATGTAACTGCGCAATAAATAACTTATTATCGCTTCTTTGATATTCAGGTCGATCGTCTAATTTCACCCGAGATTGAATTAATTAGAACTCATGCCAAGGGTGTCACGCCCCAGAACCAGAATACTGGAGAGCGGGGGCAGACATAGCCAGCTACGTATATTGAAATAGATTCCATCTTGCTATACGGTCACGGCTGTCTAGGATACATGAGGGTTTATCTACAAGCCAACAGTCTCCTATGGTCATGAACAAGCCTAGTGTCTCAATCACAAGCAAGTAAGTAAATGTTACAAGATGTATGATCATTAAATATACAATGATAAGGCGTCCCAAATATTACATATTCAGCTGATCATGAAGCTAGTCGTTACAAAATGTTAGGACTAGCAAGAGTTTAGTCATACATGATCAACTCTAGGATCTGTTAATCATGTTACAGCCCGTAGGCAGACAGTAAATAAGTGCAATAGAGCTAAACAGGTGCTCGTCGGCTAAAATGCCTCAAAAGAATAATGTTTACAATAGAGTGGGAGAGCCAAAAATAACCCACTCGTTGCCTGGGTTCCGTCTAGTGGCCACCATATGGCTGGAAAGTCGGTAGATCCTCCGGAGCTGCTCCGAAATCTGGCCACACAAAACCAGCTGGGTCAGACCCCAGAAAGAGCAAGTGCCACAAAGGAGCTTCACTTAAGAACTAAAACCAGCAATCAGCACAGGAATATAAAAAAGACAGGCATATAAATAAATGGTAAAAACTGGAAATAAGGAAAACATGCCAGGACGATATACGACGAGATAACCATGGAACTATTCAGATAGCCAGGTTACAACCCGTAAACCAAACAAGGACCGGGGTTGTAACCCTTCGTCTGAACGGAACTTGGTTTCCCACCATTTATCGGCAAGATAATATAAAAATCAGGATATGTAACAGGATCAAGACAAGACTAGACTTGGTTAGACTCCATCCAATCACTTCACGGCCAAGCAAGAATTACGACTTGATACTTTAACTAACTAGGGTTATCACAGGCCTAATTACTAGCAAGATGCAGTGAGATTATTCCACAGCCACAAGCCCTGCAGACCATCCAGGTTACCCAGGACGAAAGATTAGGGTTGAATTCCGGTGGGTACATCGTCCAGGAAACGCATGTACCCTTAAGTAGCTTGAAGGGTGCAACACATGACAGTGTGCTGGAAATGTGCCCTACTCGACGGCAGGCTACAGATCCCAGGCGCGCCCAGGTAACGGGATTGCCTGTAGCTGGAAAATCTCTTCATGACTAATGCATTAATCTAGTTGTTAACCTTAGTCCATTTTAGTAGGTACTCCTGACCGTGGCACTCAGGAGTCCCCTCCTAGACATGATGTAAGACAGGACTGGATTATTTGTACAAGCATAATCGCCCACGGTGTCCAGGTTATTCATACAGGTCATATCATATCAGGTAGCCGTCGCAACAGCTTATCAAGATATAACATGTCAGGTTTATCATGTCAAGTGTACTTGTCAGGAGTGCGCCACGACGGGCCACTATCAGGTCATGTCAGGTCATTATGTCAGTAGTGCACCACTACGGGTCACTATCGTGTCATGCTCAGGTATCATTTCCAAACATATTAAACAAATCCATGATTATCAAGTTCATGACAAAAGGCGTAAGGATATAAAATGGACGTAAAATATCTAATATACAGGGCTATAGAAGATCCAGGTTAAGGAAAATAAAACAAACTGACAAGCTGATATAAGATCAAGTCTGCCAAAGGCCATACGCTCAGGTAAGCATACGCTCAGGTAAGCATACGCTCCCAAAAGGTAGCGTATGGGGGGGGGTCACAAGCTCTCGGGTTGAACCAGGGTGACAAGATAGGCAAGCGTACGCTCAAGCCAGCGTACCAAAGGGTCCATACACTTCCAATGGAAAGCGTACGCAAGGGTCAGCGTACACAAAGGCACGCTCGAACTACAGGTCAGCGTACGCTCAAGCTAGCGTACGCTCAAGTCAGCGTACGCTTGAGCTAGCGTACGAAAAGACATGCTGCCAACAGGCAGCGTATCAAGGTGAGCGTACGCTCACTAAAGAGCAGCGTACGAAGGCTAGCATACGTACGAAGGCTAGCGTACGCTCGCTAAAGAGCAGCGTACGAAGGCTAGCGTACGCTCGCTAAAGAGCAGCGTACGAAGGCTAGCATACGCTCGCTAAAGAGCAGCGTACGAAGGCTAGCGTACGCTCGCTAAAGAGCAGCGTACGACTCAGCGGCATAAGCTAAAAATCTAGCTCACTGTTCACTGTCTTCTCCAAATGGCAAGAACAGCAAGAACTCTAAAGTTGAATCTAAGCTTCAATCGTCCATATCTTGGTCAAAATAAGTCCGAATCCAACTTTCCAAGGGTCAAAATTGGATAGAATGAGATGCTCTAAAACATGGAACCATCAAAACTTGGAAACAAACAAGTTTGATAGATCAAAGCACCAAAATCCGAAAATAGCAAAACTCTAGATCTACAAGAATTAAGGCCTCAAAATAGAAAATGACAAGTTCTAATGTGGTTTAGAATCATGAGGAGAAGCTAAAGAAACCATCAAAAGAAGTTCTCTTGTGGAAGCAAGTTGTACTTGCCTAAGGGTTGGGGAGTTGTGGAGAGGAAGGAAGAAGAAGAAGAAGAAGAAATAAATAAGAGTTATGGAGGAGAGAGAAGGTTGGTGGGGAAATAAATATCATGGGTTGTGGTAGGTAGGGGGTTCACCTTGGTCCATGATTAGACCAAGCAACCAGCCGGCCAAACCAAGCCAACCCAACCCGAGAGTTAAACCAAGCCAAGAAAACTAAACAAGGAACAATACAAAAATACGTACACGTATTTCCAAAATATGTAATACGAACAACAGACATTACAACTCTACCCACCTTAAAAGAATTCCGTCCTCGAAATTTAATTAAGAGGCTAGAGGGACAGGAACAAGCTATACTATTCACAGGCAATTATACTAGGCAATCAATCAATCATGCAAGCAAGGAATTGATGGCATGAGGCATAAGAAAGACATTATATCTCACGAGTCAAACAAGTAGGGATATCGCGATCGGATATCATCCTCACGCTCCCACGTTGACTCACCCAAAGAGTGATGACCCCAGGCAACTCGGACTAACTTGATAGTCTTATTCTTGAGGATCTTCTCTCTCCGGTCCAATATAGACACGGGCCTCTCCTCATACGAAAGCTTGGTACCAACAGCCAATTCCGAATGATCCAGGATGTGGCTCGGGTCCGGGATGTACCGTCGTAATTGGGATACATGGAACACGTCATGCACCTCGCTTAGCGACGACGGAAGAGCGAGACGATAGGATACATCTCCTACTCGCTCCAGAATGTCGAACGGTCCTATATACCTAGGACTAAGCTTTCCCCGCACGCCGAAACGAATGACGCCACGGTTAGGCGAAATCCTCAGGAATATATGATCGCCGACCGAGAACTCGAGAGAGCGCCGATGAGAATCAGCCCAATGGCGCTGGCGATCTTGGGCAACTCGAAGATGATCTCGGACTCTCCTGACCACCTCAACTGCATGGGCAATCATCTCTGGATCGAGCATCTGTCTCTCTCCAACATTATCCGAGGCTAGCGGGGATCTGCACTTCCTACCATACAGTGCCTCGAACGGTGCCATCTGAATACTGGCCTGGAAACTATTGTTGTACGAGAATTCCACCAGGTGCAAATAATCTTCCCATGAACCACCGAAGTCAAGTGTGCAAGATCGCAACATGTCTTCAAGAGTCTAGATCGTGCACTCCGACTGGCCATCTGTCTGCGGGTGATATGCCGAGCTAAACTGGAGGTGAGTTCCCAAACTCTCTTGCAAGCTACACCAAAAGTGCGACGTAAATCTTGAATCTCTGTCCGAGGTGATACTGACTGGCACTCCGTGCAATCTGATAATCTGTCTGAGGTACATCTCCGCTAGCTGAGCCGTCGACTGACCAACTCTGAATGGAAGAAAGTGAGCTACCTTCGTGAGCCGATCAACTATAACCCAAATAGTATCTCGACCAGCTGGGGATCTAGGTAATCCAGTCACAAAATCTATGGTCACATGCTTCCACTTCCATTCTGGAATTGGCAAGGGCTGAAGAAGTCCTGCTGGTCTTTGATGTTCGACCTTGACTTGTTGGCAAACCAAACACCGAGAGACAAACCGAGCTATCTCCCGCTTCATGCCATTCCACCAGAAGTGCTGACGGATATCACGGTACATCTTTGTACTGCCGAGATGGATGGAATACTGCGAACTGTGCGCTTCTGACATGATCTCCTGCCTGATATCTCCACTGGGTACACAAAGACGCTTACCATATCGAAGTGTACCGTCTTCATGAATGCATAACTCTGGTCTTCGTCCTGTCTCGCACTCTGCTCTGATTCGTTGAAGCTTGAAATCTGCCGATTGCGCCATCCGGATCCTCTCAACTATGGTGGACTGAACTTGCATACTGGCCATCAACGCCATACTGGAAGGGAGAACAACTTCAATACCCATCTTCTGAAGATCTGCTAACAGCTCTGGTTGTGCTGTTAGAAAATAAGCTCCGGCTCTTCTGCTCAATGCATCTGCTACGACATTGGCCTTCCCAGGATGATACTGCAGGTTGACATCATAATCCACAAGAAGCTCCAGCCATCTCCTCTGACGCATGTTAAGGTCCTTCTGGGTGAAAACATACTTCAGGCTCTTGTGATCGGTGAAAATCTCCACCCTATCTCCATACAAGTAGTGCCTCCACAACTTAAGTACAAACACCACTGCTGCCAGCTCCAAGTCATGGATTGGGTAATTCCTCTCATGATCACGAAGTTGTCATGATGCATAAGCTATTACCTTCCCATGCTGCATCAGAACACATCCTAAACCTCTGCCTGAAGCATCACAGTACACTGAGAATCCTTCGGTTCCATCTGAAAGCGTAAGAATAGGAGCTGTTATCAGACCTCGCTTCAACTGCTCAAAAGAACTCTGACACTCGGCTGTCCAAGCAAACTGCGCATCCTTGCGGGACAACTGCGTCAATGGCGCTGAAATTCGAGCAAAATCCGAAATAAACCGCCGATAGTAGCCGGCCAATCCAAGAAAACTGTGAACTTCTGCAACTGTGCTGAGTACTGGCCATGACTCAATAGCTACAATCTTCTGGGGATCCACTTCTACTCCTCCTCGAGTGATGATATGGCCCAAGTACGAAATGCGATCGAGCCAGAACTCGTATTTACTGAACTTGGCATATAACTGGTGCTCTCTGAGAGTCTGAAGAACCACACGAAGATGCTGCTCATGCTCCGCCTCACTTTTGCTGTAGACCAGAATGTCGTCTAGGAATACGATCATAAACTAATCCAAGTAAGGCATGAAGATGCGATTCATGAGGTCCATGAATACTGCCGGTGCATTGGTTGCTCCAAAAGGCATAACAAGGAACTCCCAATGCCCATATCTCGATCTAAAAGCTGTCTTCAGGATGTCCTGCTCTCTGACTCTGATCTGATGATAACCTGAGCGCAAATCAATCTTCGAGAATACTGAAGCCCCCTTGAGTTGATCAAACAAGTCATCTATCCTCGGAAGAGGGTATCTGTTCTTGATTGTCACTGAGTTCAAGGTACGATAATCAACACATAACCTGGACGTACCATCCTTCTTTTTCACAAGAAGCATCGGGGCTCCCCAAGGCGATCCGCTAGCACGAATGAATCCCTTGGTTCTAAGCTCTTCAATCATCTTATACAATATCTCCAATTCTGACGGCGCCATCCTGTAGACTCTCTCTGACACTGGGGCTGTCCCGGGAATCAAGTCTATAGTGAACTCGATCTCCCGCTCCGGAGGCATACCTGGAAGCTCCTCTGGAAAATATCTGGGAACTCATCCACTATCCTGGGCAACTGAACTGCTGCTACTGCCATCCGCAATATCGGAGGAGAAGGCTCAACCTCGCCTCGAGAGAAAGAAAATTCCGGCTCTCCTGGAATGCTAAAAACAACCCTACCAATATGGCAGTCTGTTCTAGCATACTGGTTCCTCAACCAATCCATCCCTAAGACCACATCATAATCGGCCATCGGAAACTCTATCAATCTAGCGGGGAATTCTCTACCGCTAACTACGATCCGACACGAGGAAAATACTCTATCTACTCCCACAAGTCCGTTACCAGTAAGTATATTGAGCCTTACTGATAATAACTCGGGCTCCAATCCTACCCGTGTCGTGAATCGTGCAGACATAAATGAATGCGATGCACCAGAATCAAATAAAGCTGAAGCTGAAAAGGAGTTGACGAGAATAGTACCTGCCACTACCTCTCCTGGTGCCAATCCTTCCTCCACGGTCATCACCATAGCCTGACCGTGCCCTCGGGGTGCTGGTCCCCTCTGCTAAAATCCTCGCTATCTGCTCTGACTCTGGGCTTGGACTTGTGCATACTGCTGGGGGTTCTGCTGCTGGAACACTTGGGTCTGAGGCGGCAAGGGCCTCGGCAATGGATACTGCTGCTGATGGACCGGAGCTGGTCCTCTCACCGAAGAGCTAGAAAGGTTAGACGATGATGAACCACCCATGTTCGGGCAGGATCCAACCCTATGGTCTGGTGCTCCACAAACCAGACACAATCTCTGTGCCCTGCGATATTCTGCCACCACATAGCCTGGCTTCCCACAATGGGAACATCCCACTGCGAAAGACTGCTTCTGCTTCTGCTGCTGAGGGTGCGTCGAAGTGGAATGCTGAACCGACGTTACTGAGGCCGTTCGCCTCAGAACTCCAATAGTCAAGGCCCTGGCTGCCGGGGCTGGTGCTGAAGACTGATTCATCTGGCCGTGAGATCTCTTCCGACCTCCGGCCCTATCTACAATCCTCTGGGAGGTATACTCATGCCTCCGAGCTGCTCTCAAGACTGCATCAAAAGTCTGATGCTCAAACTGTTCAACTGCTAACAAGATCTCCATGTGCAGTCCCTGCTGGAATCGCTGGGCTCTATCATACTCGGTTGCCACCAAGGTGGGAGCAAACCGATTGAGTCTCGAAAACTCGGCCGCATATCCATCGACCGTCCTGCCTCCTTGCTTCAGATTGGTGAACCTGGTCTGTAGATCATACCGAGCCACGGCATCAAAATACTTGGTCTGGAATCTCTCTCTGAATACTTCCCAAGCAATCGGTGCTACTAATCCAACGGCCTGCGCTGCCCACCAGCTGCGGGCAAGATCTAATAGCTGCAAGCGCACCATGGCTACCTTCTCGTTCTCTGGAGTCTCGGCTGCTTCTAGAATCATCTCTGTGTTCTGAAGCCATGTATCTGCTGCGATAGCATCTTCACTACCGTCGAAGAATGGAGGGTTCAAGCGCTTGAAGCTGTTGGCCGCGCTGTTCCCTGGATGACTGCCTCTGATCAAAGCATCCGTCACTGCCTGTTGCAATGCATCTCCACGACGATCTTGGGAAGCTATCAAGGTCCTGACGAGTCCTACCAATGTACCGTCATCATGCTCTACTAGTTGAACTAGCTGGACTGGTGGCTCTCCGCCAGAAGGCACGACTCTGGAGGCTACTCCAAAATGCTGGGCTTGATCTCCAGGTTGCTGCTGGTCCACGGGAGGTGCTCCACCTTGCTGGTCGGTAGGACCACGAATAATGCCGCTGAAGAAGACGACATAGGGAACAATAAGGAAGGACCAGGACAGAGCAACGATACAAGCATATGATCAAGACAAGAATCCAGGGATTCAGAAGATACGAACAGAGATCAAGGACGAATATTGATTGAGACATCTATTCGGTAAACCCTCACATATCTTGATTTACAAGACCTGCATGGGCCACCACTTAAACCATGTCACGCCCCAGAACCAGAATACTAGAGAGCGGGGGCAGACATAGCCAGCTACGTATATTGAAATGGATTCCATCTCGCTATACGGTCACGGCTGTCTAGGATACATGAGGGTTTATCTACAAGCCAACAGTCTCCTATGGTCATGAACAAGCCTAGTGTCTCAATCACAAGCAAGTAAGTAAATGTTACAAGATGTATGATCATTAAATATACAATGATAAGGCGTCCCAAATATTACATATTCAGCTGATCATAAAGCTAGTCGTTACAAAATGTTAGGACTAGCAAGTGTTTAGTCATACATGATCAACCCTAGGATCTGTTAATCATGTTACAGCCCATAGGCAGACAGTAAATAAGTGCAATCGAGCTAAACAGGTGCTCGTCGGCTAAAATGCCTCAAAAGAATAATGTTTACAATAGAGTGGGAGAGCCAAAAATAACCCACTCGTTGCCAGGGTTCCGTCTAGTGGCCACCATCTGGCTGGAAAGTCGGTAGATCCTCCAGAGCTGTTCCGAAATCTGGCCACACAAAACCAGCTGGGTCAGACCCCAGAAAGAGCAAGTGTCACAAAGGAGCTTCACTTAAGAACTAAAACCAGCAATCAGCACAGGAATATAAAAAAGACAGGCATATAAATAAATGGTAAAAACTGGAAATAAGGAAAATATGCCAGAACGATATACGACGAGATAACCATGGAACTATTCAGATAGCCAGGTTACAACCCGTAAACCAAACAAGGACCGGGGTTGTAACCCTTCGTCTGAACGGAACTTGGTTTTCCACCATTTATCGGCAAGATAATATAAAAATCAAGATATATAACAGGATCAAGACAAGACTAGACTTGGTTAGACTCCATCCAATCACTTCACGGCCAAGCAAGAATTACGGCTTGATACTTTAACTAACTAGGGTTATCACAGGCCTAATTACTAGCAAGCTGCAGTGAGATTATTCCACAGCCACAAGCCCTGCAGACCATCCAGGTTACCCAGGACGAAAGATTAGGGTTGAATTCAGGTGGGTACATCGTCCAGGAAACGCATGTACCCTTAAGTAGCTTGAAAGGTGCAACACATGACAGTGTGCTGGAAATGTGCCCTACTCGACGGCAGGCTACAGATCCCAGGTACGCCCAGGTAACGGGATTGCCTGTAGCTGGAAAATCTTTTCATGACTAATGCATTAATCTAGTTGTTAACCTTAGTCCATTTTAGTAGGTACTCCTGACCGTGGCACTCAGGAGTCCCCTCCTAGACATGATGCAAGACAGGACTGGATTATTTGTACAAGCACAATCGCCCACGGTGTCCAGGTTATTCATACAGGTCATGTCATATCAGGTAGCCGTCGCAACAGCTTATCAAGATATAACATGTCAGGTTTATCATATCAAGTGTACTTGTCAGGAGTGCGCCACGACGGGCCACTATCAGGTCATGTCAGGTCATTATGTCAGGAGTGCACCACTATGGGTCACTATCGTGTCATGCTCAGGTATCATTTCCAAACATATTAAACAAATCCATGATTATCAAGTTCATGATAAAAGGCGTAAGGATATAAAATGGACGTAAAATATCTAATATACAGGGCTACAGAAGATCCAGGTTAAGGAAAATAAAACAAACTGACAAGCTGATATAAGATCAAGTCTGCCAAAGGCCATACGCTCAGGTAAGCATACGCTCAGGTAAGCATACGCTCCCAAAAGGCAGCGTATGGGGGGGTCACAAGCTCTCGGGTTGAACCAGGGTGACAAGATAGGCAAGCGTACGCTCAAGCCAGCGTACCAAAGGGTCCATACACTTCCAATGGAAAGCGTACGCAAGGGTCAGCGTACACAAAGGCACGCTCGAACTACAGGTCAGCGTACGCTCAAGCTAGCGTACGCTCAAGTCAGCGTACGCTTGAGCTAGCATACGAAAAGACATGCTGCCAACAGGCAGCGTATCAAGGTGAGCGTACGCTCACTAAAGAGCAGCGTACGAAGGCTAGCGTACGCTCGCTAAAGAGCAGCGTACGAAGGCTAGCGTACGCTCGCTAAAGAGCAGCGTACGAAGGCTAGCGTACGCTCGCTAAAGAGCAGCGTACGACTCAGCAGCATAAGCTAAAAAGCTAGCTCACTGTTCACTGTCTTCTCCAAATAGCAAGAACAGCAAGAACTCTAAAGTTGAATCTAAGCTTCAATCGTCCATATCTTGGTCAAAACAAGTCCGAATCCAACTTTCCAAGGGTCAAAATTGGATAGAATGAGATGCTCTAAAACATGGAACCATCAAAACTTGGAAACAAGCAAGTTTGATAGATCAAAGCACCAAAATCTAAAAATAGCAAAACTCTAGATCTACAAGAATTAAGGCCTCAAAATGGAAAATGACAAGTTCTAATGTGGTTTAGAATCATGAGGAGAAGCTAAAGAAACCATCAAAAGAAGTTCTCTTGTGGAAGCAAGTTGTACTTGCCTAAGGGTTGGGGAGTTGTGGAGAGGAAGGAAGAAGAAGAAGAAGAAAAAATAAATGAGAGTTATGGAGGAGAGAGAAGGTTGGTGGGGAAATAAATATCATGGGTTATGGTAGGTAGGTGGTTCACCTTGGTCCATGATTGGACCAAGCAACCAGCCGGCCAAACCAAGCCAACCCAACCCGAGAGTTAAACCAAGCCAAGAAAACTAAACAAGGAACAATACAAAAATACGTACACGTATTTTCAAAATACGTAATACGAACAACAGGCATTACAAAGGGACCAATTACTTTTGTTAAAATATGGCCAAGTTACCGTGTCAATGGCTTTCGGTTTAAGTCGACAAATGCTCCGATCAGAGACTGCTTCCTGGATCTTGATTCCATAAAAAATAGTTGTTTGTGTATCAAGTCTTCGAACTACAAAGACGTCGATCCAGGAAATGATTTCTTTGGCATCTTGCGAGAGAATGTGGAGTTGTCATATAATAATGGCAGAGAACTTGCAAAGATCGTGTTGTTTAAGTGTGAATGGTTCGATCCGATTGAAAATCAAGGTTGGAAAATTGACAAGCATGATCTTGTGGATATAAACTACAAGCGTAGATATCAAGGCTACGAACCGTTTGTCCTAGCAACTCAGGCTCAGCTCGTATACTTCACAGCTTATCCGAGACAGGGAGCAACAAAATCTGACTGGTGGGCAGTATGCAAGACTAAAGCTAGAGATACTTTTGATGTTGACAAAAAAGCTTACCAGGAGGACGAGCTACCTCTTGTAAATATTATCGATGTGGACTCCACAAAAGTTACGCATTACACGACACATAATGTAGAAGATGTAGAATTATCCGAAGAGGAAGACGAAGCCGACGAAGGCGAAGATGAAAGTAAAGATAAGGAGGAAGAGGAAGATGAGGTCGAGGAAGACGAACAAGATGATTATTCTGAAGATGATTGAGAGAGATATACTTATCTGAACTTAGATGTTTCTTTTAGAATATATTATCTGGACTTAGATGTTTATTGTAGAATGTATCATCATATGTTGTCTTGGTTATTATCTTGTCTTTGTTGTACTTTCATATTTCTAGTCTCTATTATTTATTGTACTTTCATATTTCTACTCTCTATTATTTGTTGTACTTTCATATTTCTAGTCTCTATTATTTGTTGTATTATTATATGCTGTTATCAGGTATGACAGGTCGTCGCGGAGCGTTTCGAGGGGGACGACGAGGTCATGATCCTCCGGTACTTCCTACAAGTACTGCTAGAGGACGAAGTTTTCCTTCGGTACCTCCTACTGGTAACGGCTCTGGATCCTCATCGCCGATTACTCCTCCATATCGGACAGTAGCTGGGCCTGCTGGGACGACGTCACGTGGCATATCTCCTGGGATGAGTAATTCCAGGCCTCTTGAGAGTGCTCGTCTGTCTAGCATTCCTGCTGCTGATACGACGATGGAGATGGATGAGCAGATGGCGGAGGCTGCACCGACGGTCGAGGCGGCGGCGCTGACGGCCGACCAACATCATGCAGATGATGCGTGCACACCTCCGGAGGAGAGGAGGACGAAGATCTGGGTCGACGGTAAAAAGTAGGTGTTTTGGTTTATTTTTTTCTGTTTTTATCATAAATTAACTTTTTTCATAAATATAATATGTTTGTATATGTTTGTATAGATATCGTCCCCCAGAGGTACAGAGACGTCTAGGCCACATGCTGAGGCATAATTATGGTGGTGCTTGGATTAACTACTCTGATGCTCCGGACGAGAGAAAGGCCTTCTGGTTTGCGCGCTTCAAGGTTAAAATATATTTGCTTTTAACATGAATCATATAATTTTTGCATATTATATATAACTTATAAATATTTGGTTTGCGCTCTTCTAGGATATGTTTTTCTATCCACCGCACCGGGCCGAGCTTATCGAGGGGATGTTTCTTGCCGACGCTGCCAAGCTGATCCGTGACGCTATTAATGATCAAAAGGATCGTAATCGTGCCGGAAAGCCGATCCAAGGTTGGATCACCCCTGATCAGTGGAATGCGATGAAGGCTCGATTCGACGAGCCAAGGTACAAGGAGAAGTCGTAGAAGACCAAGGCGGCTAGGCAACATGCCTCGAAGTGGTACGGTGGGTCGATTCTGATGATAAAACATTTTCGTCGTCTGGTATGTCTTTCTCTTTTAGAAATATTATTTTAATGCAAAACCGATAAATATTACTAAGATAATATGTTTAATTACAGGTAAGGAAGGTCGGTAACGCCGACATGGTGACCGTCTTCTTGGCCACCATCGTCGCGGCGGTGACCTTATTGATGAGAGGGCCGAGCAGACCTATGTAAGTATTACAATACGTTATCTTAATTTAATACTTCATGTCAATTTTAATATAACTTAGTAAATATGATGCAAATAAATATTCATGTAGTTAGTAATAATAAGTACATTAATTAGAAATTATAAATTATAGAGTACTATACATACTTTTTAGGCCGAGTATCAGAGGCTGCGAGAACGGGCGGCTGCTAGTGCACATGATGCAGGAGAGGCCGGTACTTCCTCGCAGCGCCCACTCAAGCTCCGTCGGCGGACGAGCTGTGGATGACCGTCGCTGGTGGACTCCGTAGGGGTACGTACTACGGTACGGGATCCTATGGCGCCCTAGTTGTGACCCAGTCCTCTAGGGCATCTTCTGCTAGTGTGTATGGTCCACAGCCGTCCCAGGAGTCTGCCCAATTTTACCAGATGATGGAGTCTCTCCGTGACGACCTGCTACGATGGATCGAGGAGCAGTCTCAGCACCCTACGGACGATCCTGCGCTGCTAGCACGATTGGATGTGCTCGACCGCGGCATTATGGACCTCATGGAGACGATTGAGAGGACAAAGCGCACCGTTGGAGGGTTAGAGCATACGGTGACAGATCTGCAGACAAGACAGGTGACCATGGCCGTGAGAGGCTAAGATTGGCGCAGGATTCGATGGTCCAGAGCAGTGATAGAATGTTATCTATCATGGATTCATACCACCAGCGACATACAGCGTTGGAGCGTGCTGGTCCTCCGGGTGCGCCTTCATCGTCGTCGACTCCGCCGCCTCCACCACCTTCTTCTTCAACACCGACTCCACCGACGTCACTGCCTGCTCCATCGATATCGATTTCACTTGAGGAGTATGAGTTGTTCTTATTCCTTCATCGCGGCGGTGCCCCTCCTGCACCAGATCCCTAGTAGTCCTAGTTAGGATTGTTTGTTTGTTTTTGTTTCATCCTATTCTATTTGTGACTTGGATATTTGTTGGTTGTGTAGACTTGGATGTTTGGATCCTATTTGTTGGATCCTATTCTATTTGTTGGTTGTGTGTAGACTTTGGTTATTTGGTTGTAGACTTTGTTATTTGGTGTATTTGGATGTTATTATTCATTTATGTTATTATTCATTTATGTTATTATTCGTTTCAATTGGATGTTAATGTGCTTCTGTGGTTTACGTTTACCGGTGTTGAGTGTTCCACCGAAGGGGTCGGCGAACCCAGGGAGAAAAGAATATATGTTATATTGTCTTTATGGTTATATTTTTAAACTACAGGGAGAAAAGGACATTCTGTATTTTATTTTTTTTATTTTTTTTCCAGATTTATCGACGTTTACCGACGTCCACCGACGTACGTTTGCGTCGGTAAACGTCGGTAAATCTGAAAAAAATTTCAGGGTACCGACGTCCTTATAAGTCGGAGACCGTCGGTAAGCGTCGCTAAATTACCGACATTTAGTGACATTTTAAACGACGGTAAACGTCGGTAAATTCCCAGGATGTTACCGACGTGTAGCGACTTTAAAAACGTCGCTAATACACCGACGATACGACGGTAGACGTCTGTAATATACCGACGTATTTATACGTCGGTAAACGTCGGTACTTGCGACGTTTGGCGACGTTTTAAAGATCAGCGACTTACGTTTCCGCGACAAGCCCAAAACGTCGGTAATTGCGTCGGTAAATATTTTTAGCGACGTAATTTGTCGTTTTAGCGACGTCTTTGGCCGTCGCTAAAACGACTTATTTTGGTAGTGAAAAATGTGTGGATGAGGAATGGGAGTCCTCATTAAATAATAGTGAGGGCATGCTCCCAAGCATGTGAGAGTAAGCTTCCAAGAATCTCTCTTATGAATTAGGCCAATAGTCCAATAAGAACTAATTTTCAAAGAAAATCCCTTCATAAATAAATCAAATAAAAAACCCAAAATATTTTTATGTAAAAATGATCCTAGCCCAAATATCATATAGTTTAGGATAATTAATGTGCTCAAGCTCATATACAAAATAATTTTTACTTTAAATATAATTATTATTATTCTTCAGGCCTTTAGGCCCCAAACCAGTTAAAATCCTTTAGGCCCAATGGCTAATATTAATTTTCAAAGTTTTTTTTATATATGAATCTAATCCATATTAATTCAGGAGTTCAAATAACTAATTTTATTTATTAGGCTATATAAGTCCAAAGCTATAAAAATCTCATAAAATCGTTTTGATAACCAATAATCGATACCCATGAATATAAAATCTTTAACATATCATGTTTTGTAAAAATATTTTTCATATAACTAAGTACAATGATCAAAATTTATAATTATGAAGATTTAGGAAAATTTTGACAAAAAAAATTGAGAAAATTTCAGAATTCGGTTTAAGGAGGTTACATGCGGCCACGCGGCGAACAGGCCAACCCGCTTGCCGGCAAGTTAGCTTTTTCATTTTACATTTGTCACAGACCACTTGTTGCAGAAACCGAAAGTTCTTGTAATGACTGGTCCGAATAAAGGAGGAGAGTAAAAGTAATATGATTACCCGCTGAAATAATTCTTCCTCGACAAGGTGATCAATGTAACATAATAATTCATAAATCCATACCATATTCTAACATTATGGTCAAAATACACATATAAAATAGGTACAATGTACGTACATTTAGACAAGTATATATAAAGCAACAAAACATATGAATCCGTTTCTTTTAGGAATTTCCAATTACAAGTCCATCATTCTTGACGTAACTTGCTTGAGTATGCATGTTTCTGTGATGGAGTAGGTCTCCATCCTCATGCCATCACAGTGAGAATAGAGATGAGTTGTTTTGGATTTGGACCCTAGCAAGAGAGAGAGAGAGAGAGAGAGAAAGAGAGAGAGAGGGGTCACCAAAGGAACTTCTCTTTTCTCGAAGGACCAAAGGAGTCCTTGATCTGTATATTGTGCGTCTTCTCTTTTGCTTTTTGGCATCTAATCTTGTATATAGATTCCTTGTGGTTTCCTTTAATGGGGTCAACGTCCTCCGCTCTCTCCCCCCAGCAAAGAGAGTACGGAACATTGGCTCAGACGGGGACGAGCTAAGCTAAGCTGATCGTGAGTTAGCGAGGACCATCTTGTCAGACTGTACTGAGCAACCAATTGCTTTCATAGACCATATATGGAATTCCTACTAGACTAAGAATCCCGTGCATGACGCCAAGTGTTGAATGAACCTGATCCCACCGGCTAGATAGAGGCCAAATTGGCCAAATTGAGCCAAAAACTGACCAATCCTGAGCTGACAATTTTTTGTTTGTGCTTGTGGTCTCTGATACACTTTGCGGGAAAGAGCACGGAAGAATTATTCTGGTTGATGGGGGGTTTATCAGTCTCATCATCTGCAATACCATTTATCAGTGCATCGCACCAAGGACGGCACCGCAAATTCGTATCAGAGTAGATTAGAATAAACTTTGAATAGACTAAGGTGTGAAGTGACTTATATGAAGAAAAAAAAATTATATAAAAAAGAATTAGTGGGCCGAATCCCTTGCATTGCACGAATGCATTGCACGAATGCGAGGTTTGAAGTTGCCTAAACTTTCACGCTTTCCACTCAAAGTATAATTGTTTTAGAAGAAAAAGTTACTTTTTTTTTCCTTCCAGTGATGTACGACACACATTACTGACTAGTCATAGGGACTATTTGGTCCGACGAAGTGGTACGAAGTAAAATAAATCTAAAACTGCATAGTTTATGTACGTATTTGTTGGAAAAGAAACGTCGAAATCTTTTTTCAAACCGGAGATTACATGCGTGAGGACCGAGCAATACAAACGTACGAACCCAAAAACAATCACACAAAACAATCCACGCAGACACAGAGAATTTTTGACGTGGAAAATTCTTGCGGAAAAAATCACTGGACGATCGGAGTCCAACCCTGAGAAGCCTCCACTAATGGAATAGAAGAATTACACCCTCTACAAACTCCTCCCGATCCAAATCGGATCCCCACAACACTCAGAAGTAAGAACAATGATTACAAGGCTACGAAGAGCGAGAACGACGAGTAGAGATTACCCGAAACACGATCTCCTTCGAAAACGACCTTCAATCCTCCGTCTTCCCTCCCGAAGTTGTAATGACACACTTGCCTCCTTCCTCTCTCTTTCTTGTGTGTTACTTGCGATAATGTTGCGTCATGAATTAGGGTTGAGAAAACTCAACATAACTCCCCAATCCCGCAACCAACCTGGACCGTTGGATTAGATCAAATGATAAAAACTCATCCAAATTCCCGCATCAGCCCCGACGACACAGAGTTCGGCCAGAACTCTGTGTCGAGCAAACAGAACCTAGCGCCACAATTCTGGAATGGCCAGACCGAGTTCGGCCAGAACTCGGCCTGGGACCGAGTTCGGCTAGAACTCGGCTGCCCCGTTCTAGAACCTCCTTCTGGGTCACCAACAGCAGCAGCGACTCCGCGTCGCCTACTTCCCGAGCTTCTTCGACACACGAATGGCGCTCGTCGCACTCCGGGATCTTCTCCACATAGGTTGGGAACCCCACCCACTCCAACAAATCTCCCCCTTCACAACTATGGGGAGGATGTCGTCATCCCGACGACCTGTCTGCAGTACTCAAACTTTCCCCTTGGTAGAATCTTCGTGAACATATCAGCTCCGTTGTCATCTGTATGAACCTTCTCAAGCTCCGCGTCCTTTTTCTCAACCACATCCCGTATCCAATGATACCGAGTCTCGATGTGTTTGGACCGGCTATGAAACGTCTGATTCTTCACAAGATGGATAGCACTCTGACTGTCGCAAAGTAAAGTATACTGCTCTTGCTTCAGTCCCATTTCCTGCAACAGCTTCTTCATCCACAACAGCTCCTTGCAAGCCTCCGTCGCCGTAATGTACTCTGCCTCTGTCGTCGACAAGGCAACACACTTCTGCAACCGCGACTGCCACGACACCGCTCCTCCCGTAAACATCATCACGTAGTCCGAAGTCGATCGCCTCGTGTCTACATCTCCAGCCATATCAGCGTCGGTATACCCAACCAGCTTCGGCTCGTCACCACCAAAGGAAAGTCTCCAACCAGCAGTGCCCTGAAGATATCGTAGAATCCACTTGACCGCACTCCAATGTACCCTTCCAGGATTTGAAAGATACCTGCTAACCGTACCAACTGCATGAGCAATATCTGGCCTCGTACACACCATGACATACATAAGGCTCCCCACAGCTGAGGCATATGGAACCCGCTCCATATCTTCCTTTTCGTCCTCGGTAGATGGACACTGTTTCTCAGTGAGCTTAAAGTGAGCCGCGAGGGGGGAACTCACTTTCTTCGACCCGTCCATCCCGAAACGCTGAAGTACCCGGTGAATGTACTTCGTTTGGGACAAGTATAGCAGCTTGGACTCTCTCTCTCGGCTGATCTCCATCCCAAGAATAGTCTTCGTTGTGCCCAAATCCTTCATAGAGAAGGCCGCACCCAGCTGGCGCTTCAACTCCGCTATCCTAGTGGCATTCCGACCCACTAATAGCATATCATCAACATAGAGCAACAAAATGATAAAATCATCCTCGGCAAAATATCTCACAAATGCTCAATGGTCCGACGTCGTCCGTGCATAACCATGCTCCCCCATAAACGACTCGAACTTTCTGTACCACTGCCTCGGAGCCTGCTTCAGATCATACAAGCTCTTCCTCAACCGGCAGACCAAATGTGACTTGCCCTTCTCACAGAATCCCTCTGGCTGCTCCATGTACAACTCCTCCTCAAGATCACCGTGGAGGAATGCCGTCTTCACGTCCATCTGCTCGACCTCCAAGTCGAAACTGGCTGCTAATGCTAGCACCACCCGAATAGACGAATGCTTGACGACAGGCGAAAAGATCTCATCATAATCCACGCCTTTCCGCTGACCGTAGCCTTTGACTACCAGCCTCGCTTTGTATCGAGGGCGAGTAGCATCATCCGTCTGCTTCACTCTGAACACCCATCGATTCTTCAAAGCCTTCTTGCCCTTTGGCAATCGCACCAGATCATAAGTGGAATTGGTGTGCAAGGAACTCATCTCCTACTGCATAGCCTCCATCCACTCCTGCCTGTGTTCATCTTCCATAGCCTCTGCAAAACTTTTGGGCTCTCCTCCGTCAGTCAATAGCACATACTCATCTGGTGAGTATCTCGTAGATGGTCGACGATCCCTGTCACTCCTCCTCAAAGGAACCACTGGTGCTGGCTGTATACCGACAGCCTCCTCCCCTTCAGGAACTACCTCTCCGGCATGATCATCCTCTTGAGGGACACTATGACCACCATCAGCAGGCTGATGATCAAGGTTGGGAGCAACTCCATGTACTGGCTCCCCCATAACTGGATCCTCTGCGATGTCCTCTGGAAACTACTCGAAGCGAAATGACTCTAACTCAGGCAATTCTTCAGCCTCAGAAGGCGTCTCGGAATCCTGAGTGTTGGTCATGGTATGATCCTCGACGAATACGACGTCCCTGCTTCTGTAGAGCTTTTCTTCCACTGGGTCGTAGAGTCTATAGCCAAACTCATCCCGACCGTAGCCGACAAAGACGCATCGCCTCATCTTCGGCTCAAGTTTGGTCCTCTCGTCCTTCGGTACATGCACAAAGGCCTTACAACCAAACGCCCGCAGGTGATTGTATGACGGCTCTTTACCGTACCATACTTTGTCAGGCACATCACCCTGCAAAGGAGCACTAGGAGATAAATTAATAACATAAGCAGCTGTGAGAAGAGCCTCACCCCAATAACTGCCCGACAAGTTTGCTTCTGACAGCAAACACCGTACCCTCTCCATCAGTGTCCTGTTCATGCGCTCCGCTACACCATTGAGCTGAGGTGTCTTTGGCGGAGTCTTCTGGTGTCGTATCCCTTGCTCTCTGCAATACGAATCAAAGGGACCGATGTATTTGTTGCCATTGTCAGACCGAACACACAACAACTTCTTGCCCGTCTCCCTTTCAACAGAGGCCTGAAACTCTTTGAAAGTAGGCAGCACCTGATCCTTGGTCTTTAAGGCATAGACCCAAACCTTCCTGGAACAGTCATCAATAAAGGTTATAAAGTAAGAAGCACCACCAAGAGATTTTACCTTCATATGACCGCAGACATCCGAGTGAATCAACTCGAGCAACGCCGGCTTCCTCGAACTTGGTTGACTTTGGAAAGACACCCTATTTTGTTTTCCAGCTAAACAGTGCGTGCACTTCTCCAACTTTGCAGACTTGAGCCCCGGAATCACCTTCCTGTTCACAAAGTAGCTCATCCCCTTCTCGCTGATATGGCCGAGCCGCCTGTGCCACAACTCGGTAGACGCATCACTGACTGCGTTCACCTCCTGTGCCCCCTCTACGCTCCCCTCCATATAGTAGAGACTGGACTTCTTGCTTCCTCTGGCAATCACCATCGAACCCCTGGAAAGCTTCCACTGACTGTTCCCGAAGAGACTGAAGAATCCTTCGTCATCCAACCTTCCAACCGACACCAGGTTGAAACGGATATCAGGGACATGACGAACATCCTTGAGAACAAGAACCGCACCCGTCTTCGTTCTCAAATGCAAATCTCCAACGGCAACCGCCTTCGACACATCTCCGTTGCCCATCTTCAACACTCCACAGTCGCCTGTAGTGTAAGTGGCAAACAGTGCCCTGTTGTGAGATACATGTGCTGAAGCCCCTGAGTCCACCAGCCAAGAATTGTCATCGCAGGCGAGGTTAGTAATGACCTCATCACCTACGACGATCACATCGCCTCCATGCACCGAGGCCGCCGCTGTAGTGTTTTCTTCTTGCTTCCCCTTGTCGCCCTTCTTCTCTCTCTTCCAAGCGAAACAATTCCGCTTGATATGGCCCTTCTTACCGCAATGGTAACACTCCGAGTCCTCGTACCGACCCTTGGACTTCCCCCTGCTCTTGTCTCTGCCACCACCTAGACCCCTGCTTTTGCCCCTTCCGTGGCTCTCTGAAACAAGTGCCTCTGAGTAGTGGGATGTGGATGAAGTGCCCTGAGAACGTCTCCGTATCTCTTCATTCAACACCCCGCTCTTGGCAAACTCCAGACTGACCACGCCCTCTGGAGCAGAAGCGATCATAGATACTCGTACGGTCTTCCACGAGTCTGGCAAAGTACACAGCAGCCACAGTCCCTGAACTTCGTCGTCGAACTTGACTCCCATATAAGATAGCTGGTCAACCACGCCCTGGAACTCACTCAAGTGATCCGAAATAGACGCCCCATCCTTGTATCGCAGACCCATCATCGTTCGAATCAGGAACAATTTGTTTACCCCGGTCTTCTTCGCATACAAGGATTCCAGCTTATCCCACAACGTCTTCGCGTGCGCAATATTGGCAACGTGGTTGTACACGTTCTCGTCCACAAACTGCCGAATGTACCCACACACTTGTATGTGCTCGAATGTCCAGTCCTCCTCGGATTTATCACTGGGCTTCTCGGATGCAAACACGGGTAGATGTAGCTTCTTGACAAACAACAAATCTTTCATCTTGCTCCGCCAATAGTGATAGTTTGTGCCATTAAGATTCACCATGCGCACCGGCTTCGCGTCCATCTCTCCTCTCTGGTTTCTCTGTCAACTACTGACACTCCTTCTGAATTCCAGAACTTGGCTCTGATACCACTCTGTGGAAAAGAAACGCGGAAACCTTTCCCCAAACCAGAGAGTACCTGCGAGAGGACCGAGCAATACAAACGCACGAACCCAAAAACAACCACACAAAATAATCCACGCAGACACAGAGAATTTTTGACGTGGAAAACCCTTGCGGGAAAAACCACGGGACGATCGGAGTCCAACCCTGAGAAGGCTCCACTAATGGAATAGAAGAATTACACCCTCTACAAACTCCTCCCGATCCAAATCGGATCCCCACAACACTCAGAAGTAAGAACAATGATTACAAGGCTACGAAGAGCGAGAACGACGAGTAGAGATTACCCGAAGCACGATCTCCTTCGAAAACGACCTTCAATCCTCCGTCTTCCCTCCCGAAGTTGTAATGGCACTCTTGCCTCCTTCCTCTCTCTTTCTTGTGTGTTACTTGCGATAATGTTGCGTCATGAATTAGGGTTGAGAAAACTCAACTTAACTTCCCAATCCCGCAACCAACCTAGACCGTTGGATTAGATCCAATGATGAAAACTCATCCAAATTCCCGCATCAGCCCCGACGACACAGAGTTCGGCCAGAACTCTGTGTCGAGCAAACAGAACCTAGCGCCACAATTCTGGAATGGCCAGACCGAGTTCGGCCAGAACTCGGCCTGGGACCGAGTTCGGCCCGAACTCGGCTGCCCCGTTCCAGAACCTCCTTCTGGGTCACCAACAGCAGCAGCGACTCCGCGTCGCCTACTTCCCGAGCTTCTTCGACACACGAATGGCGCTCGTCGCACTCCGGGGTCTTCTCCACATAGGTTGGGAACCCCACCCACTCCAACAGTATTGTGTATGCGCGTTATGCATATACATATTTTGTGAGTTTTATATGGTTATTTAAGTGAGTTTGAAAGTATAATTTTTTGTAATTTTTATGTTTGGTTCGTTATGATGTGGTAGTTGAGAAGTGATATTAGGATGAAGTTACACCAACTATTATTATTCATTATTTAATTTTTGCAATGGATCAGTAATATAATAATAAATACAAAATTAGCAAATTAATAAAACATGAGCACATATATGTTATCAATAGACAATAAAAAAACCTATAAAGATGCATACATATGAAGAAACATAATTTTTCATAATTTTTAACAAATGAACAACACAGTAAAATATGGTAATATACGAACAGCTAAGCCTATGCTGCAACCAAAGGAGTCTGTGATAACCAAATCAATTTTGCTGTTAGCATGCGCGCGTGCACAACATGTGCACGCGCGCGACCGAGGACGTCGGATGAGACTGGCTGGAGCGGTAGGGTAGGGGTGAAGGAGAAGACATCGGCAGTCTCCGATAACAGTGACGGTGGCGGATAATCAGTCGGAGTACGCCGGAGCAGTAGGAGGAGTGTGTCGGCGTCGGCGGAGGAGCTGTCAGAGGATGGCCGGAACAGAAGGGGGAAAGAGGAAGTCAGCTTCGATGTGATCGGCCAATGGTGACATCAGCTCCGGCATCCTCGGCCGCGCGTACGGACAGACTGTGCACGCACGCTTGCCAAACAAAATTTTTGTAACCAAATACCGCAAGCCAGCAAGGGCACATATGTGCACACATACTTTTTATTTTTATTTTTATGAAGTGAAAATTGTAATAATGAAACAGACTGGATGTGTCCTTTTTTTTCGAGTTTTGCAATGTGTAACTAAACTTCCGAAGTGGATTTAGAACAGTCTCCCTTGTATTAAACGAATTAACCACTTCCGCGTGAGTTCCGCGAGCCAAACATGCCCCAAGAGCAAGCAAGGGAATATATATGCTCACTTCCTCTCTTTTGTTTTATGATGTAGAAGTTGTAATAATGAAGCAGACACGAAGCGCGGAGACATCAAATCAGCATTTTCTTTTCCAGTTTCGCAATATGTAATCAAATCAATGTTGTAAAAATAAGATTGGACTAGTGGTTGGACCGGGTCAACCTGTTTATGTCAGAAAAATTAGTTCGATTCAACTAAAATTTGATCTTTTAAACAACCGTCAGTTTTTTGTCAAATCGAATTCAACACATGAACCGGCCGAACCAGTTTACAATTGAATCGATCAATTTTGATATTTTTTAAAAAAATTCAAAAAAATTTATTATGTGAAATTTGGACATTTGATTTTTGGTTTGATTTTGATCGGCCTTATAGTTGCAAAATTAAACCAAACCAGCATACTTATGACCAAATCAAACTAAACTAAGAAGTAAATATGGATATCTTACCTATTTGAATCAAACCAAACTCAGTCTATTTGAACTCTGGTTGAATCCCGGTTGAACACGGTTTAACCTCGGTCCGAACTATACCAAAAAATTTCAGTTCGATCATCGGTCCGATTTTTAAAACATTGAATCAAACACAAGAAGTGGGTTTAAAACAACCTCCCTCGCATTTTTTTCTTTTCTTTTTGAGATGGCCCTCCCTTACATTAAACCAGGGCCGGCCCTAGGCCAGACAAGCCATTGGACTTGAACAATCCCTCTGGTTAGGAATACCCTCAGGACCCCTAAGTCCTTACCTCTCTGCCAATAGAGCATTCGCGATCCAACCCCAACTCCTTTCTGTTAGTTGAACTAACAATCAACTACACCCATATTTTGAGTTCTCACTGAGAAGGTCTCGAGTAGCTCAAGGAGAGGAACTCGGAATCCGAGCTCCATGCCATTGTCAGATTCGGAGACTTGGACGCCGTTGTCAACCCCATTCATCATCAATTTTTTAATTTTTTTTAAAGCCAAGAACAAAAGACAATCAAATTTAGCTCAGGGACAACCCAACTTCCTGGCCGACCCTGCATTAAACTAACCACTTTTGCGGGAGTTCCACGAGCCAAATAGGCCCATAGAGTAAGTAACCACTCCCTTGTCATTTATATTCGTCTATGTTCGGATTCGCCCACAAATGCCTAGGGTCACTATGATCAGCTGGCTGGATTCTTCTCCTTTTGACAAAGCGTCGATAGACGACAGCCCATTTTAACTCGCTGCGAAAATCAATCAAGGAGAGATCAACATGCATCATGCATGATCTTGACGTCTCCCTCCTCTGTTCAATTGACATCACAGTTATGAACAGACGTTTAAGCCGCAGCTAGTGGATCACTAGGAGGGAGAGGCATGCACCATAGAGAAAGAAGAATTCCATAGGGGACTCACTTATGGATCACTAGGAGCATCTCCAACCCTATTGTCTTGTTAAATGTTGTGAGTCTTAGGTGGCTCCTATGTGGCATGAGCCACAAGACAATGTCTTTTTTATGTGACAAAATTATATCTTAAAAGATAATGAGATAGAAAAACTCTCTCCAATGCAAAAATATTGAGAAGACAATAAAAAATATTTTTTCCATCTTCCAAGACAACTTTTAAGACAATTACTCATCTTCTTTCTTTTTTTTTAATATTTTTTATTGACATGGAAGAGAAGACATTGTCAAGTGCATTGTCTAGAACAAGACAATCAACTTCACAATGTCTTCTTTAATTTTTACCACATAAACTTCACAATTGACTTGACAATTGCATTGACGAAGAACTTTTGAATAAAATTTTGTCATTCCTATGTGACAACAACTTTTTTTCCAAAGTCACAATCGGGTTGGAGATGCTCTAAGAGCAGCCACTAATCGCAAAGTTACTGCAGCAAGATCTTGTCATTACATTGTTATTCCCTATAACAAAATATTCCCATCAATGATTTCAAACTTTTTGTTTACGTCTCATGCCTCCACGCATTACAAACAGAGTATAGCAAGCCTAGCTAGTTTAGATGCGCTCCACACGATTTCTTTCCATTACCAATAGTTTCTATTTTGGAAGTACATATAAATACTCATGTCCATAGTGAATCAAACAGTGCATTTTGTCTTGTGCTTCTTCATGCTTCATCTTATCCAACCCCAGCAACCTAGCTTCTCCTTGGCTGTAACCCATGCACTGAGAATATATAGATTCCCTTCTGCACACTGATTTGAAGAAACCAACACCCCACCCCACCCCACCCATCCACACACACACATAGGGCCGGTCATAGGGTAAGCCATACAAGACTTGGGACTTGGACAACCCCCTCTGCTAGGGCAATCCCCAGCCTTAACATGATCCCACCAAAGGTTCAGGGTCAAGGATGCCACTAGGACTGGCTCACAATAAGGGCCAAGAGGCAACCAAAATTATTTCGGGATAGGACAACCCAAACCTCCGGGCCGGCCCTGCACACACACACACACGTATATATATATTGTTGGTGTTTGACCTTGAACACTAGAATAAATAGTCCCACATTGCCTAGGCCAAATGGGTGGTATCTTCATATATAGCTTTGCTTGTAGGGAGAGAAGCACATGAGGTGTGTAGTGGCACATGGGTGCCATGTGGAAGTATTTTTTTAGAGGAAAAAAGGCTAACTCAACAATGAAGCGTTAATGCTTTTTGTCATACTCTTGAAAATTAATTTTGAAGCTAAGCCCCTACGACTCGGACTCGAACTCATGAGGCGTAATGTGGCTTTTTTGTTGGCGCACGTCAGCATCGTCGCTAGGCGCATCATCGTTAGACTCATGAGGCGTAATGTGTAGCGCGCGCTGTGCGCAATTGGGGCAGCGGGTGCGCGAGTGTGCAGTTGGCGCAGCGGGTACGCAAGTGCGCGATGGCGCAGATGGCGCGCGCTGTGCGCCAATTTGCGCAGTCGTGTCTGTGTACGATTTGAACGGTTATGAAACATTCGGGAACGGTTTTTCCTACGTCCCAAATGTTTTACATCCTGGATGGTTACTGCACGCGTCTATATGAATTGCTCTCTTCTCTCTCATTCAGTATACTTTATTCCAGACAATTTCTTACAAAATTTCAGAGAGCAGAGAAGAGAGTAACAGTGCACAATTTTGCGCCATTCGAGGAGTCTGTGCACCATCCGAGGAGTCAGAAGAGCAGAGTGTTCTATAAGTTCTTTTCTGAACTTGCTGGTACCTGAAAGCTATTCTTGTGGAACGAATTTAGTTTTGAGCGCCGATGATCAGTCACCCCAGCTGGCTTTCTTTTCTTCTGTTCATTTATTTTTTGACTTGAAATCTCGTTCTGAACGAGATTTCTTCTGATCAAATCAGAAACTTTCTGTGGGGTTTCGAAGCTGATACTACAAAATCATTTGTGACTTCCTCGAAGTGCTATATTTGATTTTGTCTATCTGAATCCTTTGGGATCTCAATAGTGCACATTCTTCGAAGTGTTGCCAAATTTAGTTTTTTTATCTTAAAATCATGCTCCGGGAATAATAATCTTAATAACAATCTTAAAGATAAATTACAAGATGGAAAACTCTCGTGCTGCTCTTATCAATTCGAACTTTAACAAGTTAGAGAAATTCGATGGAGAGAACTACCAAATCTGGAAGAGGAATGTTAGCCTTAATCTTCAACTTACGAAAGTCGACCACGTGCTAACTGAGGAAGAACCAAATATTCGAGAAATTGGGTCTGCATCCGTAATTACTATTGCTACTAATAAACAGACCAAATGGAGAAAGGAGAATAGCCTCTGTAGGCTTCTAATCCAAAATGCTATAGAGGACTCCCTGGCAGAATCATATTCTAAGAAGACCATTGCCACAGAGATATGGGAGTCTTTGGAAAAATTGTATGAAGATGACAAGAACAGGTGAAACATATTATCGTCGATAAATATCATAAATGGCTCTTTGAAGATGAGAAGACGATGTTGTCTCAGGTGAAGAAGTTCCTAAAGTTGCGTCAAAAATTGAAAGATGAGGGGATGCCCCTCAATGACAAGTTCGTTGTTGGAGGGATCGTCTCCAAGCTCCCTGCAGGATGGAGCAAATTCTATGCAAATATGCATAGAAAGAAACTGAAGATCAGTCTGAAAGATCTCCTGCAAGAAATCTATACTGAGGACCAGATGAGGGCTCAACTAAAGGTGGACACTCTGTCCAAACAGTTGGCTAACGCCAATTTGGTCTACACGAAGGAATCCAAGGGAAAGCAGGTGGCTTCCCACAACAAGAAGAAGGACCTCAATAATCTGAAAGTTAAGTGGACTTCTTTCAAGCAATAGAAGCCAAAGTCCCATGTGACTTGCTTCAAATGTGGCAAGAAGGGCCACTTCAAGAGTGAATACAAATCCAAACCCAAGCAATCAAAGCAAGGTGAGCTAGCTAGTAAGGTTTCCATGATTACTGACGTAAATGTTATGATTGCTCAGGTCACTGCGGTGGAGGCTGACTCTGACTGGTGGCTAGACACTGGTGCTACCTGCTATACTTGCTCAAGCAAGCAATGGTTCACCACATACACACCAACTTCTGAAGTTGTTATGGTGACGAACGAGACACGAGCTGAAGTACAAGGGATCGGGACGGTGGTGTTGAAGTAGACTTTAGGGAAGTCTCTGACGCTTGAAGACGTAAATAATATACCTCTATCGCAAAGAACCAGATCTTTAAAGGCCTACTCTGTAACGCAGGCCTAAGGATGGACATCAATGCTGGCCAAATGGTGATGTCCATAAAAGGAACATACTTCGGGAAAGCTTTTTATACCAAAGGGATGTTTAAACTTTAGCTTGTAAATCAGTTTAATGTAATTAATAAAATCGCTCGTTCTGATTATACTCTTAATTATGGCATAATAGACTAGGATATGTTCATTGTAAAAGAATAAACAAAATATCTAGTCTAGGTCTTATCTCCAAATGTGGGGGTAAGGTACAGATATGTGAAGTATGTGCTCAGACAAAGATCACAAGGAAACCCTTTCTTCGAGTTAATCGGAGCACATATCTTCTGGAGTTGGTACACTCCAATATCTGTGACTTCAAACAATTCTCTACAAAAGTCGGGATGAAGTATTTCATACCCTTTATCGATGACTTCTCAAAATATGCGTTCGTCTACTTACTCAAGGCTAAAGACGAAGCGTTCGAGAAGTTCAAAGAGTTCAAGGCCGAGGCAGAACGGCAAACTGGACGATAACTCAAGAGGATAAAAAGTGATCGAGACAGAGAGTATCGGTCTCCTGAATTCACATCGTTATGCAAAGAACATGTAATTATCAACGAAACTACTACTCCATATTCTCCTTAATCTAACGGAGTAGAAGAAAGAAAGAACAGAACGTTGACAGAAATGACACTACCAAAATATGTCACATTAGCGACGCCAGATGACGTCGCTAAACATCAAAAATATGTCGCTAAAATAAATCGGCGACGAAATTAGTGATGTTTTGACAATGTCGTGTAAAACATGGTCGCTAACTAGAGAAATATCATTGTTCATCGCTATAGCGACGTAAGTCTGTAACGCAGCATGTCACTAGATTTTGTCACAAGTAGCGATGTTTACCGACATTGCGTTGCTATTCTACGACGTACAAATTCGTTACTAATTGTCGCTGACATTTCAATGTTAGCGACGTAAACTGTAAAGTTTAGCGACGTTTAGCGACTCTATATCTAGCAATTTGAGATTGCCATGTCACCATTTCAGCGACGTTTGGCGACATCCAGTGGCGTTACGATACTTGCATAGCAACGTATTGATACGAACTTAGCGACAATGATAGCGACGTTGTCGGACTAAAGTTGCTGACCTGTAATATTGTCTGAGTCAGCATTTTTGCGACATTCTACGACGTTCTAATTCTCAGGTTTACGACGTTTCGGTACACCTTAGCGACGTATGCTTGCGTCACTAAACATCACTAACTCCAAAAAAATGTAAAAAATAGAATGTTGTATACTTTTTATATAAATGACAGTTACATTATAAAGCATTGTACCTGCATTTAGAGTGACAGTTTACAAATAAAAGACCCGGAGCAACCCTCCGTAGAATTTCTTGGTTCCGCCGACCCCTTCGGTAGAACACTTAAAACCGGTACAATATAGAGACAAATGATAAAAATGCACTACCAATAATCAAATAAATAGAATCTAATTATCAAAAAGACAGAAAATAGCCGGGTGGATACAAATCCACTACCAAATGGCTATAAAAAGTGTGTCCGATAATATTCAACATAACATAACACAAATTGTAAGTAAGTGTATAAAAAATACATAAAGACCCAACAATGGATCACCAACACAATAGATGAATAAGTCCAATAAAGGACTACTACGCCTGGTGAGGATGAGGAGGAGTAGGCAGTCCCGGTATCTAGGACATCATGAACCTATATTGTGCCGGTGTCATCATTACCGGTGACGACTCATCAGTAAAAGGACGAGGAGGCAGTGGAGCCGCTACAGTCGGTGTAAATGCCGACGCACGACTAGAAAGTGTCTACTGCATGGCTAGTAGTCTGGAGTTGGTGGGATCCTGTCACTTTTCGTTCCGAGAATACGTATTTTAAATACATGTACTGCTTAAATATATTTATTTAATATTTATCATGTATTGTTCTGTATTTTAATTTCTTTAATTTCACGTTAATTATTTTTCTGCATTTTACTTTCTGTATTTTACTTTCTGCTTTGCTTTTGGGTTCGACCCGAGTTGGTTTATTTTTCGGCCGTGATGGTTCAACATGAACCCAACTCCCCACCTACCACCACTTCTTTATTTAAAGCCCCAAAACCCTTTCTCTCTCTTCATTACTGACATTTACTTCTCCTTCTTCATCCTCCATTACTCTTTCACCCACCCATTTGTAGAGGCAAGTACATCTTGCACACCATGAGGGATTTCATGCATTCCTATTTATTTTTAGTCTATGTTGTTTATCTTCTCTTCCTCTACAAGTTTAGGTCTTGAAGTTCTTGATTTTCATGGATGGTTGGGTGTAGATCTAAGTTTTAAGTTTAGGTTTTTCATATGGATTTTGTGGTTTTAATCTATCAAACTTTGTTATTTTCAAAAATATGTGGTTCCATGTTGTAGAGAATTCAATTCTACCAAAGTTTGGATTTTGAAAAGTTAGATTTCGACTTAATTTGAGGAAGTTATGGCCAAAAATATTTTTGGTCATTTCTATGTTCATCTGCCAGCCCAATTTCTGGCCGCATGAGCAAATTCTGGCCGCATGAGCCATTTCTGGCCGCATGAGCAAATTCTGGCCGCATGAGCAATTTCTGGCCGCATAGGCAATTTCTGGCCGCATGAGCAAATTCTGGCCGCATGAGCAGATTCTGGCCGCATGAGCTTTTATTTTCCCGGCCGCATAAACTCTAGCCCATAATGTCTTTTGGCTGATTCTGTCCCGAGTTGACATTAACTAACATTGATTGTTATCTTGGCATTAATTAACATTGATTGTGACCTTGACTAATAATTGATCATGCGTTCCTAGTTGGAACTAAGAGACTGGCTAGTCGTCTTATTGAATTGAATGAATAAGACACGTTCATATTAACTACGAACTATTATAATCGATTGGCCGATCCCGAATATTGACATACAGGCACACATGCAGGCTTTAATTTATTTATTTATTTTCTACAAAAGCAGCATGAGTACTTGATGGTCAAGACATGATTATTCCGTGGTTAGTTTTGATTGTTGCATTACGCTATGTAAGACCTACAAACTAACCGCACGGGTATCGTTGTAGAGTTGGGCATATCGTACTTGAACGGAAGTACTCATTCTGAATGAGCATGATCCACGGTATGGGATTTCACTCAACGTAGAGACTACTAAGTTAAATAAAATAATGATTGCATGGAGAGAATGGATTCCCGAGTTCTTACATGGCAGCCTCTTTAGGACTATTAAGTGCCCGACAGGCCGGCTGGTTCCTACAGATACTGCAAATCTGCCACACGGGCAGGGAGTGGTATCTGCTTATATTATTTATTGTATATTGTATATTGATGACGGACGTCCCGCTGGGACTCGTCTAATTCATGATTGGCGTAATTGATTGACTGGATAGACTAGCCTTGCTTGCACATAGTAAGAACTGAGGAATCGTTATTGCATATTTTCAGGATAACTTGGAACGCACAATAGCAAGCCGTAGAAGTTGAATGGCTATTTAAATTGATTTATTTGTGTACTGTACTAACTCTGTTACTTAACTAAGATGACCATAATGTCAGGATATGACGGGCCAATTTTTGTCCTTGTTTGGTTGGGAGGTTGGTTCGAAGTATCGTGATGTTATGTGAATCCTAGCAGCAAGCATAGGTCTATATATCATATTCTCTTATTACTGATTTTAATTCCTCATATCGTGCTTCCTTGTGGTACTTGCTATTAGAGGTCTAACCTCTCTGGTTTTGCATGGCCAGATCTAGAGCCGGTTCCCGAGGACTCAGCTTACTTCCACCTTCGAGATGGTCAATACTAGAGGGGTGATCGCAGGAGGACTCGAGTGGGTTCCTTACTTCCCCACTCGTTTTGTTAATTACTTAATACCTTGCCGTTTGGCACCGACATGTTAGTCGGATTGTCTTGTACTTACTTTTATATAATTGTAACTAAGTCAGGCTGCAGCTGATAAACAATTGTGTATACTTTGCTACATCATCTGGCTATGTTTTGTAAAGTCAGATATCAAGAATATTTTGGCTAAGCGTTTCGACGCCTTACTGCATTATCTTACATGTTCTCTATTTCTGTTTGAATGATTGAGACAATAGATGTGAAGTGACCATAGTAAGACTGAAGTGACCATAGTAAGACTTTCATGTAGTATGCACCTCCTCGTCTTTTACACAGCATTGATTGTATTATACGGTATTCATCTACCCGTAATACGTAGCTGTCTGAGTCATTTCCCCGCTCTCCAGTATTCTGGTTCTAGGGCGTGACAAGGTTTTAGTGGTGGCCCATGCAGGTCTGATTTCAGACTTGTGGGGTGATTTGATTTGTAGGATGTCTCAATCACACATGTTTCCCCCTTGATCTCATGATTCGTTGTTCTCGACTCTAGCTTGACATTTCAGTATCCTTTGACTTCATTGATCCTCCATGTCTGGTCGTTTGATTGTTTGCTTTTCCCCTTTCTTAGGGGTACCTCGTCTGCATCCGTCAGGACTGGGCAGCAACAAGGGCAACATGGACAACCTGACCATGTTGGTCAGCAACAAGGGCCAGTACTACGCCAAGAGACTATCCAAGAAGAAGTGATAGTGGAACCAGCAGCCGGACCGCAGTATCCGGAGGTTCCTACACCGCCCATAGTTCCATCTACTGTCACGACCCGCACCCACTGTGAGGGTACGAGCACGTAACAACGCCCAGCCTACGTCGCAGTGTCGGCGGTAGAACGCTGTTCTAAGTCTCTAACTAACCATCAACTCATGCAGTATATAGTGTACTCATCATGATCAACTCCGAACAGAGGACAAGTATAAGATATGGTGTAACTCAATCACAGTCTAAGCACTATAAGATAACACCGAAATATAACTAAGAAATTTAAGACAACAATAACTACTGATATAATGACAACAAACTCAAACAATCTTAAATACATCTCAAGTCTCAATTCTATATATACAACTCCAGTTCTAAACATGAAAACTAAAACAAGACAAACTAGCTAAACTCTCGATCACTTCTGAGTGTCGGGGCCATAGGTAGCTAAGCCATCTCCTGGTCTGTAACATGTAGGGCATGTGTCCTCAGGGCAATCATCTATAAAATTTACAACAGGTCCAGTCAGGACAGGAACGAGCACATCTCATCTAGAAAACCCAAGTAAATGACAGAGAACTATAAAACAGTTATAGACAATTGTATTGATAAATATGGCAGTTTATATTCAGGTGATGGTAAGAAAGACAGATAAAGTACAAGAAAAGTAAGTAACTAAACAAGAGAAGAATCATAGCAATAAAGACTATAAAAATAGAACTAGCTGAACCAGGGTAATATGATATAAAGTCCAGACAGCAATATAAGATAAGTGTAACTCCAATGTAAGTCCAGTACAAGATGAATCTAATACAAAATGAATCCAGTAAGGGACGATTCCAGTCATAGTGATCAATGATTCCAGGGTGAGTCCAGCCTATACTCTAGCAGTGTGTTTTAAAATACTGAGATCGACATGTAAACGACAATGGGTAATCCGGCACATCACACACCTGGCCGGGTGTGAGATGGCTATCATTCCAGTTTGATTCCAGCAAAGGGTGATTCCAGAAATAGGGTATGTCTACATGTCTTACCCTAGTATTTTCCCTCCCAGCAAGTGAATCGAGAATTCTGACACAATGATTCAAGATGAGTCCAGCCAGTAATATGAAGATACTAGTAAATGATTCCAGAATGATTCCAGTAAATAGAGGCCAGATAATAAATGTGTGTCGTATACATGAATCCAGAAATATCAATATGTGTTGTAACAGAGAATCGCATACAACTAACTAGAACTGAAGTACAGTAATTGACAAGTAAATGAGAGAACTATCAGAGAATATACTCGCCTGATACTCTGAAAAGAGTAGTGTAATATCAGATGCCTGTACCAGAGTCACAATATCCTAAACAGAGTAATACAGGTTATAATGTGTTTAAATAAGACAAATGATGTTTATGATGCAATTTACATGATTTCTAGGCAAATCTAGGTCAAAGTCAACTCTAAGTCAAACCTAGTCAACTGTCTAGGTCAAACTAGGTCCAAGTCAAACTTCTAAGGTATTGGTCAATTCTAGTCAACACCCTAGGCCACTAGGTCAACACTAGGCCTAAACCATAATAACTAAGTCTAATAGAATTCTATACTAGGCTAACAACCTAGGGAAACCTAATACTAGCTATAGGCTAGTAATCCTATAGGTCTAAGTGCCAAGCCCAAGCCTATAAGCTAAACTAAACTCAACCTAGCACTATAGCCTACTACTACTCTACCTATAGCCTAAACCAAGCCACAAGCCTAAGCCAATATACTTAAAACCTAACATCACATATATGTATATACTCATATGTATGCATTCATACATATATATAACCTCACATATATCTGGCATACATACATCACATAGATGCATACATTCATTCATTCATTATCTACCTTGCATACACATGCATACATATAAATTACATATAGGTATAGAGATGATATATGTCATGTGGGGGTGTCGATAAGTGTATGACAGGAATATGTAGTGTGCACTAAAACTCATGTTTCAACACAATATCAGTGATGTAAATTTCAGGAATCTCAATATGTGTCAGGGAAGCAATAGAGTGTGTGTGACAAATAGGGACTGAATCATGTGTAAAATGTGTGAGGATTGAAGAGTGGTAGGAAAGTTGTGTGTGTGCTAGTGTGAGCAATGCAAAGTCAGTCCAAGCCAACCGTGGCTGCCTACTGCACTGCTGCTACAATGCACTGCCTGCAGCCAATGCTTGTTGCTGCCACTGCAAATTCAAGCCAAGGCAGGACAAAGCCACTGCTCTGCAAAGGCAAAGCCAGGCCAAATGCCAATCCAATCTGCTGCAACCATGTAAATACAAACCAAGGCAACTAGTGGACAGATCATAATGTTTATAACAGATACAACAATAGAGAAATGTGGCAAATAGATTTACTCATTCAAGAAAAAACAAGGCAATGATTGATACAACCATTTTATCTAAGGACTAACATATGTGTGTGTGTGTACTTGTGTGTGTACTGTCAATGACAGTTCCTGTGTGTGTGAGCTTGTGTCCACATTTCAGTGACAGTGTATAAACATAGGCAATTACCAGGTTTGAGTCCCAAACACAATCGAAAATCCTATTTCAACATAACCATAAATCCTAGTACAAACCAAATTTCAGATTTCAGGAACAAAACAATGTGTAATGGTCAATGACAGTTCATATGGGTTGCAGGGACAACTATATATATCTCAGTTAACAATGAATCATATATTGAGATAACCCAATCTCATTTCTTCATAACCCAAATCCATTTCAGTTAAACAGTGATTAAACATGTTCAACCCAACCTAATTCTCAGGTATCAAGTCTTGAACTCTCATCTCAGGAATCACATTCAAACATCAATATCAGTTCTTGACACCCATTAGTCTACTGATATTCAAAATCAGTTATAGTTCAATCCAAAGGACCCAATAAGTTATGTGTGTGAAGATATGAATGTGTGGTATTATTTCTCAGGTTTTTAAAACAGTAAAGCGTGTGTGTGTATAGGAATAGTGTATCGAACTCAGGAATCTAATTTAAACCTACACTCAGTGTATATTAACAGTTAAATCAGAAAACCATTTCGAATATTCTAAAATGCAATTTCGAACTGAAATTCCATGCAATCACAATCCTAATCATGATAGGCTAAATCCCAGATATGTAACAACCCAATTTAAATCACACAACAGTTAACATACATCAAATTATCCAGAAATCGAAACGACAGGAATAGTATCAGGAAAACAAGGATTTCACAAATTCGAATTAGGAAATTAACAATTAAAAGGCAATTAATAGGTTGGTAAACATGGAAGCACATGTTTGGGTGTTATACCGGCCGTGTCGTATCCAAATAAGTTGACACAAAGTGTCCAAATACTAAAACCACGTTTCAGAAAAAATTAGTGTCAGCAGCCTCGTGCAGAGGTGCACACGAGTGTAGGACATAACATAAGTGTCCATAGGTCTCGTGCACACGTGTGTAGGTTCGCCTAGGGTTGGTCTAGGTGTCTAGGTTCCTGTACCGTGTCCACGTGACTCGTAGTGTCGTGTCGAACCGCGTATCAGTCGCGTTTTCTGCGTGCGTACGTGCCTATGCAAAATCTGTGCGGGTAGAATTTCTCCCAATCCCTTCGACCAATTGGCCTGAAATTTTATCTGTGACCTGTCAGTCATGTGTCCTAGGTGTAGCCAAAGTTTCCTGTCAAGACATGCAGTGTCGTGTCCGCTACAGTGCCCGAGTAGCAGGGCACTACACGGTGTCCTCGTGCACGCGTTCGTATCCAATTTTGGACACGAAAACCAACCCAATACGTGCTCAGACTTCTACATAAATAATCTACATATAAAGAGCTATCCAAATATATAATTTGTTTCAAAAAATATTAACATTCAATCCATTGAGGTATTTCAACAAACACCTACACAACACTACGACACGTGTCCGATACGGACACCAAACGAACACGAAATCCATCCAAATTTCGAGGACACCTAGGGGACTCCTAGATCTAGCCCTACATGCAAATAAAACCAAAATCTAAATCAATTTAAAGGATTTTACCTATATGTGCAAAAAGCTTGGAAACGCATCAAATGGGGGATTCCTCCTCTTGATGACAAAAGCTCCAAATTGACCCAAAGCTGGAATTAAATTCCACAATCAGAAAATAGGAGGAAATTAGGCTCTAATGCAAGAAACTAGGATTAAAAAGAAATTAAAATGGATTTATGGGGATTTTTGGAAGGGGGACAAATACCTTTCTTTTCCAATGTTGAAATGAATAAAAGAAAGAGGCAAGCCCTAGAGAATAAGTGTTTATATAGGGTGGGGATCCCTATGGCTGGTCATAAAAGAAGGAATTAGGGTTATGGGTTCCGAAATTGGCCCATGGGCTTAAGTCATGATCAAACAATCATTAAGCCATAAGTCATTTCATGAAACCATAAGCCATGACTTAAATTCACTAAACCAAATCCTCTCATTCTAAAATTAGTTTCTAATGACTAAAAATAGGTTAACCTAAGTTAGACTAGGGTCACCATGGCTAGGGTTAGCTTCTAGGCTAGTTCACTAGGTCTCAACAAATCAAGGTCAACTAGAATTCACCAATTCAATAAATCGTCAAATAAATCTAATAAGTCAAAATAACCAAAATATCCCTAGGCTAAAAATGATAATTAAAACATCCTAATGACCTGGATAGGCTCTAGGTCATGCAGTCTCTAGGATTTCACTGGCAGCACATCAAAATTACAAGTCATGACTTAATGCAGTTTTTAAATAGTTTAAAAATTATTAAAAATCACCAAAAATCATAATATGAAATAAATTTCAATAATTAATAATTATAATTACAAAATTTCAAAATTATCCTCATTCCAGAAACTGGGTGTTACAATCCTACCCTCCTTAGAAAAAATTTCGTCCTCAAAATTAAGATGATCGCACCCTTCCTAGGTCAAACCCCCAACCAATCAAAGTCGAAGCAACACAATCCTACTGGTCATGATTCCATAGTCTCGAACAGGGTAGCTACACTATCTAGCAATCACAAGCAATATCCTGGCAGGTACTAAGGGAAATCACATATGAAAGTGGGAAGGAAGAATAAGAAGGTCAAACCTGCTAATCCATCACCTGCAACGCCAGTCTCCTCAGCTGCCATCGTAAAAGCTCCACCCCTCTGGTGCTGAGCTACAGATGGCCTAGCCCCCACAAAAGGGGGTACAATAGGACAATCTATCTTCTGGTGGGCAGCTGACCCACATAAATAGCAAACCTTCAACCTCTTCCTGTACTGCTCCCAGATGTGTCTCGGCTTCTTGCAGTAGGAACAACTGATCGCCTTCGGGTCCTGACCCCGATACTGATGCTGTACCTGCTGAACTTCCACTGGTGCCTGCGTCTGCTGAATCTGCACATGAGGCCTCTTGGCCTGGCCTCCTCTGCTGCTGATACTGTGAGCGTTCCGTCCCCTCTTGAGCCTCAGCTCAAGATCATCCTCAGCCAGTAAAGCTCCTGTCAAAATCTCCTCGAAAGTGGCATCCCTGTTGCCCTTGGTCAAGGACATGACTTCCTTGACCAGACCCTTCCGGAACCTCCGGGCCTTCGCCGCCTCGCTCAAGCCCTCTATGAATCTGCTGAGGCGGCCAAACTCCCCAGCGTACTCCTCCACTGACAGGCTCCCCTGAACTAAGCTCTCGAACTCCTCCCAAGTCTGTCCAGCTACCCCCACCCTGGGGTTTGATTGATACCAGGTGCGAGCAAAATCTCGTATCCGGCTAGCTGCTGCCTCTATCTGGAAATCTGCCGGTATCCGGGCCAGGCGAAAGATCTCCTCTATATGCTCGATCCACTCGTCAGCATATAAAATCCCCTCTGTCCCCAGGAAGTCTCTGGGGCTCATCTTCTGGAACTGCTTTATCCCCGGTGTCCTCGACTGCTGGACCACTGGTCGAGCTGTGACTGCCATAAGGGCCAACTCTAGGCCCCTGTCCTGTCGGGCCTGCTGCCGGTCCATAAACTGCTGGAAGTAGGCGAACATCTGTGCCGCATCTACGTGTCCTGTAGGCGGCGGCTGCTGGAACTGCATCTCTGGGATGACTAGGTCGAGGTGGCAGGAGCTGCAGCCTCCTGACCCTGCTGAAATGGCTGAGAGGTGGCAGTCCCCTCTACAGCAACTGCTGCACCAGAGCAATATGATCGTGTCTCCACCATCCTGAAGACAGATCGAACAAGGAAGTCAATACTGAACAGGAATCGATATATCAAAGGAGGACAGTTTATTTCAAAGAAGGCAAATCAGTACGATATGTAGATGGTATGATTTAAAGCAGAATTTTTCTAACTGTGATTGAGTACCTCTCTGTTTAAACCTATCTCTCAAATCCTATCGCAGGCTGTAGTGATACTCTAGTTCGAATACCAATACATAAACTCAACCTGCATGGGCCACCACTAAAAACGTGTCACAACCCGCACCTACTGTGAGGGTACGAGCGCGTAACAACGCCCAGCCTACGCCGCAGTGTCGACGGTAGAACGCTGTTCTAAGTCTCTAACTAACCATCAACTCATGCAGTATATAATGTACTCATCATGATCAACTCCGAACGGAGGACAAGTATAAGATATGGTGTAACTCAATCACAGTCTAAGCATGATAAGATAACACCGAAATATAACTAAGAAATTTAAGACAACAATAACTACTGATATAATGACAACAAACTCAAACAATCTCAAATACATCTCAAGTCTCAATTCTATATATACAACTCCAGTTCTAAACATGAAAACTAAAACAAGACAAACTAGCTAAACTTTCGATCACTCCTGAGTGTCGGGGCCATAGGTAGCTAAGCCACCTCCTGGTCTGTAACATGTAGGGCATGTGTCCTCAGGGCAATCATCTGTAAAATTTATAACAGGTCCAGTCAGGACAGGAATGAGCACATCTCATCTAGAAAACCCAAGTAAATGACAGAGAACTATAAAATAATTATAGACAGTTGTATTGATGAATATGGCAGTTTATATTCAGGTGATAGTAAGAAAGACCGATAAAGTAAAAGGGAAGTAAGTAACTAAACAAGAGAAGAATTATAGCAATAAAGACTGTAAAAATATAACTAGCTGAACCAGGGTAATATGATATAAAGTCCAGACAGCAATGTAAGATAAGTGTAACTCCAATGTAAGTCCAGTACGAGATGAATCTAATACAAGATGAATCCAGTAAGGGACGATTCCAGTCATAGTGATCAATGATTCCAGGGTGAGTCCAGTATATACTCTAGCAGTGTGTTTTAAAATACTGAGATCGACATGTAAACGACTATGGGTAATCCGGCACATCATACACCTGGCCGGGTGTGAGATGGCTATCATTCCAGTTTGATTCCAGCAAAGGGTGATTCCAGAAATGGTGTATGTCTACATGTCTTACTCTAGTATTTCCCCTTCCAGCAAGTGAATCCAGAATTCCAACACAATGATTCAAGATGAGTCCAGCCAGTAATATGAAGATACCAGTAAATGATTCCAGAATAATTCCAGTAAATAGAGGCCAGATAATAAATGTGTGTCGTATACATGAATCTAGAAATATCAATACATGTTGTAACAGAGAATCGCATACTAATAACTAGAACTGAAGTACAGTAATTGACAAGTAAATGAGGGAACTATCAGAGAATGTACTCGCCTGATACTCTAAAAAGAGTAGTGTAATATCAGATTCCTGCACCAGAGTCACAATGTCCTAAACAGAGTAATACAGGTTATAATGTGTTTAAATAAGACAAATGATGTTTATAATACAATCTACATGATTTCTAGGCAAATCTAGGTTAAAGTCAACTCTAAGTCAAACCTGGTCAACTGTCTAGGTCAAACTAGGTCCAAGTCAAACTTCTAGGGTATTGGTCAATTCTAGTCAACATGGTCAACACCCTAGGCCACTAGGTCAACACTAGGCCTAAACCACAATCACTAAGTCTAATAGAATTCCATACTAGGCTAACAACCTAGGAAAACCTAATACTAGCTATAGGCTAGTAATCCTATAGGTCTAAGTACCAAGCCCAAGCCTATAAGCTAAACTAAACTCAAGCTAGCACTATAGCCTACTACTACTCTACCTATAGCCTAAACCAAGCCACAAGCCTAAGCCAATATACTTAAAACCTAACATCACATATATGTATATACTCATATATATGCATTCATACATATATATAACCTCACATATATCTGGCATACATACATCACATATATGCATACATTCATTCATTCATTATCTACCTTGCATACACATGCATACAAATAAATTACATACAGGTATAGAGATGATATATGGAATGTGGGGGTGTAGATAAGTGTGTGACAGGAATATGTAGTGTGCACTAAAACTCATGTTTCAGCCCAATATCAGTGATGTGAATTTCAGGAATCTCAATGTGTGTTAGGGAAGCAATAGAGTGTGTATGACAAATAGGGACTGAATCATGTGTAAAATGTGTGAGGATTGAAGAGTGGTAGGAAAGTTGTGTGTGTTCTAGTGTGAGCAATGCAAAGTCAGGCCAAGCCAACAGTGGCTGCCTACTGCACTGCTGCTGTAATGCACTGCCTGCAGCCAATGCTTGATGCTGCCACTGCAAATTCAAGCCAAGGCAGGGCAAAGCCACTGCTCTACAAAGGCAAAACCAGGCCAAATGCCAATCCAATCTGCTGCAACCATGTAAATACAAACCAAGGCAACTAGTGGACAGATCATAATATTTAGAACAGATGCAACAATAGGGAAATATGGCAAATGGATTTACTCATTCAAGAACAACAAGGCAATGGTTGATACAACCAATTTAGCTAAGGACTAACATATGTGTGTGTGTGTGTACTTGTGTGTGTACTGTCAATGACAGTTCCTGTGTGTGTGAGCTTGTGTCCACATTTCAGTGACAGTGTATAAACATAGGCAATTACTAGGTTTGAGTTCCAAACACAATCGAAAATCCTATTTCAACATAACCATAAATCCTAGTACAAACCAAATTTCAGATTTCAGGAACAAAATAATGTGTAATGGTCAATAACAGTTCATATGGGTTGCAGGGACAACTATATATATCTCAGTTAACAGTGAATCACATATTGAGATAACCCAATCTCATTTTTTCATAACCCAAATCCATTTCAGTTAAACAGTGATTAAACATGTTCAACCCAACCTAATTATCAGGTATCAAGTCTTGAACTCTCATCTCAGGAATCACATTCAAACATCAATATCATTTCTTGACACCCATTAGTCTACTGATATTCAAAATCAGTTATAGTTCAATCCAAAGGACCCAATCAGTTATGTGTGTGAAGATGTGAATGTGTGGTATTAGTTCTCAGGTTTTTAAAATAGTAAAGCGTGTGTGTATAGGAATAGTGTATCGAACTCAGAAATCTAATTTAAACCTACACTCAGTGTATATTAACAGTTAAATCAGAAAACCATTTCGAATATTCTAAAATGCAAATTCAAACTGAAATTCCATGCAATCACAATCCTAATCATGACAAGCTAAATCCCAGATATGTAACAACCCAATTTAAATCGCACAACAGTTAACATACATCAAATTTTCCAGAAATCGAAATGACAGGAATAGTATCAGGAAAACATGTATTTCACAAATTCGAATTAGGAAATTAACAACTAAAAGGTAATTAATAGGTTGGTAAACATGGAAGCACATGTTAGGGTGTTATACAGGTAGTGTCGTGTCCAAATAAGTCGACACAAAGTGTCCAAATACTAAAACCATATTTCAGGAAAAATCAGTATCAGCAGCCTCGTGCAGAGGTGCACATGAGTGTAGGACACGACACAAGTGTCCATAGGTCTCATGCACACGTGTGTAGGTTCGCCTAGGGTTGGTCTAGGTATCTAGGTTCCTGCACCATGTCCACGTGACTCGTGGTGTCGTGTCGAACCGCGTATCAGTCGTGTTTCCTGCGTGCGTGCGTACCTGTGCAAAATCCGTACGGGTGGAATTTCTCCCAAACCCTTCGACCAATTGGCCTAAAATTTTGTCTGTGATGTGTCAGTCATGTGTCCTAGGTGTAACCAAAGTTTCGTGTCAAGATGTGCAGTATCGTGTTCGCTACAGTGCCCGAGCAACAGGGCACTGTACGGTGTCCTCGTGCACGCGTTCGTGTCCAATTTTGGACACGAAAACCAACCCAATATGTGCTCAGACTTCTACATAAATAATCTACATATTAAGAGCTATCCAAATATATAATTTGTTCCGAAAAATATTAACATTCAATCTATTGAGGCATTTCAATAAACACCTACACAATACTACGACACGTGTCCGATACGGACACCAAACGAACACAAAATCCACCCAAATTTCGAGGACACCTAGGGGACTCCTAGATCTAGCACTACATGCAAAAAAACTAAAATTTAAATAAATTTAAAGGTTTTTACCTATATGTGCAAAAAGCTTAGAAAAGCTTCAAATGGGGGATTCCTCCTCTTGATAGCAAAAGCTCCAAATTGACCCAAAGCTGGGATTAAATTCCACAATCAGAAAATAGGAGGAAATTAGGCTCTAATGCAAGAAACTAGGATTAAGAAGAAATTAAAATAGATTTATGGGAATTTTTGGAAGGGGGACAAATACCTTTCTTTTCCAATGTTGAAATGAATAAAAGAAAGAGGCAAGCCCTAGAGAATAAGTGTTTATATAGGGTAGGGATCCCTATGTCTGGTCATAAAGGAAGGAATTAGGATTAGGGTTTCCTAAATTAGCACATGGGCTTAAGTCATGATCAAACAATCATTAAGCCATATGTCATTTCATGAAACCATAAGCCATGACTTAAATTCACTAAACCAAATCTCCTCATTCTAAAATTAGTTTTTAATGACTAAAAGTAGGTTAACCTAAGTTAGACTAGAGTCACCATGGCTAGGGTTAGCTTCTAGGCTAGTTTACTAGGTCTCAACAAGTCAAGGTCAACTAGAATTCACCAATTCAATAAATCATCAAATAAATCTAATAAGTCAAAATGATCATAATACCCCTAGACTAAAAATGATAATTAAAACATCCTAATGACATGGATAGGCTCTAGGTCATGCAGTCTCTAGGGTTTCACTGGCAGCATATCAAAATCACAAGTCATGACTTAATGCAGTTTTTAAATATTTTAAAAATTATTAAAAATCACCAAAAATTATAATGTGAAATAAATATCAATAATTAATAATTATAATTACAAAATTTCAAAATTACCCTTATTCCAGAAATTGGGTGTTATACCTACCCAGTGGAAGTGGACACACCGGCCCTTCTGGAGATCATGAGAGGGATGATGGCTACTCAGCAACACCAGATGTTAGCCCAGCAGCACATGCACACTCAGTTACAAGAGCAGAACGTACTACTCAACCAAGGATTGCAGACGACTTTAGAAAGAGGGGCAAGGACAGATTCAGGAGCATCAACCAGAATTTGTAAGTACAACCCCTCCGTTTCGAGGGCACGAAAGATGCCATCTGAGCAGATGCGTGGCTTAAGGATATTGAGGCTATTCTGACAGCAGCTAAGGTGACGGCAGAAGAACGTGTGGATCAAGTGAAGTTGTTACTTCAGGATCTCGCGCGTGATTGGTAGAAATCAGAAGAAGTAGGCATCAGACGTCCTGTTGCTTGGATGATTTTGCCGCAAGATTCAAGACGAAGTACTATAGAGTTATGGCACAGTTTGAGCTACAACAGAAGTTTATCAACCTCAAGTAGACCGGCAAGACGGTAGATACCTATGCAGCGGAGTTCTGTAGATTGAGCAGGTTCGCCCCAGAGATGGTAGCAACGGAGAGCCAGAGGGCTATGAGGTTCCATCAAGGGTTTCATCTTGAGCACTTGTAATTGATAGAAGGACACAACTACCAGACTTTTGATGATGTATTGACGGCAACCCGAAGGCATGAGATCACCATTCAGAGGATCACAACAAGGACTGGAGGTCAGAAGAGATCCCACAGTCAGATTGAAGAAGGAGGGAGAGTAGCACCCCGAGCAACAATACCGTCCCCTGGCGTTCGTATTCACGATGTGGCAATGCGAGGGCCAGCACCACCGAGGCAGCATCAACAGCAACAGAGAAAGAATCAGCAACCCCCAGCGGGATGCACTTATTGTGAGAAGGTAGGGCATACTAGAGATGTGTATCGAACATTGAACGGACAGTGTTTGATATATGGAAGCCCAGATCATCGGGTGACCACCTATCCTATGAATTCGAGGTCAGAAGGACCAGTTTAACAATTTTCTACTCTGCCAGCAACAGAGGCAGGACAGTATCGAGGACCAGTGGTAGCAGTGAGACCGTTGGTACAACGCCCGTTCATGACACAGGCTCAGATGTTTCGACAGCAGGGACCGCCGATGCAGTAACACCAGCATAGACCACCCCAACATCATCAAGGAAGGGGCCAGCAGCAGCACCAGGCTAGGCCACAATATGGGAACCAACAAGGAGTTCGAGGGCAGACATTCACTCTGTCCTTGGAAGAGGCATTAGCATCGGGAGATGTTGTGGCAGGTAACATTCTCGTTGCCTCATATCCCGTAGTAGCATTGTTTGATTCGGGAGCATCATACTCATTTATATCTGCACAATTTGCGACATGGCTAGGAATGGAGTTCGAGGTATTGCTAGGAAGGTTGAATATACTCACTGGTATTGGGCTCGTAGGAGTTAGTAGGATTATTCTAGCATGTAGCATTGTAGTTTGCGGGCATTCTTTACCCGTCCGGTTGATAAAATTTCCTGTTGAAAATATCGACGTTATCTTAGGCATGGACTGGCTGAAAGACAGTCATACGACAATAGATTATCGTAGAGGGAGTGTATCTTTTGATATTCCAGGCATGAAGCGGTTCACCTTAGTCAGATCAGTGGCAACTCAACAAGAGCAGGAAGTAGTAATGACAATGGAAGAAGTCCAAGCTCCGAAGGTAGTTGAAGAGTTTCTAGACGTATTTCCCGAAGAACTTCCAGGTCTACCACCGGTTAGGGATATTGAGTTCAGTATAGAATTGGTACCTAGAACTAAATCGATATCAGATCGAGTTTACAGAATGGAGGATTCAGAATAGGCCAAGGTATATCAGCACATAGACGAACTGAAGGAAAAGAAGTTCATCCAAGCTAGCATATCACCATGGACAGCACCAGTAGTACTTGTGGGAAAGAAGGATGGGTCATCCAAATTTTGTATTGATTACAGGAAGCTTAATACGACGATAGTAAAGAACAAGTACCCACTACCCAGGATCGACGACTCATTTGATCAGTTGAGCAGAGCTAGAGTTTTCTCCAAGATAGATCTTCGTTCAGGGTATCATCAAGTGAGGGTTCAGAAGGAGGATATTTCCAAGACAGCATTCAGGTCAAAGTATGTGCATTATGAATTCTTGGTAATACCGTTTGGTTTGACCAATACTCCAGCAATATTTATGGATTTGATGAACCGCATAATTATTCCATACTTAGATCAGTTTGTTGTTGTGTTTCTTGACGACATTCTCGTATACTCTGCCAGTGAAGAGGAGCATGAAGACCACCTCAGAAAAGTGTTACAGGTTCTGAGAGAGAACCAGTTGTATGCCAAGCTCAACAAGTATGAGTTTTGGTCGGATCACATTTCATTTTTGGGTCACATCATATCAGGAGCTGGAGTAGCAGTGGATCCCAAGAAGGTAGAAGCAGTAGAGAGTTGGCCAGTACCCAAGACCGTAGCTGATGTGCGGAGTTTCTTAGGATTGGCAGGATATTACAGAAGGTTCGTATCAGACTTTGCAAGGCTTTCAGCACCCATGACCTGTTTGACACGGAAGGATGTACCATTCGTCTGATCGGTAGAATGCCAGGCATTATTTGAGAATCTGAAGCAGAAGTTGATATCAGCGCCTATACCTACATTGCTAGTTAGACCCGGAGGTTTTACAGTATATTGTGATGCGTCAGGAAAAGGACTTAGGTGCATCCTAATGCAACATGGGAAGGTGATAGCATACGCATCTAGGCAACTTCGAGACCACGAGAAGAACTATCCAACTCATGACTTGGAGTTGGCAGCAGTAGTATTTGCTTTGAAGCTATGGAGGCATTACTTATATGGTGACCGAGTGGACATGTACACAGACCATAAAAGTCTGAAGTACATCTTTACTCAGAAGGAGCTGAACATGAGACATAGAAGATGGTTGGAGTTGATCAAGGATTACGACGTGGAGCTTCAGTATCATCCAAGCAAGGCTAATGTTGTAGCAGACACTCTTAGCAGGAGAGGCAACGCATTTATATTGACAATCCAGAAGCATATCTTAGAAGACCTTCATGAGATGGGCATCGAGGTTATACTTCCTAGTGATGTAGAAATTCTGACAAGTCTACAAGTTCAATCTGACTTGGTAGACAGGATCAAGGCAGCTCAGGCAGAGGACCCAAGGATTCAGAAGCTTAGGGCAGAATGTGAGTCAGGACTCAGGAAGGAGATAAAAATTCATGAAAATGGTACACTTAGGTTTGGGTCACGTCTATGTGTGCCTAGTAGAGATATCAGACAGGATGTTATGGCAGAAGCTCACAGTTCTCAGTATTCTATACACCCTAATGGGACCAAGATGTACCAAGATATCAAGCAGCACTTCTGGTGGAACGGAATGAAGAGGAAGATAGCTAGATTTGTTTCCCGTTGCTTGGTATGTCAGCAAATGAAGGCAGAACAGCAGTGGCCAGCTGGATTATTGCAACCGCTTCCTATTCCAAAATGGAAGTGGGAGCATATTATAATAGACTTTGTGACCGGTTTATCGAGATCGCCAAGTGGTAAAGATGCCATTTGGGTGATAGTAGATCATCTTACAAAGGTAACACACTTTCTTCCTTCCAGAGTAGGGCAATCTACAAAAAAGTTGGCAGAGTTGTATATGCAACAGATAGTCAGGCAGCATGGAGTCCCTGTCAGTATTGTTTCTGATAGAGATACCTATTTTATATCACATTTTTGGAAGAGTCTACATCATAGTCTGGGCACCAAGTTGAGATTTAGCATGGCTTACCATCCACAGACAGACGGGCAATCAGAAAGAACAATTCAGACTTTAGAAGATATATTGCGCGCTTGCACCCTAGATTTTGGAGGATCTTGGGAGAGCCACCTGCACTTAGTTGAGTTTTTATATAACAACAGTTATCAAGCCAGTATCCAGATAGCGCCATTTGAAGCACTATATGGTAAGAAGTGTAGGTCGCCACTAGCATAGGATAATATCGGGGAGAGGAAGATGCTAGGCCCAGAAATGATTGTCCAGACCGTTGAAGTGATTAAGGGAATTAGAGAGCGACTTCGAGTTGTGCAGGATCGGCATCATCATTGGACGGACCAGCATCGTAGGCCGCTAGAGTTTTCTGTTGGGGATCGCGTGTTCTTACGGATCTCACCTACCCGTGGGGTCATTAGATTTAGCGTTCGCGAGAAATTGAGTCTGCGATACGTGGGTCCATTTGCTATCCTTGATAGGATAGGCGATGTTGCTTATCGTTTATCCCTTCCACTTTCGTTATGAGAGGTGCATGACGTGTTTCATGTATCTCAGTTATGTAGGTATGTATCGGATCCAAGCCATATCCTTGATCATTCTGAGCTGGTATTTGGTACCAACTTGTCTTACGAGGAGCAGCCGGTGTCCATTTTGGACCGAAGAAAGAGGATACTCAAGAACCGAACAATTAGCCTTGTCCGGGTTGCTTGGGGTCATCACTCTTTAGGGGAGTCAACGTGGGAACGTGAGGATGATATTCGATCACGGTATCCATACCTGTTTGACCTACAAGGTATATCTCTTTCTGTATACCTTGATTGTCTTAACTCCTCATGCTTGTCACCTTATGAGTAGAATTGCTTCGTGTCGTCGATAGTTAAACATAGATATGTTACTTGCTGTTGACATTGTAAAATGATTGCTTGCTCAAATTGCTTGTACTTGGATTAGTTTAGCTCTGATGTTTCTATCCTGCTTGGATTTGAAATTTCGAGGACAGAATTTTTCTAAGGAGGGTAGAGATGTCACTTTCCGTTCCCAGAATACGTATTTTAAATGCATGTACTGCTTAAATATATTTATTTAATATTTATCATGTATTGTTCTGTATTTTAATTCCTTTAATTTTATGTTAACTATTTTTCTGTATTTTACTCTCTGTATTTTACTTTCTGCTTTGCTTTTGGGTTCGGCCCGAGTTGGTTTATTTTCCAGCCTTAATGGTTCAACATGAACCCAACTCCCCACCTACCACCACTCCTTCATTTAAAGCCCTAAAACCCTTTCTCTCTCTTCATTACTCACATTTACTTCTCCTTCTACATCCTTCATTACTCTTCCACCCACCCATTTGGAGAGACAAGTACATCTTGCACACCATGAGGGATTTCATGCATCCCCATTTATTTTTAGTCTATGTTGTTTATCTTCTCTTTCTCTACAAGTTTAGGTCTTAAAGTTCTTGATTTCCATGGATGGTTGGGTGTAGATCTAAGTTTTAAGTTTTGGTTTTTCATATGGATTTTTTGGTTTTGATCTATCAAACTTTGTTGTTTTCAAAAATAAGTGGTTCCATGTTGTAGAGAATTCAATTCTACAAAATTTTGGCTTTTGAAAAGTTAGATTTCGACTTAATTTGAGGAAGTTATGGCCAAAAGCATTTTTGGTCATTTCTATGTTCATCTGCCAGCCCAATTTCTGGCCGCATGAGCAGATTCTGGCCGCATAAGCAATTTCTGGCCGTATGAGCAATTTCTGGCCGCATAAGCAATTTCTGGCCGCATAGGCAATTTCTGGCCGTATGAGCAGATTCTGGCCGCATGAGCAGATTCTGGCCGCATGAGCTTTTATTTTTCCGGCCGCATAAACTCTAGCCCATAATGTCTTTTGGCTGATTCTATCTCGAGTTGATATTAACTAACATTGATTGTTATCTTGGCATTAATTAACATTAATTGTGACCTTGACTAATAATTGATCATGCGTTCCTAGTTGGAACTAAGAGACTGGCTAGTCGTTTTATTGAAATGAATGAATGAGACACGTTCATATTAACTATGAACTATTATAATCGATTGGCCGATCCCGAATATTGACATACAGGCACACATGCAGGCTTCAATTTATTTATTTATTTTCTACAAAAGCAGCATGAGTACTTGATGGTCAAGACATGATTATTCCGTGGTTAGTTTTGATTGTTGCATTACGCTATGTAAGACCTACAACCTAACCGCACGGGTATCGTTGTAGAGTTGGGTATATCGTACTTGTACGGAAGTACTCATTCTGAATGACCATGATCCACGGTATAAGATTTCACTCAATGTAAAGACTACTAAGTTAAATAAAATAATGATTGCATTGAGAGAATGGATTTCCGAGTTCTTACATGGCAGCCCTCTTTGGGACTATTAAGTGCCCAACAGGCCGGCTGGTTCCCACAAATACTGCAAATCTGCCACACGGGCAGGGAGTGGTATCTGCTTATATTATTTATTGTATATTGTATATTGATGACGGGCGTCCCGCTGGGACTCATCTAATTCATGATTGGCGCAATTGATTGACTGGATAGACTAGCCTTGCTTGCACATAGTAAGAACTGAGGAATCCTTATTGCATATTTCCAGGATAACTTGGAACTCACAATAGCAAGCCGTAGAAGTTGAATGGCCGTTTAAATTGATTCGTTTGTGTACTGTATCTACTCTGTTACTTAACTGAGATGACCAGAATGTCAGGACATGACGGGCCAAATTTTGTCCTTGTTTGGTTGGGAGGTTGGTTCGAAGTATCGTGATGTTATGTGAATCCTAGTAGCAAGCAGAGGTCTATATATCATATTCTCTTATTACTGGTTTTAATTCCTCATATCGTGCTTCCTTGCGGTACTTGCTATTAGAGGTCTAATCTCTCTGGTTTTGTATGGCCAGATCTAGAGCCGGTTCTCGAGGACTCAGCTTACTTCCACCTTCGAGATGGTCAATACTAGAGGGATGATCGCAGGAGGACTCGAGTGGGTTCCTTACTTCCCCACTCGTTTTGTTATTTACTTAATACCTTACCGTTTGGCACCGACATGTTAGTCAGATTATCTTGTACTTACTTTTACATAATTGTAACTAAGTCAGGCTGCAGCTGATAAACAATTGTGTATACTTTGCTACATCATCTGGCTATATTTTGTAAAGCCATATATCAAGAACATTTTAACTGAGCGTTTGGGACGCCTTACTGCTTTATCTTACATGTTCTCTATTTCTATTTCTTGTTTGAATGATTGAGACAATAGATGTGAAGTGACCATAGTAAGACTTTTATGTAGTATGCACTCCCTCGTCTTTTAGACAAGATTGATCGTATTATACGGTATTCATCTACCCGTAATACGTAGCTGGCTTAGTCGTTCCTCCGCTCTCCAGTATTCTGGTTCTGGGGCGTGACAGATCCATAACAGCTGCCAACCTCGAAACCTGCTCGCCAATGGCTACCTGCGACCCGTGTAATGCATGAACAGCAAGATCCGCCCTCTCCTGCACTGCCTGAACGGCACGATCCATTCTCTCGCCGGTCTCCCTAATGGTGCGCTCGAGCATATCAAATCATGCGGTGAGGTCCGCATCATTCGTCTGATGCTACGCAATCCTCCTTAATAGCTTGTCACGCAGCTCATTAAGCTGGCGACGGAGTTCCTCCACTCGGACCAACTCCTGTGAGGGCTGTGGAGAATACACAATAGCAGAGGGGGTCCTGGATGATCGCGTCACCATAAGGGCACCATAGGATCCCGTACCGTATTACGTACCCCTATGAAGACCACCAACGACGGTCATCCAGAGCTCATCCAACGTCCGAGACGGGGGGGCTACGAGGAAGTACCAGCCCCTCCCTCCGTAGATACACTAGTCATCTCACGCTCTAGCCTATGATACTCCTCCTAGAAGAGTACGCATCTCGATAAGCATAATATTTACTACCAACCTAATTGTTCCACGTATATGGATGTATATTGCATATTTCTTAAGTTATACTAAAGTTAGTGACACGTAAAGTAAGTACATAATACTTACATAGCTATACGTGGCCCGATCATCGATGAGCTTTCTGTCCTTCTGATGGTGGCCTGAAAGAATGTCACCATGTTAGAGTCCTCATCCCTCTTTATCTGTTATAATAATTTGTTTGTCATTGAAATTAAATATTTTATTGCTACTTTTATTAAAATAATATATTACAGTAAGACACATACCAGGCGACGGAAATATTTTGTCATGGGAATCGAGGCACCACACCACTTCCCTGCAGGGGACGTCGGGGCAAGGGACGAGGGGGAAGGGGGACGCCGGGGGGAGGCCTTGCTGGAGGGGAGGAGCTCGTCGGGGGGAGGGGTCGCCGGAGACGAGAGGAGGAGCGGGAGAGAGATTTGGGGCTCGAGGCGGAAGATAAAAAATTTGGGTAAAATAAAATGAAATCGATCGGGTTCCCAGAACCCAATATGAAAGTTTTTAGCGACGTCTAAGAGAGACGTCGCTGTTCACTAATAGAATAGCGACATACTTGATTAAATGTTGCAAAATATCACTGAATAAAATAAATCAGCGACATTTTGTGACTAAATCGTGACTTGTTCTTTCTAAACTATAATTCTAGTCGCTATTAGTCGCTAAACGACGCTGATAGAGATGTTCAACGATGTCATTTTCATACGTCGCTAAATACACAAAACATTGCAACGTTTTTAACTATAGTCGCTAATCTCGTCGCTAATTTGATATATTTTGGTAGTGTGATAAACTCAATGCTGTTGACTGCAGGTCTTCCAAAATGCTACTAGGAAGAAGCTATATTGACGGCCAATTTTATTCTAAAGAGAATGCCGCATGCAACTTCTTAGTATATACGGAGAAGAGTGATGCTAGGAGTTTTCTTGATATAGAATCAAATCATATCATTGAATCTCGCGACGCAGAATATTTTGAAGATAAATTTACAAGGCACAAGAATATTATTCTTACGGACATTCCGGAGAATAATGAGGGTGCGCAGGAAAATAAAACTTCCAATAAGAACGTAGTCCAAGAAGAAATTGTTGTTGCAGAAACAAATGTTGAACCAGAACTCGTTGAGCCATCAACTAAGCGAGTGAGGAGTCCGATGAACATCGGAGAGGACTTTGTCACCTATCATATGGAAGCAGATCCGCTTATTTATGATGAGGCGATGAAGACCAAAGATGCACTTTTCTGGAAAGAGGCGATAGACAATGAAATTGATTCAATCACCCACTACCAAAATTTACTGATTTGGCGATAGCAATATCCGTCTCCGATCCGTCGCTAAACCAGTTTAGCGACGGATCACGACGAATATTGACCAAAAAAATTTGTCGGCAAACAGCTCGTCGCTAAATATATCCATCGCTAGGTTGTCGCCAGGCGACGATTTAGCGACGGATTTTTGTCAGCCTTATTCGTACAACTAGCGACGATATGCCAACAGTTTTTCGTCAAATCAAGTATCAGAAAGTGAGTGATACAGCATATTACCGAATGATATGTCCGTTGCTAATCCGTCGACAACTTATCAGTAAACGCGTATCAGAGAGTTTCTGATAAGCAAAGTCCGTCGCTAATCCGTCGCTCTTCGTCGCCACCTCGCGATGGATTAGCGACGGAATAGCGTTGGTAGATCCGTCGATCCGATTCTGGAAATGTTTGACCTTTCTAGAACCTTGGCGACGGATATTTCGTCGCTAATCCGTCAGAAATAGTCGCTAGCTTGTCGCTATTCAGTCGTGATGTTGGTGACGGATTATCCATCGTTAAATCTTTACCGACATCTAGCGACGGAGTAGCGACGACCTATCCGTCGCTAAGGTTCTGTGTATCTTTCATATCTCCAGAACCTTGCCAACGGATAAACTATCGCTAGGTAGTCGCTATCCGTCGCTAACTGAAAATTCCTAGAAATTCTCCAGTTAGCGACGGATATTCCGTCGCTCAGTCGTCGCGAGTGGTCGCTAGTCCGTCGCTAACTGGGAATTTTTTGAATTTTTTTTGCATAAAACAGAGCATTCCCTGTTCACACAACATCGAAAACATCAAAAAAATCACAATATACAATCACACAAACCAATATATAATCCAATATACATCACACACCAATATATTATCCATCACAAATATGCATCACACAAACCAATATAAAATACACCCCAATTATTCAAAAATTAACCATTATCCAAAACATTCATCAAAATCTAATATTCGTTGCTATAATATCCAAAATTCCTACAAATATTCAACATTTAAAAACTTTTCAAATATAGTACATCAAGGAGGAGGAGGAGTTCGATCGTCTGCTGGTGGTACTCCCTACTGCGCCCGACGTAAATACACATCCACCATGTATGGCGGCAATCAGTCGAAGATATGGTCTGGAAGTTGGTGTAGCTGCTCAGGACACATCAGGTCAAGGAGTGTTGTCACAGTAGGAGACAGTGCCGGAGGGGCAGCAGGGTTAAAAAAAGACGCCCGACAGCAGTAGAAGGAGCCAAAAAGTACGTGGCCACTTGCTCCCGCAAGGACGACATCGTCTCGTGCAGATGCGCAAGCTGTGACCTCATATCATCGTCTGCTGGGACCGCGGAAGGAGGTGAGGGCGGTGGAAATCTCTGAACCGTTGCATGCAACGGCGCCAGAGAGCCGACTCCGTACAGGCGCCCTTTCTGTCACGACCCGCACCTAGTATAGGGGCACGAGAAGTAAGTACGTCCAGCCTACGCCACAGTGTTGAAAGTAGAACGCTGTCCAAGGTCATATGCATCTAACAATTATAAGGTACCTGTACAATATATACTCTTCGAACGAAGGACAATACGGAAATGTACAACTCAATCACAGCTAAGGTAGAAGTACGATAAGATAGATAGATATAAAAGTCGCCAAAAGAAATACAACAGGAGAAGAAGTCTAAGTGTCTAAGATAACATCTCCACAACATCCAGAATAACAATATCCCAAATAAGTACATAATGTATCCAAAATAAGACAAGACAATAAAGTAAGATAACTAGTCTAGCTAACTAGCCTTGACTACTGGGTAATATCCTCTGCAAGGATTGGGTCCTCCTGGGAGTCCAGCTTGCAGGTGTCATCTAGGCCTGCTCCGTAGTACGTAGGACACTATTCCTCAATATCATCTGTAATATTTCAACAGGTCCAGTCATGACAGGAACGAGCACAATACATCTCACGCAGTTTATAACATGACAGAAAATGTAAGCATGATATAGAGTAAGATACATGAAACACGGAAGAATATACATGAAGTAAAAGAGATGACTGTAAGGAAATATCTACTGTAAGTAAAGAACTAACAGTGGCTAGTGACGTAGAGTACAAGATAGACATGTGAACAGCATAAATTTGCACATGAATATACTAAAGAGTTTGCACATGATTACACTACTTTGGAATTGTTTACATGACCATTTATACTCCTCCGTTCCCCAATCAATACAGAAGGATCCAGACATGTTGTGTTATTGTACATGATTTCACATAGGGGCCCGTAAATGGGTACACATGAAGTATACATGAGGGGCTCTGTGAACATGAGAGTACATGAATCACAAGAGTACACATGAATGATGAAAGCACATGAATACATGATGTATGTGAAAAGCACATGACATGACGTATCCTGATGCTCCCGAAGGGGATAATATCTCATGAAGGGATCCATATAGTACCAAACCGTGTTAACAACATGAAAGCATCAAGTAAAGTAATCTAGAGTATAAATATAAATCCTATCAAGTATGAAACGATCAGAGAATGTGCTCGTCTGATATCCTGAGTATACGATGAGTATAGAAGTCCAGACAGAGTAGATGAGTCCTATTTAGAGCAACACAGGTCACCACATGTCCAAAATGGTAATATTGTACTTTATAATGCATTCTATATGAATTCTAGGTCATTCTAGACTAAAGTCAACTCTTGGTCAACTCTAGTCAACTATACTAGTCAAACTAGGTCAACCAAGCTATACTAGGTCCAAGCCTAGTCCAACAAGTCTCACTAAGCCTAACCAAGCCTAGGCTAGCACTCAAACACAATCAAAAGGCCAAAACAAGTTATCACACACACAAATACAAACTATATATATATAAATACCTATACAATATATATATAGGCATTCATATAGGCTAGTGCCTAATACACAAGCAAGGCACATACATGGTAAATATATATAAATAGGGGTGAGTGTGTGTGTCAAATATTGTAGTGGATAGTAGGTTATGAGTGTGATAGGGTAGGAGTGTGTGTACATGCAATAATTTGTGTTTGTGTGTGTACAAGCCATAATATGTGTGTGTGTACAGGCATAATAGGTGTGTGTGTGTACAGTGAGTGATAGTGTAACAGTGAGTGATATGAGTGTGTGTGTGTGTGTGTACAGTGAGTAAGGGTGTAACAGTGAGTGATATGTGTGTACAGGTAAATGAGTGATAGTGAGGGGTTTATGTTATCAGGTTTTAATAGTAACTCCAATCAAAACATATAAGAATCCTAACTCAAATGCAACAAAGTTTTAATTCAAACTCAGATTAAAATAGAGTCTTAGTTAACATATTGAAAAAAACAGTAAACATTTCCAAATGCAACCCCAAAGTCCAATTTCCATTCAGTTTCCAAAGTATCAGTAAATTTATAGTTCGTTTCGAAATCGAACCCAAATTCTAAATGAAAACCCAAAATACAAACCCAATCATATATCATTATGAACCCAGCTATGATAACATGTCTAAACTTTAACATTTAACATTAATTTCAAATCTCAGTTTTCAATATCCCAAAACTCAGTTATCAGAAAAGGCTAATTCTCAGGTTAAGTCAAATCCAAAGAACCCAATTTCCAATCGAAAATCAAATAAAATTTAAACCAATGTGGGCACAGATGCTAGGTACATGTGTTTGTGTGTCAGAGGGTGGTTTCGTGTCCACACAAGTGGACACGAAGTGTCCAAAATAAATTAAACACACACAGATACAAATTGAACAACACAATATCGTACGACGAGGACACGGGCTCGTGCACACGACACACGACACATGACACCTCATGCTCGTGTCCACGTGTTCGCCAGGGGTAGGGATAGAGGGTCGACACCTTGATTCGAGTCCCAGACATGTCTGTGTCTGAGTCGAAAGTCGTATCAGTTATAGAAGCAAGGAAAAGAAGATATTACTTTTAGTCCCACATCAGAAAGGAGAAGAAGAAAGGGCTCACTCCATTCTATATATAGAGCCTCCTTCCCTCATTTGAAAAGGTCACCAACTTCCCTTCCCTCCTTCTAACTTCGACTCTTCCTACTACGCACCTTCGGGTGCTAAGTCGAAGAAGTCTTGGACAGTACGGGCCCAACAAGCCCAGTCAACTGTCCAAACTGCTGACCGTCTACGGGCACCATTAACTGTTATACGGGCTCCTGATGGAAAGTTGTACAGAACCACCCGCGTCCAGTCCTCCAGGGCTAACGGATAGGGTGGGTCTTAAAAGTCTCCCTACAACGATCGAGCGTAGTGCTTTACTAGCCGGTGATCAGGGAGCAAATATGATGGTCCCAAAAGTCTTCCTACAACGATTGAGCGTAATGCTTTACTAGCCAGTGATCAGTGATCAAATATGATGGTCCCAAAATTCTTCCAACAACGATCAAGAGCAAGTGCTTTTACTAGCCTCATATCAGGGAGCAAATATGACATCTACGCACCCGGGTGCTCGGGATACCCGGGCCCATAAAACGGATACAAAGGTAGATCAATTTGCTCTCGACTTACGAGAGGTGGTTATTCATAAACGCAAGGAGAGAGAAGCAACCATGATATATGAGGAGCCCTTTCCTGGACATCACTGCACCCAAGCCGCCATCAACTACTGCTGCCACAAGACAGTGGCTCCACCACCAAGGCAGTCTGTGTTTATGCGGATCATCACCCCATGCGGCCAGGTTGACTCGAGCCGCAGAAGCAAGGCTCTCGAAGACCCCATGCGGCAAAGTAGACTCGAGACGCAGATGCAAGGCTCTTGGAGACCCTATGCGGCCAAGTGGACTTGGGCCGCAAGAGAAAGACTCTTCAGACTTCATGCGGCCAAGATAATCCGAGCCGCAGAAGGAAGTCTTTTGAAGACCTCATGCGGCCAAGCCAATTTGAGCCGCAGAAGGAAGACTCTTGAGACCTCATGCGGCCAAGATGATCAACCCTTCTGATAAAGCTGACAAACTCTGTCAAAATTGGCAAAACTGAATGCTCTGACAACTCTGACACTCTAACAAAAAAATAAGACATGATCAGACAAAATGTCATGTCACCAGACTGTACATGGCCATGCGGCCATAAGGACTACGACCCGAGCCGCATGAACCTTATGCGGCTCAATCTATGTGCTTCCTGCAGCTAAGAGTAACTGCAATCTGAGTCGCATGAGCTTTATGCAGCCCAGAATATAGAACCTATGTGACTCAAAAGTCCCCAAGCTACATGCAGACTAAGGGAGACTGCGACTTAAGCCGTACGAGTCTTATGCTGCCCAGCATGGCCGAATACTGAAAGGCCTATGTGGCTCAAAATGACTCAAGCAGACTGATCTTATCTTGCGATGGGACACATGGCAGGCTGAGCAAGTCTCAACCACCCAGATTTGCTGCAACAATATCTTAACAAGTCACCAGTTGGCAGCCAAAGAGTGAGTCTTCATGTGCTGTTGTAGTCACGTGGCCACGTGGCCATCTATGCGGCTCAAAATATCCTTCATCCCAAAATCACTATAAATAGCAGGGTACCACACCCATGCAAAACACGGGTAACCTATGAAAGGCAATTTCTTGATGAGCAAGGATCGCGTCAGATAGTCCAAGGAGTAAGGCAGTGTTGCTACACTTTCTCGAGCCTCTATCGTCACCCCCAGAATCAAAACTAAACAATTGTACTTAGATTGTTTCCTAGGATTTCTTTCTAGGCTTTCTCTTGTACAAGCGAGTTTGCAATCAAGTTCAATTCTTCTGTAATTTTGTTGTGCATGATATTTAATGGCAAACACGATGGCGACTCTGCTGGAAAAATCCTTGTCTTCTGATGAGAAGTTGGTGACGCAATCTGACGCGTCCAAGCTCGGCTCCATGCAGCAAATGCTCGTAGTTTGATTTGACCAATGAGCATTCGAAAAAATGCTCTCTGAAGAGAGCGCCAGCCCATCGCAGAAGTGAGCCAACCCAAAGAGAGCCTGCAGGATGTCGAAGCGTAAAACTATGCTCCCGACCAGGTTCTCGAAGAAGCTTCTTCTGCGACCCGAAAAGGTGATCAAGACTCTCCTGCGGCCTTGTTTCCGACCGCAGAGAACCCCACTGTCCCCAAATCCAGCAAAGAAAAATACTATGATGCTGAGTTTTTAGGGGCATAAGGGAAATCCATGCGGACGAAAAAGAGGCCGCATAAGAGAGATGGAAGATGGCCCATGAGGCAACCAACTATGGCCGCAGGCAGATGGCCCATGCGGCAGCCAACTCTGGCCACAGACAGATCGCCCATGCGGCAGCCAACTCTTGCCGCAGGCAGATCGCCCATGCGACAACCAATTTTGGCCGCAGGCAGATGGCCCATGTAGCAGCCAATCCTGGCCATAGACAGAGTGTCTCATGCGGCCCTGTCAGAAGCTCTGTGTTCGACCGTCTCTCATGCGAGCCCGACTCCATACGACCCATTGATAATGTGGGATGAATCAATTTGGACACTTTTTACTATGCGCCTTCGGGTGCTAAGTCAAAAAAGTCTAGGGCAGTACAGGCCCAACAAGCCCAGTCAACTGTCCAAGTTGCTGACCGTCTGCGGGCACCGTTAACTGTTATACGGGCTCCTGATGGAAAGTTGTACAGAACCACCCGCGTCCAGTCTCCCATGGCTAACGGACAGGGTGGGTCTCAAATGTCTCCCTCCAACGATTGAGAGCAAGTGCTTTTACAAGCCTAGGATCATGGAGCAAACATGACACCTACGCACCCATGTGCTCGGGATACCCGAATCCATAAATGGATGCAAAGGTAGATCAATCCGCTATCAACTTGCGAGAGGTGATTACTCACAAACACAAGGAGAAGGAAGCAACCTTGGCATGCGATGAGCCCCTCTCGGGACGTCGTTGCACCCAAGTCATCATCAACTGCTGCTGCGACAACTCGGCAGCACCTGAAGATCGACAGTCCATTTTTCAACAACTGTAGCAGCCAGCACCTTTCCAACAACAACTTGAGAAATATGTGCAAATTTTAGAAGACGAGGTATTTCCTTTCACCTCCTGTAATTCAATCCGGAAGGTTCTTCCCGGCAAGGGAGAAAAGAAGACAGGCTCTTCCAGCCCGACAATCTCCGCCAGCATTGCAAGGAAACTCTCGTCTGGAGGATTGCCACCTACAACCACATGGGATGTCTACCTAGGCACTCAATCCAGAAATAAGCTCCCAATACCTGGGGGTACATCCTTGACCTCCCTAGGGGCAGATGAGGTCGGGGTTAGCAGTCCCCTCAAAGTATGCGACAACCCGGTGTTCCAAGAGCATACATAGGAGGTAGCGATCTACTTGAATTACGCAACAGATGTGGACGTCCCTGAGGATGACCGCCTTCGCTAAGACGACACGGCTTCCTGCACAGGGGTAGCACCCCTTCCGCGTCCGAGAAGGAAGACATTCCGATATTTTTCGATGATTTCTCGGTACGAGAGTACGACACAGAGAGCACCTCTGCTACGATCCTTTCCACGTCTACCCACGTACGGACAGTCTTTATGGCCGACGATGATCATAAAGCACCTACTGACCTACAACGTCTAGAAGTACTTGATGCCATGCTCCTATCTTTGGTCAAGTCAGTAGACGAAATCAAAGCTGCCTTGCCGACTCAACCAGCAAGGATGCCTGGACAAACAAGCTTGGGACCCACAGTCAATGCGGACTTCAACACGACCGCTCCTCCTTTGGGTTACAATCCTCTAGGAGCCTTCGCTTCTTCAGCTGCAGATGAAGCAAGGGAAGCAAGAAGGGAAGTCCAGGAGCTTCGAGCAATATTCAATGCCCGAGACTCCTCCCGGGACCTCAGATGACGGCAGCCGTATCCCGTTGCGTGGAAAGATGTTCCGTTTCCGCCACGGTACAAACCGTTTCATATTGATTCGTATGACGGAAAAACCTCTGCTAGTCGGTACATGACTTATTTTGTGGTCACAATCGACCACTTGCCGCATAGTGACGCCATCCTCACACGATTATTCATCGGAGTATTGGCAAAAATCGCGTTCGACTGGTACCGCAACCTTCCGGACAACTACATCAATTCTTTTGACGACTTCAAGCACATGTTCCTAGAAAGATTCTACGAAGTGGGACATGATGTGACAATGTCATCCCTCATGGACGTCGTTCAAGGGGAGAGGGAGCTAATAAGGAGCTATATCGAGCGGTTTTGCCAAACCGCGATGAGATTGCCCCAAGGCAATCCTGAAAGCTCCTTGATCGAAATCTGCCAGAAGAAGTTGCTCCCTACAATCCGCCTCTGGATGGGAGAAGATCAGTTCAAGGATTGGACGACCTTCGTCATAAGTGCCAACAATGTGGAGGCGAAGTTTAAGAAGGCTGCCAGCTAGGATTACACATCCCGGATGGAGAGGTCAAAGGCAAACATCCTAGTACCACCTCCAATAACAAACAATAGTAGCGGTTCCACCAATAACTGGGACCTACAGAAGGTACTATCTGTCAACATGGTTTCCACAAACGATCCCGCGGAGGAAGAAGACCAGGCACTCAATTTCTTCGAAGAAAAGCCTTGAGCTCAACACCTGGCTCTTAGTGGGAATGGCGGTTCGAACAGCGAGAGTCTCCCACCGAGGACGATGTCGTCCAAAGCGACTTAGGGGATGCAACTTCTCCGAAACCCATCTTCATCAGCAACGCCAACAGGAGCTCCTGCGCCCTCATGCGTGCTCGCAGATCCTGGTTAAAACTTGTTCAACCCTCCTATACTAAATCTCAGTAAGTAAATCCCTTCACAACCATATTACCTCTGGATTGCTTTCCTACATCCTGTTGTGCATCTACCATGTCCATATCATCTCTGAGTAGTTGCATCTCCTGTGAAGACTCTGTGTTATCATGACCACATATAAAATATTTCACGTCCATATTACCTCTAAAGTGTCCTTCTATAACTGTGTCTACCATGTCCATATTACCTCTGAGTAGTCACTCCCGTTACGATAACCCTAAAGTTGTCATAACTCCCTAGAATACAACCATGTCCATATTATCTCTGAACTGTTATTCTAGTAGAAGGATGCTTGTCATGTCTATATTACCTCTGAGTAAAGCACCCTTTTTATGAAAATCCTCCACAGTTGTCATTTATAGAACCCTTCACGTCCATATTACCTCTGAGTCGTTCTATGCCCCCATAGATTCTATCTTTATTATGTCCATATTACCTCTGATATCGATAGTCCCTCGACTTAACACCTGTACCCAACCCGGGATAAAATCATGGTGTTAAGATCACAGAACCTATCACGTCCATATTACCTCTGTTAGGTTTTGTTTCAAATCTATTATCCGCACTACCAGTGCGCAAAAGGGTAATAGGTCCACAAAATTGTTTCAGATCTATTACCCGTGCTACCAGTGCACAAATAATAGGTCCACAAATACTATTCAAATCTATTGCTCGTATTTCCAGTTGCACAAAAAGGCAATAGGTCCACAAAAAGTCCTCCAAGTGGGATGTCCTCTGCTAATCACAAATGTTGTATTAGGTCCTCTAGTACAAGCATCCCTTCTCTCACAGTCATATGCTTCTGGGGCCCAGTTGTTCCGTTGCATTCACTCCCCAGTAGTAGAACAACCATGTCCAAATCGCCTCTGAGTTGTTTTTCTACCTCTTACAAAACAGATGATGCTAAAAACAAATATTTACCATGTCCGCCTTACCTCTGAGTAAACACCCCGTGTATCAACCCCTGTGTTGTGGCGCATCAATCATAGAACTTCCATGTCTATATCACCTCTGAGTTGTTCTGTGTATCCTCACCGAGTTCACTCCTACCATGTCCATATTACCTCTGAGTAAGAAAGCCCTACCAACACCCTTATATTTACCACGTCCATATCACCTATGAGTAAATATGTTGGTTCCCTCTCTCAACTTATTATTTTTACCTAAAACCAAGGTACCCCAAGGATGATAAGTCCACATAAAATACCCAACGGAAGTACCCAAACCTAGCACGTCCATGCTACTTTTGATAGAATTGCCACACCTAAACAGCTCTACTTTCCATGCTTCTTATTCAAAGTATTCCAAATTTGCAATTTAAAAACTTTGAAGGGGGGCTTGAAGAAGCATGGAAAAGAAGATATTGCTTTTAGTCCTACATCGGAAAGGAGAAGAAGAAAGGGCTCACTCTATTCTATATATAGAGCCCCCTTCCCTCCTTTGAAAAAGGCACCAACTTCCCTTCCCTCCTTCTAACTTGGACTCTTCCTACTACGCACCTTCGGTGCTAAGTCGAAGAAGTCTAGGGCAGTACGGGCCCAACAAGCCCAGTCAACTGTCCAAGCTGCTGACCGTCAGTGGGCACCGTTAACTGTTATACGGACTCCTATGGAAAGTTGTACAGAACCATCCGCGTCCAGTCCCCCAGGGCTAACGGACATGGTTGGTCTCAAAAGTCTTCCTACAACGATCGAGCGCAGTACTTTACTAGCCGGTGATCAGAAAGAAAATATGATGGTCCTAAAAGTCTCTCTACAACGATCGAGCGCAGTGCTTTACTAGCCGGTGATCAGGGAGAAAATATGATGGTCCCAAAAGTCTCCCTACAACGATCGAGAGCAAATGCTTTTACTAGTCTCAGATCAGGGAGCAAATATGACACCTATGCACCCGGGCGCTCGAAATTCTTGGGCCCACAAAACGGATGCAAAGGTCGATCAATCTGCTCTCGACTTACGAGAGGTGGTCATTCACAAAAGCAAGAAGAGAGAAGCAACCTTGATATATGAGGATCCCTTTCCAGGACATCACTGAACCCAAGTCGCCATCAACTACTGCTGCCATAAGACAGTGGCTCCACCACCAAGGCAGTCTGTGTTTATACGGATCATCACCCCATACGGCCAGGTTGACTCGAGCCACAGAAGCAAGGTTCTCAAAGACCCCATACGACAAAGTAGACTCGAGCCGCAGATGCAAGGCTCTTGGAGACCCCTACGACCAAATGGACTTGAGCCGCAGGAGGAAGACTCTTCAGACTTCATGCGGCCAAGATGATCCGAGCCGCCGAAGGAAGTCTCTTGAAGACCTCAAGCGACCAAGCCAATTTGAGCCGCAGAAGGAAGACTCTTGAGACCTCATACGGCCAAGATGATCAACCCTTCTGACAAAGCTGACAAACTCTGTCAAAATTGGCAAAACTGACAGCTCTGACAACTTTAACAACTCTGACACTCTGATAAAAAGAAGATAAGACGTGATCAGACAAAATGTCATGTCACCAGACTGGACATGGCCATGCGGCCAAAAGGACTACGACCCAAGCCGTATGAACCTTATGCGGCTCAATCTATGTGCTTTCTGCGGCCAAGAGTAACTGTAATCTGAGCCGTGTTAGCTTTATACGGCCAAGAATATAGAACCTATGCGACTCAAATATCCCCAAGCTACATGCGGACTAAGGGAGACTGTGACTTAAACCGCATGAGTCTTATGCGGCCCAGTATGGCCGAACACTGAAAGGCCTATGCAGCTCAAAATGACTCAAGCAGACTGATCTTATCTTACGATGGGACACGTGGAAGGCTGACCAAGTCTCAACCACCCAGATTTGCTGCAACAATATCTCAACAAGTGACCAGATGGCAGCCAAAGAGCGAGTCTTCATGTGCTATTACAGTCACGTGGCCATGTGGCCATCTATGCGGTTAAAAATATCCTTCATCCCGAAATCACTATAAATAGCAGGGTAGCACACCCATGCAAAAGGCGGGCAACAGACGAAGGGTAATTTCTTGAAGAGCAAGGATTGCGTCAGATAGTCCATAGAGTAAGGCAGAGTTGCTACACTTTTTCGAGCCTCTATCGTCACCCTCTAGAATCAAAACTAAACAATTATACTTAGATTATTTCTTAGGATTTTTTTCTAGGCTTTCTCTTGTACAAGCTAGTTTGCAATCAAGTTCAATTCCTCTATAATTTTGTTGTACTTGATATTTAATGGCAAACATTAGTGGCTCAAAATTGGGATATACAATACTGTAAAAAATCAGTACGGGTCAAATCACGAGGATGATACGATACGACACATCAGGCTACTTGGGGGCTGACGTGTCAGTCACTACCCCTAGCCGTATGCCAAGTGTCGTGTGTTTAAGTGACACGGACACGCAGAAATGCACCTCGAGCAGTAGGGCACTCGTGTACACTCTCGTACAGCGTGTCCTGCTCTCCGTGGACACGACACAGACACAAATTCCATCTCATTCAGACATGAAATCAAAAGACACTTATACACCTAAAAATCTGTTCAAACACATTTTGAAAATAACAAAATAAAACTCATTATGGCATTCCATCGAACACCTATGTAAACACATCGATAAGTGTCCGATACAGACACCAAATCAATACAAATTTTCACCAAACTCACCCTACAGCTACAGGACACCTAGATGGATGTATCTATGAAAAGAAATCAGAATTTAGAGGTGATTTGAAGGGATTACCTATAGAGAGCCAATCTTCAAGAAAAAGTCCCAAATTGTGAAGTTTCCTTCCTCAAGCAATATCTAAATGAGCTTCCCTCCTTGGAAGATAACCTCCTCCAACCTCTATTCCAGATTTAGAACCAATTGCAAATAATTGGGATCAATTTGGTGGAGGACTGATGAAAGGGGAAAGAAATTAGGGTTTCCTAAAGGTAGATTTCTAAAAGAGGCAAGTGAGAGTTAAGAGACATTATATAGAGTAAAATTAGGTCATACTTGGGCTGTGGTGGCCGGCCATATAGAGAATTAGGGTTAGGGTTTCATATGAATGGGCTTTGGGCCAAGATCATTAGCTAGCTAGCTTAACCCCTTAGCCATAAGTCCAAATGCAAAACTCTCCGAATCCTCTCATGAACCCTAGCCACACTCAAGTCAGTTAAGACCAACTTAAGTTAGATTAGGGTCCCACACCATGCTAACTAAGTCACCAAAGTCAAAGTTAAACTCTAGGCTAGTCTCTAAAGTCACAACTAGCAAAAGTTAAAAAAATCACAACACCAATGCAATAAATAATAAAATAATTCATAAAAAACCAAAATAACAAAAATACCCTCAAGGCTAAAAAGTGGTAATAACAAATCTACCCTCCTTAAAATAATTTCATCCTCGAAATTGAAAGGTGAAACTAAACTGATGAGAAGGATAGACAATCATACCTCAAGGTCCAAAAAGATATGGGTATCGCTCGCGCATCTCATCCTTTCGCTCCCAGGTAGACTCTCCTGGAGAATAATGCCTCCATGCGATACAAACCAAGGGTATCATCTGGTTTTTTAGAACCTTCTTTCATCGATCAAGAATCTCCACAGGCTGCTCTGGATAGCTAAGAGTAGGTCCCACCTCAATCTCTGAGTGATCGAGTACATGGCTAGGATCTGTCATATACCGTCTCAACTGCGACACGTAAAATATGTTATAGACTCCCGCTAGTGCAGGTGGCAAGTCTATCCTTTAAGCCACATCACCGACTCTCCCGTTGATCACGAAAGGTCTGATGAAGCACTGGCTAAGCTTTCCACCTCCACTAAAATGTATCGTACCACGTGTCAAAGATATCCTCAAGAAAACCAGATCTCTAACCTAATCACAAACAAGATCTTAATTACTATATATTCAAACATGATCAAACAAAATCATAAATAAAACAACTCCTAATTCTAATCCTATCCCTAAACTGTACCTCAAATTCCAAAGGTACACGGTGGCTATCGGCCCAATGCCGATGTCTGTCCTGCACCACGCGAAGCCGGTCTCTGATGAGCTTCACCTTCTCGGCTGCATCTATAACCATCTCAGGTTCCAATAAACCTCGCTCTCCAACGTCATCCCAAGACAAGGGTGTACGACATCTGTGCCCGTACAGTACCTTGAATGGTGACATCTCAATGATGGCCTGAAAACGGTTGTTGTATGAAACTCCACTTAGTGCAGGTGATCCTTCCAGGATCCTCTAAAATCTAAAACACAAGTTCGCAGCATGTCCTCGAGTGTCTGAATAGTCCTTTCTGACTGTCCGTCCGTTTGAGGGTGGTACGCAGTACTAAATTTGAGCTGAGTGCCCAAACTAGTCTGTAGAATTCGTCAGAAATGAGAAGTAAAATGACTATCCCGATTCAAGATAATGCACACCGGAACTCCATGAATCCTGACAATCTGTCGTATATACATCTCTGCTAGCCTCTCAGTAGACGTACCCACTTTAAATGGCAAAAAGTAGGCTAATTTGGTCAACCTGTCTATGATGACCCAAATCGTGTCTTTCCCTCCTGGTGTACGCGGTAATCCAGAAACAAAGTCCATCGTGATGTGCTCCCACTTTCATTCTGGAATGGGCAATGGCTGCAACAAACCTTCTGGCCTGTGCCTCTCTGCCTTGACCTGCTGACAGACCAAACATCTGGCTATGAAGCGAGCTACCTCCCGCTTCATCCCATACCACCAAACAGGCTCCCTCAGATCCCTATACATCTTGTTGGCACCTGGATGTATAGAGTACTGAGATCGGTGAGCCTTCTGTATGACCTGCTCCCGGAGCTCTCCACTGGGCACACACAGTCTGGAACTGTGCCTCAATGTGCCATCCTCTGCAAGAATAAACTTATCATCCACCAATCCTGCTCGAACCTGCTCTCGAATACACCGCATAGCAACATCCTCGAACTGAGTCGACTTGATCCTCTCTATCAAGTCCGACTGAATCTGAAGGCCCCACATCTGCATCTGCACTCCTGGCACAACCACTTCGATCCCCAGGCTCTCCAAATCTTCTAGCAAGTGACGATCCATCATCAAACACCTGGCTGTCAGATACCTACTCAAGACATCGGCAAACACGTTGGCCCTCCCAGGGTGATACTACAGTAAAATATTAAAGTCCTTTATCAACTCCAACCACCTGCGCAGTCTCAGGTTGAGCTCCTTCTATGTAAACACATACTTCAAGCTCTTATGATCTGTAAAGATCTCCACCCACTCTCCGTATAGATAGTGTTTTCACAACTTCAAAGCAAATATAACTGCTGCCAACTCTAAGTCGTGGGTAGGATAGTTCTTTTCATGGGGACGTAAATGCCTGGAAGCATAGGCAATCACCTTCCTCTGCTGTTGCAAGACACAACCCAAACCTTTCCCTGAGGCATCACTGTAGATAGTGAACCCTCTTGATCCTGATGGCAATGTCAGAATCGGAGCTGTCGTCAGCCGCTTCTTCTACTCATCAAAAGTGACCTGACACTCCTCTGACCAAACAAACTCTACATCCTTCCAGGTCTGCCTAGTCTATAGCTCTGCACCCCGGGAGAAATCCTGTATGAACCTCCTATAGTAGCCTGCCAATCCCAAGAAGCTTCTGATCCCCGCTACTGAACTCGGTACTGTCCAAGCCTCAACTGCCTTGATCTTCTTCGGGTCAACTGAGATCCCATCTCCAGTCAACACATGACCCAAGAAGTCAACTCTGTCCAGAAAGAACTCACAATTCGAGAGCTTGCCATAAAGCTCATCCCTCTTGAGAGTCTCCAGAACCACTCTCAAGTGCTCTACATGCTCCTCCTTGGTCTTCGAGTACACTAGGATATCATCGATGAATACTACCACGAACTTGTCCAAGTACTGGTGGAACACCTTGTTCATCATGTTCATGAATACCGCTGGAGCATTAGTCAACCCAAACGGCATCACTATGAACTCAAACTGGCCATACTGTATCCTGAATGCGGTCTTCGGGATATTCTTCTTCTTCATCTTCGCCTGATGGTAACTTGACCTCAGATCAATCCTAGAAAATACCTTCTTCCTACTCAGCTGATCGAAGAGATCGTCGATCCTCGGCAACGGATACTTGTTCTTGATCGTGAGGTTGTTGAGTGCCCTATAGTCGATACACATCCTGACTGACCCATCCTTCTTCGATACAAAGAGTACCGGTGTACCCCATGGTGAAGAACTCGATCGGATGAAGCCCTTGTCCTGCAGCTTATCCACCTACTTCTTTAACTCTACCAGCTCGCTGTTGTTCATCCTATAGACGTGCTGAGATATTGGCTCTGTACCGGACACTAAGTCTATAGAGAACTCTATTTCTCTGTCTCGTGGTTGTCCTAGTAAATCCTCTGAAAAGACGTCCATGAACTCCGCTATCAAAGGGTTGGCATGCCTGCTCCTCAACTGATACTCCGCAGAAAACTCCGCTGCTCTGCTCCACCTGCCGTCGTGAACTTGAACTCTGGCTCTCCAAGTGCTCTGAAAAGAACTCTACTCCTACGGCAATCTATGCTGGTGTGGTGCCTGTTCAACCAATCCATACCAAAAATGATACCGTAGTTCGATAATGGCATCACGAGCAGACTCACATCCAACTCTCGGCCTCTCAAATTAACTCTTCGACCCTTGCAAATATCACTAACGAGGATAATACCACCCCCGGTCATGATCTTGCAAGTCCTAGGCAATGTTCAGATATAAGATGGTGTCTAATAGCAAAAAATACAAACATGAAGCTGTGGAAAGCCCCTGAATCGAATAATGCAAAAGCTGGAATGGAGTCGAGAAGAATAGAACCTGCGATCAGCTCTCCGATAGCCTCTGCGTCCTCAATTGTTACGGTGAAAGCTCGTCCCTGCTGACCTCCCCCCGGCTTGCTGCTGATACTGAGCGAACCTCTGCTGCACTACTGTTGCCCTGGCTCCCGCTCCCTGAGTTGCTCGTCCTGAAGACATGGAACACTCCTTCAGTTGGTGCTCTGCTGAACTACAGAGTAGGTACCTCCCGAGCCTCTTTCTGCAGTCATTCCACATATGCCCTGACTTCTTGCAGAAGCCACAACTAACGGGCTGCTGTCTGTGGCTGAAACCTCGACTGCTGCTGCTGCACCTGCAGAAAAGGTGCCTGGCCCTGTCACTGAAACTGCTGTGGCTAAAACTGCTGTGGCTGGAACTACCTCTGCTGCTGTTGGTGCTGCTGCTGAAAGTGAGGCCTCTTGGCCGGTCCTCCGCTGCCACTGGCTCTATGAGCGTCTCGTCCCCTCTTGAGCTTCAGCTCAAGATCATCCTCTGCTGCTAGGGTAACCACCAGAATCTCCTCAAAAGTGGCACTCTGGTCACTCTTGGTCAAGGACTTAACCTCCTTGACTAACCCCTTCTGGAATCTCCTGGCCTTCGCCGTCTCACTGAGTCATTCAACAAATCTGCCCAGACGGCAGAACTCCCCAGCGTACTCCTCGACATTCTGACTGTCCTAAACTAAGCTCTCAAACTGTGTCTCCAGGGTACCAAGAGCTGTATCAAAAAAAATTTCTCCTTGAACAGCATCTTGAAGGCTGTCCAAGTCTGTCCCTCTGTATCGACCCTCGGGTCCGTCTGGTACTATGTGCGGGCCAGGTCCTGCATCTGACTACCTACCGCCTCAATCTATAGTCGTGCTGGAATCTCTACCAGCCAAAAGATATCCTCGATGTGCTCTATCCAGTCATCTGCATACAGAATCTCCTCAGTGTCGCGAAAGTCCCGCAGATGCATCTTCTGGAAGTCCTGGATCCCTGGTATCCTCGACTGATACGGATGCATCTGGGCTGCCTGGGGCTGCACAATAAATCTCTCCACCATCGTTAGGGCAAGCTGATGGGCATTCTCTATGCCCTGCTAAAAATGAGCGGACTGCTGTCGCTGGGCCTCTAGCATCCTTTGAAAGAAGGCGAACAACAGCGCTGCGTCAACCAATCCCGAAGGCGACTGCTGCTGAGAGAAATTAGGAATGACGGGGGAAGGTCTCTGTATAGGCGGAGGTGCACCTCCAAATTTAGCATAAACGCCAACCTGAGCTGGCACAACAAGAGCTACGGTCTCGAGGCCCTGCTGAACAGGATGGGAGGTATCCGACCTCTCGATAGTATCCTCCGGACCGGAGCGATGAGATCGTGTCTCCATAACCATCCCGAAGACAGATCAAAATAAGAAGCAATTACTGAGAATGAAGCAAAAAAATAAAGGAGGACGGTTTATTTATTCAAAAAAAGCATTTAATCAACAAGAATTTAGATGGCAAGTATTGGATCAGAGTTTTCCTAATGAGATTGAATACCTTAAAACTATATCCTATATCCTACTGCAGGCTGTAGTGATACCCTAGTTCGAATACCACTACAATTCTAGACTTGCATGGGCCACCACTAAACACGTGTCATGACCAGCACCTAGTGTAGGGGCACGAGAAGTGGGTACGTCCAGCCTACGCCGCAGTATCGACGATAAAATGCAGTCCTAGGTCACATACATCTAACAATTATAAGGTACTCGTACAATATATACTCTCCGAACGGAGGACAATACGGAAATGTACAACTCAATCACAGCTAAGGTAGAAGTACGATAAGATAGATAGATATGAAGATCGCCAAAAGAAATACAATAGGAGAAGAAGTCTAAGTGTCTAAGATAACTTCTCCACAACATCCAGAATAACAATATCCCAAATAAGTACATAATGTATCCAAAATAAGACAAGACAATAAAGTAAGATAACTAGTCTAGCTAACTAGTCCTCTGCAATAACTGTAAGCCCCCTGAATTTTAGGGTTTATTTTTATTTTCTGAATGAATTATTTTTGATAAATATTCTATTATTTAATTGTTTTGATCATTAATGTTATTTTTCGTAACTTTGACTTCTGGAGCGTCAGGGATGCCAATATCTGGAAACTCTCTTCACGAGTTTTGAAGTAGACAAGATTATCTTCATTTTGATATATCATGTCCCACTTGAACTCGTTCCCTTGTGCTCTTTTTGTATCGCATAACTTCGGGTCAACTTAGATCAATTAATTATTGAATAATTATTCCCACTTTTATCTTTGACCATCGTTTGCACGTTACCGTGACTTTTAATATAGGAGCACCAGACCAGTCATTTTTTCAGAACCAACTTCTCATGAATGATCTACTCGAGACGCTCTTCACCCATGACCTTCGTGTCCCACTCAGACACTCCATTTTGTGCTTCATTTTCTTTGCACAACTTTCGGGTCAATTTAGGCCGATTTATTTTCTACCGTAAAACCTGATTTAATTTCCAATTTAATTTCGGGACCCGATATCGACCCAACCTAGTCGACCCAAATTATGGACGTAGCCCACATGAAGCCTACTACCCACATGGTGCTTGTGTACTATTTATTGGAGTCCCCACATATTACTTATTTACCCATGATTTTAAATATCCATTTTAATTCAATTATTTCACCCTGTTCGATTTTGACCCGACTCGGCTCGACCGAACCCGAACCCAAGCTCCATATTGTTCTCTCATTACTGCATAAATACCCCACATAATTTCCCTATTTTTTCTGTTTTAAATATCTATTTTTTTCTCTCTCCACTTTACAAAAATATATATATATATATATATATATATATATATATATATATATATATACACACACTCTCTCTCTCTCTCTCCTATTATTAAAACTCACACCTCACCCCCTCACCTCCACCTCACAGCAGGAGCACCCCCCTCAAAACCGACCTCCTTTTTCCTCTCCTCCTCTCATTCAAATAATATCTCACTCTCTCTCTCTCTTTATATTATATATACACACACACATACATCTCTCTCTCTTTCTCTCAACACACACACCACCACCACAGCCCCCACTCCTCCTGGCCGACCACCTCCCTGAGCTCCTCCCCGAGCTCCTCCTTCCTCTCTATCTTCCTCCTCCCTCTCCTCCTTCTTCCCTCCATTACCATTACCATCATCATCATGCACCACCACCTCCACTCCAACACCACCATCATCTACTTCATAACCATCACCAACTTCACCACCACCACCGCACAACCACCCCACCCTCCCGCCGTGCCCGGTGCAGCACCGCGGCCTCCCGCCGGCAACCGCCACCACGCACCGTAGCAGCAGCCGCAACAGCAAGCGGCAGTAGCACAGTGCACATGCGCGCACGCGCGGATGCGGCGATGGCCGTACGCCACCACGTGGCCGGCCCGCCCCCACAAGCTCCCTACACCTCCGACGAACCCGGGCGACCACCCTGAGAGAGTCTCCGGCCTCCCAACGTGTGAAACACATGATTCGTGCGTTTTGAACGAGATCCCGTCGGCCCGCGCGAGTTTTGAACTCGAAAATGGTGCTCCGTCGCAGCGACTTAGTGCACATTTTCTGGAAGATCTGACCGTTGGATCGGAGAACTCCTAGCTCCATCTCAATCTCGGTATATAACACTTCACTCCCCTCAATTTTCGTCCGTTAATTTCGTCGTTTGATACCTCAAAACTGGCCACCAAGTTGACGTTTTAAATTGAACTATGTTTGGACAGTTTTGTGGAGCCGACTTCGACAGCTCGTAACTCTGTCATCGCAGCTCCGGTTGGCATGCTACTAGTTCCTGTGTGCTGCTGGTATAACCCTCTTCCTGTCTCCTTTAAGTTTCGTTTCATTATAAGCACGTTTGGTTGGTCAAATTCGACGCCAAAGTTGGCCGTCCGAATTCTTTAATTTGCACTTATTAAATTCCATTTTTGAACCCGAGACTCCGAATTCAATTTCTGACACCACCAGTAGACTCATGGCGTCGTTCTGGCATGTTTTCATAGAAAATTTGCTTGATTTGGAGAACGTGGGCCCTGGCACGTATTTCGGTGCAAAGCGGATCCCACTTTTTGAGTCAACGTGTCATTTTGAGATCGGCTCATCGGAATCCCATTCCGGATATACCGTTGAGTTCGTATCGTCATTCTGGACTCGTTGACATATAATTTGCTGAGTTTTGAAAATAGTTGCTCCGGCATGCATTTCGGTGCAAACCAGATTCCAAATGTCCGCGTCAACGTGTCATTTTGAGATCGGCACATCGAAATCCTATTTTGGACATACCGTTGGGTTCGTATCGTCATTCTGGATTCGTGGACATATAATTTACTAGATTTTGTAGACTTCTATCCTGACACATTTTTCGGTGCAAAGTGTGTCCAACGGCGGACATCATTTTGACCCAAAATTACCGTTTTGCCCCTGTGTCCAAATTGGACTTATTTGTAGGCTATCCTAGCTAATTTGACTATTCTGGACACGTTGGTGATATTTATTTTATCATCCGACAACATCTACAGATTCTGCTTATGTATTTTCCTTAATTTGTAATTAATTATTTTTTCAAAAATTGTTACTTTCTGTTTTTGAATTTATATATATATTTTAGTTGCTAAAAGAATCTGGAAAAAATTGTATTTAAATACTATGTTAATTTAGCCAATTTATTATAATTTTTCCAATATTTAATAAGTACTGTTGGTATTTTATAAAAATAGGAAAACAGAACTCATTTTCAGGATACATGTGTTTGTTGATTTTTAATAAATATTTATGAGAGTTTATAAATTCCAGAAAAGTTAGTATAAATTTCTATAATTAACAAGGATTATTTTGGTACCTTATTTTATGTTAAAATTGAGTTTTTTGTCAATCTCAAAACTTGTTGGAACATAGTGTACAGTTTGATTTATTTATAGAGTAGTTACGACTTGCAATATTTTGTATTGTTCTAAGTTATAGTCGTATTGGACCTCACCCTACACTAGTATAAAGACTCTAGAAAGTTAGTTTGGATATAGTGGCACTCCACATTAGACTTTTATGCTAGGTCTCCACTTTGCTAGTATCCAGTTAGGAGTCGTGTCACACCACTAGAGTAATCTTAATCATAACTTAGAGGCTGAGTTTGTATATCATTATTGATAGGACATTGGACATCTATATCTTCGTACTAGTATTCTTGCTTTGCTCGAGGCAAGTACATCTACAAACTCATTTACTGTCTTTTAATGCTAGAACATGTATTAACCCTGTTAAAATACTGATCCTTGAGGTAACAAGTTAAATCTTCACATGTTGTATTACTTTCAGTACCTGCCATGCTTAAGACAGTTCTTATATCTTCACATGCTTCTTACCGGTTCTCAGTACATGTTTCACTATGCTTTATACTACTCGGAGTATTCACATGTTTCATACTACTCCTAGTACCTGCCATGCTTATACTACTCCCAGTATCTCCTACATGTTTTTACTGTTCTTGTATCTCTCGCATGTTAAAATATGGGTTATAGAGAAACTGACAGTTGAGTACGTGATCACGACCCCCTTCTTCGTATGCATTTACCGAACAAAGTTTCATTTTATATGATTTCTGCGTTCGTAGGTAACTCTCAAAGCTGTATTTGTACGTATGTACATCTATCGCCTTTACACTTGTATGGAAGTATATTTCATTATGTGCCCCCAACACATTGTACATCTATTGACCGATCACGTACCTGCTCCAGTTTTAAACATTAGATATACATGTGTCATCTTGACAAATGTATTTTACCATGATTCCAGATATGCCATGTTCCCTATGTTACTATGATATTGTGATCCCAGTTGTACCATGAGGCCATGTTTTCAATATTTTCTGTTTTATAGACTTATCACACCATGTTTTTTGTTGTACATCTCTTTCATTATATATTCAGTACTTTAGTTGTAGAGGTTGTACTTGCTCCCGTCCTGACAGGATAACATTGTAGGTATATTTTTCGAGGAGGAAATGCTATGTATTACATGTTATAGCACTGATTTTGAGGACCTGGCCTTAGCACCAGAAGAGGCCCCAGCGGGGAACCTTGCTTAAATATTTTTATGTGTTTTGAGACTTAGATTTTGGTCTGTACTTATATTTGGATACTGGACTTTGTCTCCAATTAGATACTTATAAAGTGTATTATTAAGTCTGTGCTTATGTTACCTTCGCTTATAGATGATGTGTTGTGATGAACTTTAAATATGATATTAGAACTGTTAGCAGCTTAGATCCTTTATTGTCTATTCTTAGAATAGCTTACTACGCTTTAATTAAGCGTAGGCTGGATATGGCTCGGCCCGGCCCAATAATTTGGGTAACGGGACGTGACATGTTTTTTTTGGCGGCCCATGCAGGTCCATACTTAAGTTGTTTGGTTACATTATTGTACCAAGCATGCATGCAATTAGGATCTAGGACAGCTTGTTAACACTAGGTATAAACATTTAGAACACCTAGAGGATTACTAAAATTGCAACATAGGAAGAACTCATCACAGCATAGGACCGTTTGCTATATTTAGTATCTTGTTTGAAATTTAGTGGGTTACAATTTTGACCAGAATAGTACCCATGGGATGACCCCTGAGGATCTTAGTCTAATCTTACCTCGAAATCTGTTTTTACCTGTTTTAATTGCTCTCCCTTAAATTCGTTGTTGAATTTAATTTCTGATTTTCGTTGTTGACTTTGATCTTGTATCGTGATAAATTTTATGGACTAAATTATGATATATCCTGATAAGGTAAATATCTGCTTTAGTTATGGAGTTTAGAATTTATCGCAGCCATATTAGCTGGTATGACAAAAACATAGAGCCTGATTTTGGATATACTATCCTATTCATAGAATTTAGATTTTCTTGCAGCCATACCGGTTGGCGTGGTAAAGAATCTAGATGATATGACTATAGGGTGTATACCTTAGTTATGGACTCCCTCGTTTATTGCATATAAGCTTACTGGTGTAGCGAGAATTCTGGCAACATAATTTCAGGAAGACGTGTATGGTTATCAGATCATATCTCAACTTGGTTCACTTTGTTATGACCGAATGAGCAAGAATAAAATTTTATTATTATCATTCTTTCCCGTCTTGATTAACTCTGTTCTATCTATATCTACAACTAGGATTATAGGTTCTCTAGGATTCTCCAACAGGGTTGCCTTCATGATTTCTTTTTGGACATAATTATTTTTATGTTCCATCTTTCCTATGACTTGACTAAACTCTTCTTTGTTAACCTCTTGGGTAATTCTTCTCGTTATGTATCCCGTTGTCTTCGTACCATTCTTGAAGATTTTTTGATAAACTTTCCTGTCTTGCTTGACCCTATAACTTGTTTGGACGCTATTATGGATTGCTTGACCCAGTCTTAGGCCTTGTTACCTTCTATTTTATAGACGACCGAAATAGTCAAACCATGTTAACTGATTCTGTAGTATAACTATAGATGTATTGTGTGATTGTGATAAATACTTTTCCTAGGGATTGGTTAGATTAAGCTTATAGGACAAGTATGAGTGACTGACTGTAGTAGACTTGGAAACCATTAAGAATGATTGTATTGATAGTATGACTTGATGATAGGGTATCTAAGATGGAGAAATGAGATATTATATTGTTATGACTATGGATTGAGGATTAGAATCTTGTGCTTAGCAGTTTCAGAATTTAGCATTTGTAGAATTTTGGTTGGTTATCTATAGCTAATTACATGTGATTAGAGGATAGATCGATATGTGGATTGATATAGAATAAGTTAGAATGAGTTATCATATTGCGTACGAGATCGGGAAGATATCAGTTAAAAAGACAAGGAACAAGACAAAGACATATGTACATTGGTAATTAATAAATCGGGAGTTTTGAAATCAAGGATTTATATTCGGAGGACTTGTTGAGTAAAAAGAAGAAGGCTCTACGCCAAGGATAAATATTGAACGTATAATTTCAAGGAGAAACTGTAGGAAAGGATTGACGACTAATAATGCAAAGGGCTTGTGGATTGATAGAAAATGTATACTTAGGATACGATAAGGAAATCCAATATTTAAAATTAAGGTTGGAAATATGGTTGATGATTAAGCACTATAGGCTTATAGACATACCCAGAGAATGACCTATATTTTAGGGTATACGTTAAGGTTCTATGTTAGTATAAAATATTTCTAAAGGATATATGACGTAGTTTATGATAGAAGGACTTTGTTGAACCTGAACCAAAAAGATTGTAAAGAGAAATAGGACAGATGATTACAAGGGCAGCAGATTGAGTATCGTAGCCAGGGCAGCTACGTGTTATAGTCTGACTTGTTGTATGATTTTTAATTTCGAGGACAAAATTTTTGTAAGGTGGGTAGGATGTAAGCCCCCTGAATTTTAGAGTTTATTTTTATTTTCTGAATGTATTATTTTCGATAAATATTCTATTATTTAATTATTTTGATCATTAATGTTATTTTTCGTAACTTTGACTTCTGGAGCGTCAGGGATGCCAATCTCTGGAAACTCTCTTCACGAGTTTTGAATTAGACAAGATTATCTTCATTTTGATATATCATGTCCCACTTGAACTCGTTCCCTTGTGCTCTTTTTGTATCGCGCAACTTCGGGTCAACTTAGACCAATTAATCGTTGAATAATTATTTCCAGTTTTATCTTTGACCATCGTTTGCACGTTACCGTGACTTTTAATTTAGGAGCACCAGACCAGTCGTTTTCTCAGAACCAACTTCTTATGAATGATCTACTCGAGACGCTCTTCACCCATGACCTTCGTGTCCCACTCAGACACTCCATTTTTTGCTTTATTTTCTTCGCACAACTTTCGGGTCAATTTAGGCCGATTTATTTTCTACCGTGAAACCTGATTTAATTTCCAATTTAAATTCAGGACCCGACATCGACCCAACCTAGTCGACCCAAAGTATGGATGTGGCCCATATGAAGCCTACTACCCACATGACGCTTGTGTCGTATTTATTGGAGTCCCCGCATATTACTTATTTACCTATAATTTTAAATACCCATTTTAATTCAATTATTTCACCCTGTTCGATTTTGACCCGACCCGGCTCGATCGAACCCGAACCCAAGCTCCATATTGTTCTTTCATGACTTCATAAATACCCCACATAATTTCTCTATTTTCTCTATTTTAAATATCTATTTTTTCTCTCTTCACTTTAAAAATATCTATATATATATACATATATATATATATATATATACACACACTCTCTCTCTCTCTCCTATAATTCAAACTCACACCTCACCCCCTCACCTCCACCTCACAGCAGGAGCACCCCCTCAAAACTGACCTCCTTTTTTTCTCTCCCCCTCTCATTTAAATAATATCTCACTCTCTCTCTCTTTATATTATATATATACACACACACATACATCTCTCTCTCTCTCTTTCTCTCAACACACACAACACCACCACAGCCCCCACTCCTCCTGGCCGACCACCTCCCTGAGCTCCTTCCCGAGCTCCTTCTTCCTCTCTATTTTCCTCCTCCCTCTCCTCCTTCTTCCCTCCATCACCATTACCATCATCATCATGCACCACCACCGCCACTCCAACACCACCATCATCTACTTCATAACCATCACCAACTTTACCACCACCACCGCACAGCCACCCCCCCGTCGTGCCTGGTGCCGCACCGCGGCCCCCCGCCGGCAACTGCCACCCCGCGTCGTAGCAACAGCCGCAACAGCAAGCGGCAGTAGCACAGTGCACATGCGCGCGCGCGGATGCAGCGATGGCCGTGCGCCACCACGTGGCCGGCCCGCCCTCGCAAGTTCCCCACGCCTCCGGCGAACCCGGGCAACCACCCTGGGAGAGTCTCTGGCCTCCCCGACGTGTGAAACACACAATTCGTGCGTTTTGAACGAGATCCCGTCGGCGCGCGCGAGTTTTGAACTCGAAAATGGCGCTCCGTCGTAGCGACTTCGTGCATGTTTTCTGGGAGATCCGACCATTGGATCGGCGAACTCCTTGCTCCATCTCAATCTTGGTATATAGCACTTCACTCCCCTCAATTTTTGTCCGTTAATTTTGTCGTTTGATACCTCAAAACTGGCCACCAAGTTGACGTTTTAAATTGAACTATTTTTGGACAGTTTTGTGGAGCCGACTTCGTCAGCTCGTAACTCCGCCGTTGCAGCTTCGGTTGATGCGCTACCAGTTCCTGTACGCAGTTGGTATAACCATCTTCCTGCCTCCTTTAATATTCGTTTCATTATAAGCACGTTTGGTTGGTCGAATTCGGCGCCAAAGTTGGCCGTCCGAATTCTTTAATTTGCACTTGTTAAATTTCATTTTTGAACTCGGGACTCCGGATTCAATTTTTGACACCACCAGTAGACTCGTGGCATTGTTTTGGCATATTTTCATATAAAATTTTCTTGATTTGGGGAACGTGGGCCTCGGCACGTATTTCGGTGCAAAGCGGATCCCACTTTTCGAGTCAAGGGGTCATTTTGAGATCGGCTCATCGGAATTCCATTCCGGATATATCGTTGAGTTCGTATCGTCATTCTGGACTCGTTGACATATAATTTACTGAGTTTTGAAGACATTTGCTTCAACACGTATTTCGGTGCAAACCAGATTCTAAATGTCCGCGTCAACGTGTCATTTTGAGATCGACACATCGGAATCCTATTTTGGACATACTGTTGGGTTCGTATCATCATTCTGGATTCGTGGACATATAATTTGCTAGTTTTGTAGACTTCTATCCTGACACATTTTTCGGTGCAAAGTGTGTCCAACGGCGGACATCATTTTGATCCGAAATTACCGTTTTGCCCCTGGGTCCAAATTGGACTTATGGGTCGGCTATCCTAGCTAATTTGACCATTCTGGACACGTTGGTGATATTTATTTTACCATCCGACAATATCTGTAGATTTTGCTTATGTATTTTCCTTAATTTGTAATTAATTATTTTTCTAGAAATTGTTACTTTCTGTTTTTGAATATATATATATTTATATATATATATATATATATATTTTAGTTGCTGTAAAAATCTGGAAAAAAATTATATTTAAATACTATGTTAATTTAGCTAATTTATTATAATTTTTCTAATATTTAATATGTACTTTTGGTATTTTATAAAAATAGGAAAACAGAACTCATTTTCAGGATGCATGTGTTTGTTGATTTTTAATAAATATTTATGAGGGTTTATAAATTCCAGAAAAATTAGTATAAATTTCTATAATTAACAAGGATTATTTTGGTACTTTAGTTTATGTTAAAATTGAGTTTTTTGTCTATCTCAAAAATTGTTGGAACATAGTGTACAGTTTGATTTATTTATAGAGTAGTTACGACTTACAATATTTTGTATTGTTTTGAGTTATAGTCGTATTGGACCTCACCCTACACTAGTGTAAAGACTATAGAATGTTAGTTTGGATATAGTGGCACTCCACATTAGACTTTTATGCTAGGTCTCCACTTGGCTAGTATCCAGTTAGGAGTCGTTTCACACCACTAGAGTAATCTTAATCATAACTTAGAGGCTGAGTTTGTATATCATTATTGACAGGACATTGGACATCTATATCTTTGTACTAGTATTCTTGCTTTACTCGAGGCAAGTACATCTACAAACTTATTTACTGTCTTTTAATGCTAGAACATGTATTAATCCTGTTAAAATGCTGATCCTTGAGGTAGCAAGTTAAATCTTCACATGTTGTATTACTTTCTGTACCTGCCATGCTTAAGACAGTTCTTATATCTTCACATGCTTCTTACTGGTTCTCATTACATGTTTCGCTATGCCTTATACTACTCGGAGTATTCACATGTTTCATACTGCTCCCAGTACCTACCATGCTTATACTACTCCCAGTATCTCCCATATGTTTTTACTATTCTTATATCTCTCGCATGTTAGAATATGGGTTATGGGAAAACTGATAGTTGAGTACGTGATCACGATCCCCCTTCTCCGAATGTATTTACCGAGCAAAGTTTTATTTTATATGATTTCTGCGTTCGTAGGTAACTCTCAAAGCTGTATTTGTACGTATGTACATCTATCGCCTTTACACTTGTACGGAAGTACAATTCATTATGTGCCCCCAGCACATTGTACATCTATTGACCGATCACATACCTGCTCCAGTTTTAAACATTAGATATACATGTGTCATCTTGACAAATGTATTTTACCATGATTCCAGATATGCCATGTTCCCTATGTTACTATGATATTGTGATCCTAGTTGTACCATGAGGCCATGTTTCTAGTATTTCCTGTTTTATAGACTTATCACACCATGTTTCTTGTTGTACATCTCTTTTATTATATATTCAGTACTTTAGTTGTAGAGGTTGTACTTGCTCCCGTCCTGACAGGATAACGTTGTAGGTATACTTTCCGAGGAGAAAATGCTATGTGTAACATGTTATGGCACTGATTTTGAGGACCTGGCCTTAGCTCCAGAAGAGGCCCCAGCGGGGAACCTTGCTTAAATATTTTCATGTGTTTTGAGACTTAGATTTTGGTCTGTACTTATATTTGGATACTGGACTTTGTCTCCAGTTAGATACTTATAAAGTATTTTACTAAGTCTGTGCTTATGTTACCTTCGCTTATAGATGCTGTGTTGTGATGAACTTTAAATATGATATTAGAACTGTTAGCAGCTTAGATCCTTTATTGTCTATTCTTAGAACAGCTTACTACGCTTTAATCAAGCGTAGGCTGGACATGGCTCGGCCCGGTCTAACAATTTGGGTAACGGGTCATGACAATAACTGAGTCCTCATGGGAGTCCAGCTCGTAGGTGTCATCTAGGCCTACTCCGTAGTACGTAGGACAGAACTCCTCAGTGTCATCTGTAATATTTCAACAGGTCCAGTCAGGACAGGAACGAGCACAATACAACTCACGTAGTTCATAATATAACAGAAAATGTAAGCATGCTATAGAGTAAGATACATAAAATGTTGAAGAATATATATGAAGTAAAAGAGATAACTGTGAGGAAATATCTACTATAAGTAAAGAACTAAAAGTGGCTAGTGATGTAGAGTACAAGATAGACATGTGAACGACTTGAATTTGCATATTATTATACTAAAGAGTTTGCACAAGATTACACTACTTTGGAATTGTTCACATGACCATTTTTACTCCCCCATACCCCAATCAATACACAAGGATCCAGACAAGTTATGTTATTATACATGATTTCATATGGGGGCCCATAAATAGGTGCACATAAAGTATCACTACACCAAAAAAGACATTTAGAAACAGTTTTTTAATGTGCCTAATATTTTTAGGAACATATAAATACCGTTCCTAAAAGTGGCGTTGCAATATTAGGAACAATTATAAAGCGTATCAAATGTTAGTTTGGAACGCTTAGAAGGCGTTCCTAAAGTAGATTTTGGAACACATATAATGTGTTCTTAAAATATATTTGGGACGTCTATCAAGTGTTTCTAAATTCGCTTTTGAAACACATACAATACGTTCCGAAGGTATTTCTTGGGACGTCTTTAAAACGTTTCTAAATATCATTCTGAAACGTTTTGCATATGTTCCTATATATAATTTGCAACATTTTTTACATTATTCTTGTCGCTAAATTGAAACATTTTATTAACGTTCCAGTGTATTTTTCTAATTTCAATTTTACAGCAAAATTTTTTTAACCACAAATATAATTCATAAACTAAACATAAAACACATAATAAATGGTGTCATTTTTTTATACATTGCCTCAATCAACATCCGAGAGAGCCATTAAATTAACCAAAGCTTTCAACTTAATATAAAATTAACATACAATAACATATCCCAAAAGTTATATCTTTATAAAAACATCATTAAGAGTATGTATAATGTAAGTTACAAATAGTATATAAAATCTAGCTCTACAAAGATATCAAAATTTGGATAAATCCAAAAGCTTTTTTTTCCAACAGAATGGAGATTTGAACAACGCTAGTGGCAACTGGCATTATATATACTTGATGGACGCATGTGACTTCACAATCTCGCCAACACGGTGCATAAAGTGAGGTGCTCTCTTTCCAATTGCTTTTCCATGTCCGTTGAAGTCAATTTTCTCCCTATGTTTGTTGCTTTCCTGTGAAACTAGATTTCCTTGAGTGAAGTTGCTACCCATATGTTGTGCTTAGCAAGAAAACCTTCATTATCAACAAAAAAAAAAGATTATTGGTTACATAACATATTAAGAAAATAATGGAACTTAAACTACTAAAATGGTATTATGTCTACACAATCATACAATTGTATGTCATCTTTATGTTCTGAGTTGGAAGGAACTAAAAAAGAGTATGTCACCTTTATCCGAGGATAAGTGGCTTTACAGAATCATTATTCGTTTATGTATCAAGACTCAACCATTGTCAAAGTAGGTCACCTTTATCTGAGTTGCGCATATTACTCAAACAATATACCGAATTCGTCATACCTTACCTTTCCATTTCACTTTCTTATTTTCTCATGTGACCATTATATTTCAGCTCATAATACTTAGGTGGCAAATTTTGGTAAATAGCGATGTCCATGGACACTAAAAGTTGAGTAAATCTATGTACATTCCCTCCTTCACATGTATATTTTCTTTTGTATTAGTAGAAGATACCTTGTCTTAGTAGGTGTAACATGCCTTCATTTTTGTTTCTCAGTCCCCTGTCAACATTTTGAGATTATATTTTGACATATTATGGGAATGCAATTCTTTGATTTGTGCTCTTTGACTTGTGTCATGGAGATGAAGGCAACTCCCTGTAGCATATTGTCTCATCTTATTTCTTCGTATATACTCTTTTCTAGTCTAGGCCTATGGTAACTTAGAGGCTGCTCTTTGACAGTACATTGTTGCTTGTACAATACGTCTCATAAGGGATCTAATATGTGGTGATGCAAAAGATTAACATGCAGCCTCATGAGCCTAGTACTACATTTGTAATGAAGTAATTTCTTTTGGATTTACTTGCTCTTCTGGTTGTCTGTTTAATCTTGTTTCCCCTTGTGCTAATGCAGCTGAGAGAAAGTGCCGCGAACAATATCATGATGCTCAGTCTAGAGTGGGTTTAAATTATGCTGGTGTTTATAGTGTTGCACCTCCGGTAAGCAAGCTTTGTTATGTTTTGGGGGATTATCAATCACCTTCATCTCTTGTACCAAAAGTTTGCTTATTTAAATGGAAGATATCCAATACATGTTATAGGTTTTTCACGTTGATTTTTGTATAACAGTAAGAACATGTATATTATTGCTAACTTTACAATTTTTGAATCCTTACAGATTTTTGGTAGAGAGATGTAATACATTTGAAAGTTACCTATATATTGTTGCTAACTTTGCTTAAGCTACATAAAGTTGACATTTATATGTTGAACTGTGTTTTGTGTCTGACATGACACTTCTTTGACATGTGTTAGACACATCTTAAAGATCCCTATACTTTTGTCATTTTGTCTTTTGGGTTTTTTGATATTGAATCTCGACATATTTCATATTTTTGTATGGATTGCCTGTAAGTTTTACATTTCAAACTATCAACCCTTCAGTCTAGTTGATAACTTGAATAGCCCTGTATTACAATCTATGTCCAACCTCTATCACATCTATCCCAAACCTGAAACTCAAATATCCAGTTTTCTATTCCTCTCAGCTTTGTCCTTGATCTCTAAATTCCTACCTTTTTGAACCCAATCTAACTTTTCTCAATCTTGTTTAAAACCCAGTCACCTAGATCTAACGCCTCTTCTTTTCTGTCTTTTCTGTCTTTTCTGAAACTATAATAATTAGAATTCTCTTTATATTTTGATCCATCACTTCTTTGAAAAATTATGACAAATTCAGTCCTTCTTTAAAAAAACATATTTAGAAGAAAATCTTGGACAGAAGGAGGGTAAGGAAAAGGACATTTAGAAACATTTAGAAGTTTTTTGACAAATTCAGTCCTTTTTTGGACGTCTTTAAATTATGACAAATTCTGGTTACTAACTTTTGCAATCGAAAATCTTGGACAAAAGGAGAAACTGTATGAAAAATAAGAACGAGGGTAAGAAAAACGCAAAATACTAGTTAATGAAGAAACTATCATGTTCTAGTTAAGTGAAGAAATTGTCAGTTTCTAAATGACAATGATTCCATGATGCAAGGTATGGGGCCTCTTCACACCAGTAACTGTAGGGGCAAACGATCGTGCACACAATTGTTCTTCAAAGAATCTACATGTCCTAGAAATCATAATGGAATACCTGGTTAACCAGAGAAGTGAATTGGTATAGCTTGAAGAAGATTTTGATTATTTGTTATCGGCTTCTACTAGCACTCTGTTGTAGAGGAGATTGAACCTGGAAGTATTAGAGGAGTACTTTGTTTTCAACCTCCTGCAAAGGAAAGTCCAGATACAAGGATATCATCAGATTAGTAAAATCAAGATTCAAAGCTAAAAACTAAAATGGAAGAAAAGTGCAAGAATCTGAATAAATGTCGATCAATAAAATCATCAAATTGCAGATGAAATTAGGAAACAAAAAAAAAACTTATCTTGTAAACTGAAGTGAAGAACACTACAAGATTTTAAATAAATGTTAGTCAGAAAGAGGAAAAACAAATCAGTTTGAGCACATTAGAAAACACAAATCCGAAAACTGGAATGGAAGGTCCAGATGGACAATGTATAACCAGAAAAATCTCAAGAATTTGAGACTACGAAACTGTCAAATTGTGAAAAGTAAGATATTTCAAAAACTATCAAAGGACCAAATAAATCAACATATACCGATGGACAATGTATAACCATACAGAGTTCTATAACACACTATCCGCTACTGCAAATACAAAGCATGAAACCTTAGAAAGTTGTCAAAACTACCTTTACAGTGACTGAATGGCAACAATTAATCTAGGCCAGAGTATGCTTCTCCGTCAACCTCAACCGAAGCGGAGATGTTACTTGCTACCCTGGAAATTTATGAAGACAAAACCCTTGATTGAGTTATACAAGTTCATGATCAGAAAAACCAAAAATCAATAACCAAATTGCACAATGGAACAAAAAACAAAACCAACTGACCTAGCCCCACTGGAATTCAAGAACTAAAATAAATATAACTAACCAACAGAAGAAAAAACTGAGAAAATCAATCCCATCAGAAAGGAAAGAAAAGGCCAAATCCCTTCTGATAATAAAAACCGACATACAATCAAGTCCTACTGGTAGATAAAAAAACTACCTACTACCATTTGGGAAATAAAAACCAAAAAATGAAACTATTTGGTAAATAGACGAAAACCAAACAAAACTACACAGATCCTAGAGGAAATATATCCCAAGAAACAAAACCTGTGCATTTTGTTCTTCATGAGCAAAGGGTCATCAAACATGAGACAAAGTGATGAAACATCCACAAGGATTAGGAAATCATGAGAAAGAACAAAGGATAATAAACAAGAAACATAGAAGACAAGAATGAGAATTATAGAAAGATTTATGGGAGTAGAACCATGACAAACTCAAGAGAAACAACGAAAAATTATCAAACCGAAGGAAAATATTCAAAGGGGTCCTTTTATAAGTTTGTAGGACATATATGCAACTTACTGATTTTACAGGGACTGGTATGCAAAAAGAGTCCTAAGAGCAAAGTAGTTAAAAAGAAGGAAAAAAGTAAATTTTATCTCGCTTGTAAAGGAGAAGAGGGGGGATTGGAGTAGGAGGGCATTTCTGGGAGCTCCCGAAGCCTAGGCGAGAAAAGGCAAGGTGTTCCTCCGTAAAAGCAAGTGAAGGCAGGCATGTCCTTGTGGATTGTGCACATGATGCCTCCATCGTTGTCGCTCACTCATACCTTCAACCCCCACCTACACATACGTAACTGTCTCCTTCAAAATAATCCCTTCCAACACATCCTCCCCCCGTCCCCCCCCCCCCCCCCAATGCAAAAAAAAATGTCATTGCCTAGAAATCTTTTCTTGTAATTCGGTTGACGGGTTCATGTTTTCCGCATATGGTGCGTTCCAAGTGTCTTGTCATCAATCCCTTCCAACACCCCCACCCCAAAAGATGTAACATTGCCTAGAAATCTTTTCTTGTAATTTGGTTGACGGGTTTCTTGTTTCCAGCAGATGGTGCACTCCAAGTGTTTTGTCATCAACGATGATTTGTAGCAATTGAAGGTTGCTAGGACTGTGAGGTTCTTGAGTTTGGATGCTTTTATGATTGCCACAGAGGGACAGGGTCAAAAAATATAGCAAAGAGGAGGAATGGGTTGTTTGAGGAGCTTGTTCGTGAGTGCACGATGACTTGTTTTTATAGTAATGGTGCTACACAATTTTCAAGTGGCTTACTGCACTGTTTTCAGCCAATGAAAACCCCAAGACAACCCCCTTAGAGCTTAGTGAACCGTTTGCACACTCCACCATCCAATGCTCTAACAGTAATGTGTCACAATTACAAACATTTGTTAAATTTAGTTCATCAAGTTCCTCAGCAATAAAAAGTGACAACTTTTTATATCCAGTTCCATGTAAGGACTTACCACTGTGACTTCCAAGGTCATTACATAGATAAATATCGATAACCTTCTTGTTTGGAAAATTCTTTGTTAAAGCAATCTTTTCACAAACTTTGATTTGCCAATTTTCATGTTTCTTTAGTTCCTTGACCTTGTGTGCCTGCAAAGTAAAGACCAAAAATACATTTCCTTAAGAATATAAGTTGAATACAAAAATGTTGCGCAAAATCAGGATAGAAGGGGAAGAGGTTAAAGAAACAAATATGACAACTTCCATGGCTTCTCATAGTCAATTGAACGAGAAAGTTTAAGAAAGCATGAGACTAAGACAAAGTCTATATCCTTGAGCTAATTTTTCATGTTTAGGCCAATGCAATTGGACAGGATAGTCAAATATGGATGTACCTGATCACACGCAACACATTCACTTCTGAACCCTGCTGGCTTCTCTATGCAATTTTGACCACTCCCAGTATAGTGCTCACAAGCAAACTTTAGATGCGCTCGCTTGCTACCAGGATGACCACGTTGAGAGCAGTGTGAAGATCTTGTCCCTCATCTGAACTGGGTAGACGGAGCTCTACAGCAGATTCACTGCTTTCCTGAAGTTGAGGAAAAACACCGCTGCCAACTTCAGATAACCTGTATAAACAATTTTACTAGAGTAACAACATACGTCTGGCAATGAAATGAGTATTTTGAAAGAAAGAAAAAAGGAGAAGACATTTTAATGTTTAAGCAGTTGTGAAGACAAACCTACTCAAAACCTCATCCTCAGAAAACAACTTCACAAAGCGAATAGCTGTATCAACCCCAAACCCATGTACCCCGTGCAAATCACGGTCATTACCCACCAGAAGAGCAATCGCAATCATTTGTTTTCTCCCCAATCCAAGTCCAGCATCAATATCTGATAAATCATAGCATTCAAATGCTTCCTGCATTAAAAGTGAAAAAAATCATGAATGGGGGTTAAAATATAGATGAAAAAGTGTTGACTGGTGGTGTAGTATTTTTCCTTTGTATAAAGAATGTGAACTTTTCTGGAAACAGTCATTTTTTTTTGTAGATTTCAAAGATTCAAGAAATTATAGGAAAATGGCAAGTGTTAAGAAAATGTAGCAACTGCGACTGGTTTTACCACCTAGGGCTACCTAGGCAGACAAGCTGAGAAGCTATCATTGAGGTTAAAATTGTGACAAAATGCTAAAAACATTTTTTTAAATAACTCATAAAAAGGGGAGAGAAAATAATTATCCCGATTGACCATTTAATTTTTATTCTTACGCATGTAAATGAATAGAGTATTCTACGTGTTGCCAATGATCTTAAATTCTTAGTTTATATGACATGATGATAAAGAATGCACTAAACTGCCTAAACGGCTATGCAATCAGCTAACCTCTTAGCCCCACCTAGCCTGCTCAAACTCACTAAGGCCTACTTACATAGTTTCTTCATACCCTCAGTAGTTTGCTAGGTGTGCAATGCCCACCTATACATCTATGAAAGGTGTGACCTCAGGAGAGGCACTTTTGCAGATACCTAGGCTACTCTTAGAACACTGATTACATATGGTGGAAAGTTGATTCACAGAGACTTTTCAAGCCCTTCCGATCTGTGTGGATCCTGCAGAGTAAGACTAAATAGTAAATACAAATAAGTTTACTTACTGCTAAAAAAAATTATTGTTTCATCACGGAAAATCCTATTTTTTCTGTTGGTTTGTGATTGAATGCAGTTCTCTTTCATAGTTTGGCACGGATAAGTATTTCAATAAAAGCTGAAAATTGGATTAACTGGCAATTAATGACCGAGTAATTGACCAGTTAACCAAAATACTAGGCTGGCTGATTAAGTAAAAATTTCAAGTGACTGCCTATATAAAATTAATTTGCTGCACACAATCCGACTAACTTGTAAAAAGCATTGGGCAACAACATAATGATAGTGCCTAATCAGTGTTCTAAAAAACGGATTTAATCGGCGCCTATGCGCTAGGCGACCATGGACCGCCTACATTACCGCCGGAATCAACCAATTGGCAGATTAAAAAAGCAGGTAAAATCGTTCGATTAGTCGGGCTAGGCGGATAGGCAGCCGCCTAGGAATCGCTGACTACTACTCCGGACGGCCACCTAGGCGGAGTTAATAAGTTTTTTTTGTTGGGTGGATCGAAAACAGACCTATAACCCGACCCTTAATTGATCTCCTCTGTCTCTCTCCCGAATCGATCAAGATAGACATAAGATGACCCAAAAAAATGAACATGAAGCAGCAGCCATCGAACAAGGTTGTAAAAGACTCTTTACGCTAGTCGGGGTGGGCACATCGCCTAGCCTGCCTAGGCGGGCGCGGCTCAAAATTTTTTTTCAAAAAACCTACTGCCATAAAACTCAAAAATATACATAGTCGGGATTCGCGGAGGGGGAGGGGGGGTGCGGGGCTAGGTGGGCGCCTAGGCGGCCATCGGGCGGGGGTACCATGTGCCGCTTAGGCCAACATTTAGAACATTGTCGCCGAAGGAAGAAGAGGATCTCCACAAAAATTTGAGACGAAGAAAACCGAATTTTAAAATTTACGAAATTCCAAGAACTATAAGTCCGTGATCAGCCATAAATGACAAGTTTCAACCAATAGAGGTGTTGTTGAATGACATGAATAAATGAATATATAAATCAAACTCTATAATTTCTATGCAAGCTAAAGAGGTGAATGCAAATAAATGATCATGCACTCAAATGCCCCGTGAGTCTATGGCTCCAAAAGCTTTCCAATACATGTGTGCACATGAAGAAGGGAACATTCCCACAAATAACACAGCCCATTTAAAGAGAATATGTTCATAACAAAATAAGGAATTCATTCCAGAAGAATTAAAAAATGTGTAAGAGGTTAAATATATGTAATATGTATATTCTCCACAAATATTTGTAATATCTCGTACTACCATACACGTCAGCCAGTGGTTTATATCCAGTGTAATATGGCAAAGGGTAAGGAAGGTATGAGAATATATGAGGAATTGATGTTACAATTACATGGGAAGAAGAATGTCAAGCATTCTGACGAGACTGGTAAGCCAACGGATGTGCTACCGAGTGCTATTGATAAGCTAAGAACAAAAGAGCATATCCTAGTAGTGAAGTAAAATAAATATAAAACTAACATCAAATGGCCATGAAAATCTCTCCCCTGGCGAAGATATTGATTTTGTAACACTCATATTGCATTCACCTCAGTCTGTATGAGATATAGACTCAACCCCAAGTGTGTAACTTTTAAGCTTAGACAATATTTTTTTTGTAAAATGTTACAAATATGAGTACAACCACATTTACATAATCGTAAACTCCTAGATGAAATTATCCTAAAGCAGAGGAATTAAAACATGATCAAAGATATTCTTCTAGAAACCAACCATCCAAGATTTGAGCACAACCACATTTAGAAAACCACATCCACTCGTACCTATTTTCATCTTGGATTTCTCTGATAATATCCTTACATCTACTTCAAAAATTTAATGTGGCGATTGCGATAGCCTATCTTGAAGTTGAATGTGATGAGTAGTTTTTCCTTCCATGATGAGTTCCTAATTTATCTTTTTCCCTACACGATATCGAGTACATGTGCCCGTAACCATCATTTCATAGCAGACTTCTGTCGCAAGATGACGGCGAGTAATCAGAATTCGTTACCATACATTAAAAAAAAGTTACAAGATAAACTTAAGTGTCTTAACATTCATATCGTGCAAGATGTTATAGCACGATAAAATGCAGTATCATATACCTGATTAGAAACTGTTGTGTGTATTTCAACTCATACCCAGATATAGTGTTAGAAAGGATTTAAGTATCCTTAGCTTAAGTTACACATAAACCCTCGCCCTCTAGTCCAACACGCATACTATAGAGTGTAGTTATACAAGTATTTTGGCTATGAAATATTCATGACATGTGGAAAAAGGCAGACTCCTTAAAGGATTTGGAACCTACAATGGAATGTTAAGAGACAAAAATGTATATCAAGATAGCCAGTAAACTTCAAAGGGGAGGTAATAAAAAAAATGTATACTTAATTTCGAAAATAATATATACAATTAAGATTGACTTTAAAAGTTATGTTTTATGTCATAAAATTCATTATGTATAAATTATAAGATATACATTGATAAGAATAGCTAATATAAATATATTATTTGAAAGTTGCAATTATTTGGCCATATGTTTCTTTATGACACATTATATCACAGTTTCGATGTCAAGTGGGTGGGCATAGTGGAGGCTAGCATTTTATGAAAAAGTAGTACATCAAATCATTGCAAAAATATTAATTTAGCAAAGCATAAAAACGAAGCCTACGATCAAATGAAAATGTTACATCACCCACAGATACGAGACATTATGATCATCACATCATACAATGGAATTTGTAGGACACATTTAACTGGAATTAATTGCACATATCAGGTGACAACATTGTATCAATAGTTCCTTGAAACAATGATTTAACCCAAAAGATAACAAGTTTGGCTCATAATACCTTGTATAGTAAGGCGCCTTGCTAGCATATATGACAGGTTCACTTTAGAGGTTATGCCTCCCATGCACGATGATAAATAGCCTTCCGTTAATATTCAAGCTGTCAAGATTTTGCTTCAAGTAAGGTCCACCAATATAGTCAAGTACAACATCAGCTCTTGTGTCATTAAAAGTAGCATGTTTGATCAATGTCTGAGCATATGCAAGCTTGGGCAACAAAATCCTCGGTCTTATAGTTTATCCAAATGTCAGCACCCAGATGCTTGCAGGTAGAAAGTTTCTCTTTCATTCATGAAATTTAACACACAAGCCACATGAGAACATGTCCAATGAGCATCGATTAGTATTAGGCTTTGGGAAGAAATACCTGTTGTGGCTAAAACCCATATTCCATGATATTTAGCTATTTGGATAGCAAATGTCCCAATTCCACTAGATAACTCGTGGATCTGCAAACGAAGGGTAGTTACAAACTAAAATAATTATACAAGAAAATGAATGTTGCGCTTCACGTTCACAAAAATATCTAAACCTGGGAAAAATATATCATGTATTCCTCTAAATTACAGAGACACTTACTACTTCATTATACAAACAAAGAAAAAGTCAAATTTTTCCTTGATCAAACAGAACAAGATACGTGAATAGTGCTTAGAATCGAGAATAGCAGTTGCTTCCGCTTCGGAGCCGACCACAAACTTACAAATATCAAAAAATAACATGCGAACCTATTGATCATCGAAACCCTAAAAATCGATCGAATTGCCAAGGAACCCTAATGCAATCGAGGAGAAAGAGTAATTGTGGGAGATTTGAGAGAGATTTTATACCACATCACTTCTGATTGCTTCTTCCGCAATAGCTCTAACACATGCACATCCCTAAAATTTCCACAAACAAGAACACACAAATCAGAACCCTAACCCTAATTTTTGAAATCGAAAGAGGAGAAGTAAACCCCTAGCTAGCTAGCGTATATCTCACCTATGGTCGTGTTCCTCCTCTAGGTAGGGTTTTTGTGGGATGGAGGAGGAGACTATGGGAGGCAAGGAAAAGTGATTATGGTATCACCGTGGTAATAACATGGGTGAGGTGGTGGTGGCGGAGTACTGTCTTAGGCTGGCTGCGAGGAGGTGGCGGTGGGAGTAAAGAAAACTTGAGAAGGTGGTGGTGGCGGAGCACTGTCCATGGCTCAGAATGGCGCCGACAAGAGGGGGCTTGCAGAATGAGAGGGGAAGCAAAGAAAACTTGTGGAGGGAATGAAAAAAAACTTAGGGGGAATTGAAAAGGTTGAGTGTAGACATTCATGAGGGGGGAAACTAAAAAAAATGTGAATGAGTCTTCAAAAAGGGTTTTTTTTAGTGGAACACTTTTTTTTCTAAACACATAAGATGCACATTATGACATTCTCAATTTGAAACATATTTGGGACACTATAAAAGTGTACCTAAATAAATAATTTCTTAAAAACATTAAAATTATTTATATTAGAAACACTTTTCTAATCTGGAACACTTTTACGCCGTTCCGGCACCTAGGTACGCCTAATAAGCATTCCAAATTGAAAAATGTCTAGTGTTCCAAAATAGCCATTTTGGTGTAGTGTATATATGAGGGGCTCTATGAACATAAGAGTACATGAATCACAAGAGTGCACATGAATGATTAAAGCACATGAAAATATGATATACGTGAAAAGCACATGACATGACGTATCCCGATGCTCCCGAGCGGGATAACATCTCATGAAGGGATCCATATAAAATCAATCCGTGTTAACAACGTGACAGCATCAAGTAAAGTAATCTAGAGGATAAATATAATTCTATCAAGTATAAAACGGTCAGAGAATGTACTCGCCTGATATCCTGAGTATCCGATGAGTATAGATGTCCAGACAGAGTAGATGAGTCCTATTTAGAGCAACACAGGTCACAATATCTCTAGAATGGTAATATTGTACTTTACAATACATTCTATATGAATTCTAGGTCATTCTAGACTAAAGTCAACTCTTGGTCAACTTTAGTCAACTACACTAGTCAAACTAGGTCAACCAAGCTCTACTAGGTCCAAGCCTAGTCCAACAAGTCTCACTAAGCCTAACCAAGCCTAGACTAGCACTCAAACACAATCAAAAGGCCAAAACAAGTTATCGCATACACAAATACAAACTATATATATATATATATATATATATATATATATATATATATATATATATATTTTTTTTTATATATATACCTATACAATATGTATATATAGGCATTTATATAGGCTTGTGCCTAATACACAAGCAAGGCACATACATGGTATATATATATAAATAGAGACTGAGTGTGTGTGTCAAATATTGTAGTGGACAGTAGGTTATGAGTGTGATAGGGTGGGAGTGTGTGTACAGGCAATAATATGTGTGTGTGTACAGGCAATAATATGTGTGTATGTGTGTACAGTGAGTGATAGTGTAACAGTGAGTGATATGAGTGTGTGTGTGTACAGTGAGTATGGGTGTAACAGTGAGTGATATGTATGTACAGGTAAATGAGTGATAGTGAGAGGTTTATGTTCTCAGGTTTTAACAGTAACTCCAATAAAAACATATAAGAATCCTAACTCAAATGCAACCAAGTATCAATTCAAACTCAGATTAAAATAGAGTCTCAGTTAACACATTAAAAAAATAGTAACCATTTCCAAATGCAACCCCCAAAGTCCAATTTTCATTCAGTTTCCAAAGTATTTGTAAATTCATAGTTCATTTCGAAATCAAACCCAAATTCTAAATGAAAACCCAAAATACAAACCCAATCATGAATCATTATTAACCCAGCTATGATAACATGTCTAAACTTTAACATTTAACATTAATTTCAAATCTCAGTTTTCAATATCCCAAAATTCAGTTATCAGTAAAGCCCAATTCTCAGGTTCAGTCAAATCCAAAGAACCCAATTTCCAATCGAAAATCAAATAAAACTCAAACCAATGTGCACAGATGCTAGGTACATGTGTTCGTGTGTCAGAGGGTGGTTTCGTGTCCACACAAGTGGATACGAAGTGTCCAAAATGAAATAAACACACACAGATACAAACTGCACAGCACAGCGTCATGCGGCGAGGACACGGGCTCGTGCACACGACACACGACACATGATACCTCCTGCTCGTGTCCACGTGTTTGCCAGGGGTAAGGCTAAAGGGTCGACGCCCTGATTCGAGTCCAAGACGTGTTTGTGTCCGAGTCGAAAGCCGTATCAGTGGCTTGAAATTGGGATATACAGCACTGTACAAAATCAATACGGGTCAAATCATGAGGCTGACACGACACGACATGTTATGCCACTTGGGAGATGATGTGTCAGTTACTGTCCCTAGCCGTATGCCAAGTGTCGCATGTCAAAGTGACACGGACACGCAGAAATGCACCCCGAGCAGCAGGGCACTCGTGCACAGTCTCGTACAGCGTGTCCTCCTCTCCGTGGACATGACATAGACACATATTCCACCTCAGTCAGACACAAAATCAAAAGACACCTATACACCTACAAATATATTCAAACACATTTCGAAAATAAAAAATAAAACTCATTATGGCATTCCATCGAACACCTATGCACACACACTGATAAGTGTCCGATACGGACACCAAATCAAAACAAATTTTCACCAAACTTACCGTACAGCTAGGGGACACCTAGATGGATGCATCTATGGAAAGAAATCAAGATTTAGAGGTGATTTGAAGGGATTACCTATAGAGAGCCAATCTCTAAGAAAAAGCCCCAAATTTTGAAGTCTCCTTCCTCAAGTAATGTCCAAATGAGCTCCCCTCCTTGCAAGCTAGCCTCCTCCAACTCTATTCCAGATTTAGAACCAATTACAAAAGATTGGGATCAATTTGGTGGAGTAATGATGAAAGGGGAAAGAAATTAGGGTTTCCTAAAGGGGCTTTCTAAAAGAGGCAAGAGAGAGTTAGAGACCTTATATAGAGTGAAATTAGGTCATACTTGGGCTGTGGTGGCCGGCCATGTAGAGAATTAGGGTTAGGGTTTCATATGCATGGGATTTGGGCCAAGATCATTAGCTAGCTAGCTCAACCCCTTAGCCTTAAGTCCAAATGCAAAACTCTTCCAATCCTCTCATGAACCCTAGCCACACTCAAGTTAACTAAGACCAACTTAAGTTAGATTAGGGTCCCACACCATGCTAACTAAGTCACCAAAGTCAAAAGTAAAACTCTAGGCTAGTCTCTAAAGTCACAACTAGCAAAAGTTAAAAAAATCACAACACCAATGCAATAAATAATAAAATAATTCACAAAAAACTAAAATGACCAAAATACCCTCAAGGCTAAAATGTGGTAGTGACACTTTCTTAAAACCGCAGACGGTATCTACGAACAAGTCATCGTTGCAAGCGGCCATAGAAGAGGGCGTCCGGGCGGGCGTCGTTGCGCCGACATCCTCGGCAGCAGATGGCTGAGCTCGACTAAGGACCTCACGATACGCAGCCTATCAAATGAATGTGTTTATACTATAAGTTTACCTAAGTTGTAATATAAATCCTATGTTTCCCTAAGTTATAGTATGAATCCTAAGTTTACCTAAGTTATAGTCTGAATCCTAAGTTTACCTAAGTTATAGTCAGAATACTTTTAATTCTAACATAAATCTCATAAACGTAAGCACATACATCAGTCTCCATGGCCCTCTCATCGACGAAGCTCCCGTCCTTCTGCCTCTTATGCATATGCTGGAATACATTGTGCATGGTGACTGTTTGCCATTGATTGTAAAAGTACAGAACAATTATCGGAGGACTGAACTTAGACTCACAATACAAACTCGCTCGTACAAAGAAAGCCTAGGGACGAAAACCTAGGTACAGCAGTCTAAGTACGATTGTTTATTTTAGATTCTGGGAGGTGACGATAGAGGCTCGGGAAAGCGACGGCCGCTCTGCCTTACTCCTTGGACGATCGGTACGCAGCCTTGACTCGGGGAAGATCTGCTTGGTCGTTGACGAAGAAATGCCTTCTTGCTCTCTCTCTGATTGCTCTCCTGGCTTCTCTCTCTCTGTGTATATTCTCTCTCTGACTATGGAGGAAGTCTCTCTGTGTATACGTATTCTTCTCTGGTTTCTTTTTTGTATATCTCTCTATATATTACAAGGGAATGGCACCTTGCTATTTATAATAGTGGGATATGATCGCTAGGGTTGCCAATGATTAGCTCTTGGAGATGGCGGCAGCTTGGGGATTGATCAATCCAGGCCGTTCGTTTCTGATTGTGACGAATCAGAACCATTAAGGGTAGATTACACCAAATCTCCATTAGCAATCAATGCTGATTGGCATAAATCTTCCTTATAATGATTCTCTCATATCTGCAAATAAATCAAATTTATTCTCCTGCCACGTGCCCCAGATCATTGGGATTCGACCCGATCTTGGATTGCCATAAATCTGGGAGATTGATCGGCTGAGGACACGTGTCCTGAGAGCCAATGGTGAGACTGGAACCGCATGCAGATTGGGCCGCATGAGATTTGGGCCGCATGAATTTTGGGCCGCATAAGACTTGGGACACGTGTCAGGACTGTCTGGGCAGTGGCCCCCTCCTTCAGACTTCTGAACCATATGATGAGCCGCATGAACCGTATAATGGTGTGTCTGCTTGAGCCGCATGGGCATGATCTTCTTGAGCCGCATAGGGATGATTCTACTCGAGCCACATGGGACAGCTTCACTCTAAACCGCATGGGAAGTCTTCACTTCAAGCCGCATAAGCACACCCACGTGGCAGGGCCACGTGGCATTTTGTTGTTCTCGGGGGATTGTGTCAGAGATTTCTTTCTCTTCCCTAGAGATTCATCATCATGACAGAGTCATAATTACCTGCTTTGGTGTCAGGTCTGTCAACTTTTCAGAGGGGTCAGCCGTCAAAGCGATTAATGCAGCATGGATCGGAGGGGAGCACTGTCACGCCACGTGTCTTCTGAGCCGTATGGAATGCCTCCGGTCGCATAGCTCCTTATGCCGCATGACTCCCTGAGCCGCATACGTTTTCTGAGCCGCATGGGTCTTTCTTGGCCGCAAGAGTCAATTTCTTTAGTATTTTCCATGCTTCTACAGGACCCCCTTCAAAGTTTTCAATTTGCAAAATTGAAATAATTTGAATAAGAAGCATGGCTGGATATTCTTCTGGCCGCGCATGGATATCTTGGCCGCATGGAAAGTTCTGCCGCAGGGGTGTCTCAGCCGCATGGATGGCCCAGCCGCATAGAAATTTCTGCCTTCCGACCATCTGAATCGCATAGTTGCTATCAGCCGCAGGGTCATTTAAACCGCATAAGCTCTTTGCCACATCATTATGCCATGCGTGTGGATCTTTCTGGGATAGGATCCCAAGAGCTCAGTCTTTAAATGGCTGGTTTGGCTCAATAACCGAAGAGCTGATCGCGTTTGTACGAGGCGTCGGTCCACAGTTCTCCGTCAATAAATAGAAGGGCATTTGGACGGCCTTCTCTCTTAGACTATTCTTGACTCAGATTTTTGTTGTATTTTCTTCCTCTGATCAACAGACAACAATGGCACCCAGGGCTTCTAAGGCTGTAAAGAAGGCTGTGGCGAGGAGTAAGAAATCGGCTTCGCCCTCGACTGTCGTGCCCCCCGTTTGTTTTGATGTTCATATTGCCATCGAAGGTAAGGATTAGGTAGTCGATTTGAAACCCTAGCAGAGCCTGCTTCACTGAATGCTTCATGTACACGACTTTGACGTGAACTTCTCAAACTATATGGTCCGCATACACGTCCCATGACTGAGCCGCATGAGACTTGTCTAAAATGAGCTGCATGAATATTTCTGACTGTTTTCATTTTCTTCATCTTTGGTCCTCGCAGTATCTCTACCGAATGTTGAGACTGCGACGTCAGAGGAGCCGCAGCCTCCTGTCATCAGCCAGGGATCTTCTTCTGTTAAGAAGGAGACAATGAAAGGAGAATCGGAGCCTGAGAGGGACGACGTCCTCCCCACTGTCGAGACTGCTGAGGGTAACACCACCGGGAATCCTGATTCTCCCATTCTGGACGAGGACCTTCCTCAGTTACATCCTTCATACGTAATGTGGTTGAAGGAGTTGTATACGTATTTTTGTAACTAGGGGTTTGAGGTGTCTTGTCTGTAATGAAGAACTTTCCTGTAACCGTGTGGATGTAACTGATTTCTGACTGGATGGAATATATATATTTGCTTCACTCTTTTGCTTTGTAATAATCCTTTTATCGGGTCATTTTGCGTGGACCCATTGTCCCTAACGTACCCTGGTTTTGGATACGGACAATGAGTTTAAAAGAAAGGAACCAATCATACTGACTCAGAGGTGCTGAGGACATGGTGAGCATGAGGGTCTCTTTGACAGGGGGGGTACATAGAACAACTCAGAGGTAATAAGGACATGGAAGTTCTATGTAGGGGTGATTTGTTTTTGGCGGAAATGGGACGACTCAGAGGTGATGAGGACATGGTCGTCTTGGAAATTTGTGGATCCGTTACCTTTGTTGTGCACTGGGAGTGCAGGTATTAGATCATGAGGGAGGATCTCTTGTAGGAAGAAAGTTCAGCGGTATGATCATACATAACTTCCTACCTGAAAGAGTGACCAGGATATGAGTTCAGAGGCACCATCGGGTACATGACTCGAGAATCTGGAGAATGGTGAGTATGAGTTCAGTGGTACCAACGGGTACATGACTCGAAAATCTGAAAAACTATGAGGGTGAGTTCAGTGGTATCAGCGGATACATGACTCGAAGATCTGGAAAGTGTTGGAATCAAAGTGTAAGTTCAGAGGTACCAGCAGGTACATGACTTAGGAATTTGGGGTATGTTTATGGAAGAAGGGCATGAGTTCAGCGGTACACGCGGGTACATGACTCAAAAATCTGTGAATGTTGGAATCAAAGTGTAAGTTCAGAGGTACCAGCAGGTACATGACTTGGGAATTTGGGATATGAGTTCAGCGGTACAAGAGGGTACGTGACTCAATAAGTTGGAAAATTAGGGGGTTGAGTTCAGTGGTACCAGCGGGCACATGACTCAAAACTCTGGAAAATGTTGTTTAAACATAGTATTTCTTCAGGAACTTGCCGTTGACGGGCAACATGCGCAAGTCTCCGTTCTGTTTGGCGAGGCGGTAGGCACCATTGGAGAACACGGCCTCGATAATAAATGGGCCTTCCCATTTTGGCTGGAACTTGTCGGTGGTCTTGTGAGTCATGACCATTGGCCTCCTGACTGCCAAAACAAGATCGCCCACTTGGAATGTTTTGACTTTGACCTTTTTGTTGAAGGCTCCTGAGATGCGTGCTTGGTATAATTCGATCCTTTGCTGAGCTAGGAGGCGTTTTTCATCTAAGGCCTCTAACTCTTGTAGTCGACGTCGGTAGTTATCATCCGTTGTCAATTGATAAGTGAGGGCGACTCGGAGTGAGGGAATCTGAGTCTCTAATGGGAGAACTGCCTCACTCCCGTATACCAGAGAGAATGGTGTATTCCCGGTGGCTGTTCGAACCGTGGTGCGATAAGCCCATAAGCACTCGCCGAGCTTCTCGTTCCAGTCGCGTTTGTTGGAGGAGACAAATTTCTTGAGGAGTTTGATGATTGTTTTGTTGAATGCCTCTGCTAACCCGTTTGCTGTCGGGTTGTATGGTGTCGAAGCGACATTCTGAATGCAGTGTTTGTCGCAGAATCGGTAGAATGCGTGGCTTATAAACTGCGGACCATTATCATGGATGATCCTTCGGGGCAGTCCAAAGCGGAAGATGACGTGGTGCTTCAGGAAGCTGATTACGTTCGAAGTCTTGACTTCGGCGAGTGGGACAGCTTCTGCCCACATTGAGAAGTAATCAGTGATCGCCAGTATGAAGCGATGTCCTCGGAAGGAAGGTAGGGTGATTGGAACAATGATATCCATTCCCCATGCTTCGAATGGCCAGGACGCCACTGTCGGATGTAGGAATTCGGATGGTTGGTGAATGAAGTCTGCGTGGACTTGGCAGGCCTTGCATTTTCTGGCATAATCTATCGCATCAGCCACCATCATGGGCCAGTAGTAGCCCATCCGGCGAAGGCGATCTTGCAGCTTAGGGCCAGGCTGATGGGCCCCACAGATACCGTCATGAGCCTCTCGCACGGCTTCTTTGGCTTCTGTGTTTGACAAGCACCGAAGTAGTAATCCATCGTAGGAGCGGCGATACAACATTTTCGTCTCTGTATCGTAGAAGAATCTGAGAGAACGCCGTCTGATAGAAGTAGCCTCCTTCGGGTTCTCGGGTAGGATGTCGTAGACCACGAAGTCTATGAATGGTTGTCTCCAGTCTGGTGCTTCGTCGATCATCTGAGTAGAATAACTCGCCATGGCTTGAACGTTGTTCTTGGGGCAGACCAACTCACGGCCGATTACATCGACCGAATGATGAGAGTGGTTTGGCACTGCTAGGGAAGCAGCCAGGCTTGCTAGGGCATCAGCTTCGATATTTTGGAGTCTGGGGACGTGTTCGATGAAGAATCCCTCAAATGATGAGATAATGTTGATCGTTATTTGGTGGTAGGGGATCATGTCTTCATGGCGGACTTCGTACGTCCCCCGAATCTGGTTGACGATTAATTGCGAATCGCCGTATGCTTCAAGGTATTCTACCCCCAGTTCTCTTGCGAGTTGGAGGCCAATGACCAAAGCGTTGTACTTGGCCACATTGTTAGAGCAGGGTTCCGTGAGAGAGTAGGCGCGATTGATCACTTGCCCGGTAGGAGAGATCAATACTACTCCGAGTCCGACGACGATGTTTTCCTTGGGTCCGGTTCTTGAAGCGCCATCGAAGAATATTCACCATATGTTATCGTGGGTGGTTGTATTTGAATCGGCGACCTCATCTGGGATTTTTTCGTATATTCTGGATGATTTCGATCCTGGATGGGCCGCCAAAAAGTCTGCCAGAGCTTGACCTTTGACAGCCTTCTGCGGGACGAAGACCATATGATAGGGGGACAGCAATATCGCCCATGTAACGAGGCGGGAGCTGAGTGCCCCTGGTTTGGTCATGAGGACCCTGAGAGGGTTGGCGACCCAATCAGGATGCTGCTCTTCACGAATGAAGCCGCTGGCTATTAACTTGTTGACTTCAGTTTTGATCGCGTCCATGACGCCTGGGCGGAAGCGTCGTTGTTGCTGCTTGACTGGCTTTACATCTGGCCGTATATTGAGTTTGTGGAGAGCGATGTCAGGATTTAACCCCGGCATGTCTTCATAGCTCCAGGCGAACACATCAATGTATTCTCTGACATGTAATAACAGCGATTCTCGTTCTTCGTCAGTTAGGCTTTTACTGATAAAGATCAGTTTTGGAGAAGATTCGCTGCCGAGATCCACTTGTATGACCTCATCTTCGGTAGGAGGTTCTCTCAGTTCGAACCGCTTTTCCCATTGTGCGTCTAATTGCTGGGCCCATGGCTCTAGCTCAAGGATTTCGGGGATGTCTTCGTCTTCCTCGTAAGCGTCGGTGAATGCCATGTTGACTGACATGAGTTGTCTGAACACATCTCCGATGCTGGTATCTGAGTCGGAAGTCGGTGATCCGGTTGAATGTGACTGCCAGTCGCATTCTTCATCTGAGCTTTCAGGGGTCGTAGTAGGCGTTACATACCCTAAACCGCATCGAGTTTTGTTATAGTAGTTCCGTAGTTTGCCCGCCGGGGCTGGCGTCTTCAAAGGTAATCGTCGTCCAGTGTCGTAGTTCAGTCCTGGCGTTGTCTCTAGATCATACCCCTGTTTCTGCATGAGATATTTGGATTGAGGGCTATAGAGATACAGAGGCAGTCTTCCGGCATCTGACCCGAAGTCGACTTCTTCCATGGCGAGGGGACGCGGGTTGTTCGTCCGGCCGAAGATGATTGGGTGGTCCCCTCCCTCGATTATTCGGTAAGCGTCTTCTACTGGAGTAAGTTGGATAGCGGTGTACACATTTGTCACCTGTGTATGTAGGTGAGTGCCTATACCGTGTTCCATAGCATATATTGTACATAGCTTATTGAGCTCGGTGTAGTTCAAAGATAACCCTTTATTGATGAAGTAAGGTATCTTTTCTAGAGGGATTACATCATCTGCGGAGGGAGCGTCAGTGTGGGCAGCCACATACTTGGCTAGCTCTGGTTCCTCTTCGGCTACCCCTGTGTGAATGTAGATTGAGAGGGCGTCCTAGTCAGCTTGATCTTCAGAGGCTCAACTGACGGAGCGGAGCGTGGGGTTGTCGGTAGACTAGCAACCCCCAGTCTGGTACTTGATATGGAGCAAGGGGTGGCTAGTTCGCTTGAAGTATCAGACCTTGCATCGGGGTGACGACCTTTCTTAGGCAGGCGTATCGTCAGAGGCCTATCGAAGGGATTGAGCTTCTCTGTTTGGGATTGACCGACTCTCGGCAATCTGATGGTAAGTAGCCCTGTCGTGGGTCTCGGTACCTGGCCGAACCTTGGCAGCCGGATTCTCAACTGCTCTTCCTGTGCCGAGAGGCTGATCGCGTCCTTACGCAGCGTGGCCGTAAGGGGTGCGGAATTGCCTGGTTTGCGAGCCTGGAGGTGGATCGTCAGAGGCTCTTCTGATCTCGTGGTTGCTTCAATATCAGTTTGTTGATTTCCTCCTTCAAGGTACCTCTTCGACTTTTCGTATAGGCAGGAGTCTGAGTAATAAGATTCGACCCCTTTGAAGGGATCGATGTCAGCAAATTCTGTCCTCACGAAGCCGTGCTTGTCGACATATTTGAAGCATTGGTGTAGTGTGGAAGGCACGATCATGTAATCGTGTATCCAAGGGTGCCCCAAAAGGATGTTGTATGAAGTGTCGGCATCTATGACATAGCAAGTGACTTCTGATTGGAGATCGCCAATCTGACATTTCAGACGGATCTTCCCGATTGGGTAGCTCCTGCCCGAATTGAACCCGCTGATGGCGGTGTTTGTAGGGGTCAGGCGATGCATCGGGATGCGAAGATGATGCAGTAGTCCTTTTGGAATGATGCTTATGGAAGACCCAGGGTCAATGTGCATCCGGTCCACCTTTATGTCGCCGATGTAGCTTGTATAGGATAATGGGCGATCGTGTAGATTAGTCTTGATGAGCATGTCTTGTGGAGTGAAGACGATGTTGGGCATTGCTCCTGTACAGGCACTATCTTGGAGGTCTGCGGGCTAATTTTCTCCCGTGAGGTTGACCTGAGCCAGGTACGCGTCGGCATTTTGAAGTGCATCGCTCAAGGCTGTACGGACATCCTTCGAGAGCCTCAGGAGTTCATATAAGGACAATTTGAACGGTGTATTGGCCAATTGCGCCAAGATGTCGAAGTTGTAGGGCCTCTCCAGCCCCTGAGATGTTTCATTTCGGAGGGATTTGTCGAAGCGAGTCTCCTTCGGCCTAGGCTTGTCGGTCGTCGAAGGCTGAGCCGGTCCCGGAGCATCCGTGGTAATGGGCGGATGATCATCAGTCGAGTTTTTGGCCACAGGTTGAGATTATTCTCCGGATCGAGTAACAACGGCCGTGACTTCCTCTTCATCTACTGAGGTGGTACGGCAGGATCTGACTTTTCCAATTTTCTTTTTAGAAGATAGAGTGGACTGAGTTACCTCGTGGACTAGGTCCGGATAGACCCACATGATTTCCCCTCGTGATGTGGTGAGAGGTACTAGACCAGCAGCTTGAGCAGGCGGGAGATTAGCAATCTCCATCGTTGCCAGAGGGATGGGTATAACCCCATCCTGGGTCTCGGTTGGAGGGAAGCTGCTGAATTGTACGGACACCACGTTGGCTGCCACGGTTACCTCCTCGAAATCGATGGCCAGAGCGTTCGAATCGATGAGGTTCTGGATATATCGTTTCAGTTGGTAGCAGTCGTGCGTAGCATGGTGGACGTAGCGGTGGTAATGGCAGAACTTTGGGTTCTCCAAATCAGCCGGCCGAGGCTCCCGTCTTGGTGGAGGAAGCTGAATCCTATCTCCTTGTATGAGCATGTCCAAGATAGGCTTGACGTGACCGTCTTCAAAAGAGTAAGTGATTTGAGGCCATTGTTTGTCCGCAGGTTGCGACTCAGGCTTCTGGGCTGTATCGGCCACCATAGCCTGCTTGCCTCTGTTGTCCCGGTTGTTGGAGGGGCTACCCCCATTGTCATTGGTGGTGCTGGGACGCTTGCCTTTGTTCTCTCCCTCTGAGATATGTAATCCCAGTTGGCGAGCCTTCTTTAATCGTTCTTCGGCACTTGTAGCACTAATGATAAAAGCCTTCCAGTCCTTGAATTGACTCTCGCCCATCCAGAGACTGATTGTTGGGAGTAGTCTCTTTTGGCAAATTTCGATCAAGGAGGAGTCCGGGTTGCCAGATGGTAACTTCATTGCGGTTTGACGAAACTGCTCAATGTAATTCCTCGTCAGCTCTTTCTCTCCTTGAATGACGTCCATGAGGGTAGACATCATGACGTCCTGCCCTACCTCATAGAACCTCTCCAAAAATAGGCGTTTGAAGCCAGCGAAGGAATGGATGCAATTGTCCGGCAGGTTGCGGTACCAATCGAACGCGACTCCTTCCAATGCCCCAATGAATAAGCGTATGACGATAGCGTCATCATGGGGGAGATGGTCGGTAGTGACCTCAAAGTAAGTGATGTACCGACTTGCTGAAGTCTTGCCAACATATGGGTTGATATTGAACGGCTTATATCTTGGTCGAAAGGGAACATCCCTCTATTCAGCAGGATATGGTTGCCGTATCCGGAGGTCTTGAGAGTTTTCTCTGGCGTGGAACATGGCTCGGAGCTCTTGAACTTCTCTCTTTACTTCTCGGGTCTCATCTGTCGCAGTCGGAGCCGTTACTTCGGGAGGATTATTGCCCGGGTTTGGTGCCGCCAAATTTGAATCTACGTTGATTTGGGGACCCGTGCATGTCTGGCCAGGTGTCACCCCCTGCAGATTAGGAAGCGCCGCTTTGATCTCATCTACAGACTTGACCAAGGCGTGCAATATGGCCTCCAAAGTGTCGATGCGCTGGCGATCACCGGAACCACCTTGATTGCTGTCTGTCATGAACACCGTCTTCATATGATGAGTGACGGAAGGAGTGGTGGAGGATGTACCCTCCGAGTCGTACCCGTGCATCGAGAAATCATCAGGATATGTGGGGATGTTCTCTTCAGGTTCAGACTCGGAAGGAACACTACCCCCGGCATCGGAGCTTGCTTCGTCTAGGATGTCCTTGGGGACGTCCGTATCTGTTGTATCCGTCGGAGGATCTGCTTCCTCCAGTCCGTATTCCTAGAATGTCGGATTGTCGTGGATGTTTGGAGGAGTACTACCCCTAGTTCTGACGACCCCCAATGTTGCAGACGACGAACTTTCTACTGCAGCAGTTTTCGACTTCGAACGGGTGTGTTGAAATACTCCAGTGGAGGATAACCCTTTAGACGATGGTTTCTTAGCTGCAGTAGTTGACACCTTTGGGCTGGAGATGCTCGTTTTCTTCCCTCTTTCCTTGGCGAGAACTTTCTGCGCGGACTTGCAGGAGACAACAGGAGGTGCCTCGTCTTCTGAGCTCGGGTGATGTAGTATTTGGAAGACGGATGGCCGGTCTTCCGTCACCGCCGCGTTGCTGCAACAGCAGTTGACGATGATCTGGGTGCATTGATGTCCGTGTGAGGGCTTTTTACACCCCGAAGCTTCTTCTCTTTCCTTGCGTTTGTGGAGGATAACCTCACGCAGGTCAGAGGAACCACTTTGTCCATTTGCCGCCGGGGGCTGGACTTGAGTGGTTTTATACAACTTCCCATCAGAGGCTCGCGTGACAATCAGCGGGACGCCCCGATAGTCAGAGGTTGGGGCAGTCGTCTGGACTTGATGAGCCCGCACTGCCGTAGACTTCCTCCTTTTAGCACTTGTGGGTGCGTAATAGGAGGAGTCTAAGTCGAATACCACAGAGTCTGGATTATCATCCAGATAATGATCAGAGTCAGGACCGCATGAGAGCCGGTCGAAGACTGATCGAGAGAAGTGTGGGACGGATGCTATGCGGCTAGCATTGGGTACCGTGCAGGCTGTCTGCATGCGGCTGTCTTTTGTTGTAGGATGAGTCTTTATGCGGATAGGAGTCACGACCGTGCAGGCTGACCGTATGCGGTTGGCATCTGTGGCCGCATGGGTTTTCTGCAAGCGGTTGACTTCAATAGCCGCATGAGTCTCATCCGTGCGGTTGGCAACTGTAGCCGCAAAAGTTATGCGGCTGACAGATGTGGCCGCATGAGTTTTCTTTATGCGGTCGGCGGTTGTAGCCGCATGGGCTTTCTCCCTGCGGCTAATACTCTTCTGCGGCTCGGACCGCGTAGAGTTCCTCTTTGCCCCTGCAAGTCCAGCATCATAGTATTTTCTTCTGCCGGACCTGGGGACAGCAGAGTTGTCTACGGTCTGAAGTGTGGCCGCAGGGGAGTCTTTCTCGCCATCTTGAGCAATAGAGAGCACTCCATCAAGGGCTTGCGGAGGAGCAAATGATTTTGGCCTCCACTCTTTGCGAGCCTTTATGGTGCGGGTGCGCTTCTGGACCGGGCCAGTACTACCTTCAGAGAGCATCTCTTCGAACGCCTGTTGGTCGAAGCGTACGACCATCTTCTGTTGTGTAGAGCCAAGTTTGGCTGCGTCCGATTGCGTCACCAACTCCTCAGCCGTGGAGAAGTTAGTCCCCAGCACAGTCGCCATCGTGTTTGCCATTGATTGTAAAAGTACAGAACAATTATCGGAGGACTGAACTTAGACTCACAATACAAACTCGCTCGTACAAAGAAAGCCTAGGAACAAAAACCTAGGTACAGCAGTCTAAGTACGATTATTTATTTTAGATTCTGGGGGGTGACGATAGAGGCTCGGGAAAGCGATGGCCGCTCTGCCTTACTCCTTGGACGATCGGTACGCAGCCTTGACTCGGGGAAGATCTGCTTGGTCGTTGACGAAGAAATGCCTTCTTGCTCTCTCTTTGATTGCTCTCCTGGCTTCTCTCTCTCTGTGTATATTCTCTCTCTGACTATGGAGGAAGTCTCTCTGTGTATACGTATTCTTCTCTGGTTTCTTTTTTTGTATATCTCTCTATATATTACAAGGGAATGGCACCTTGCTATTTATAATAGTGGGATATGATCGCTAGGGTTGCCAATGATTAGCTCTTAGAGATGGCGGCAGCTTGGGGATTAATCAATCCAGGCCGTTCATTTCTGATTGTGACGAATCAGAACCATTAAGGGTAGATTACACCAAATCCCCATTAGCAATCAATGCTGATTGGCATAAATCTTCCTTATAATGATTCTCTCATATCTGCGAATAAATCAAATTTATTCTCCTGCCACGTGCCCCAGATCATTGGGATTCGACCCGATCTTGGATTGCTATAAATCTGGGAGATTGATCGGCTGAGGACACGTGTCCTGAGAGCCAATGGTGAGACTGGAACCGCATGCAGATTGGGCCGCATGAGATTTGGACCGTATGAATTTTGGGCCGCATAAGACTTGGGACACGTGTCAGGACTGTCTGGGCCGTGGCCCCCTCTTTCAAACTTCTGAACCATATGATGAGCCGCATGAACCGTATAATGGTGTGTCTGCTTGAGCCGCATGGGCATGATCTTCTTGAGCCGCATAGGGATGATTCCACTCGAGCCGCATGGGACAGCTTCACTCTGAACCGCATGGGAAGTCTTCACTTCGAGCCGCATAAGCACACCCACGTGGCAGGGCTACGTGGCATTTTGTTGTTCTCGGGGGATTGTGTCAGAGATTTCTTTCTCTTCCCTAGAGATTCATCATCATGACAGAGTCATAATTATCTGCTTTGGTGTCAGGTCTGTCAACTTTTCAGAGGGGTCAGCCGTCAAAGCGATTAATGCAGCATGGATCTGAAGGGAGCACTGTCACGCCACGTGTCTTCTGAGCCGCATGGAATGCCTCCGGCCACATTGCTCCTTATGCCGCATGACTCCCTGAGCCGCATGCGTTTTCTGAGCCGCATGGGTCTTTCTTGGCCGCATGAGTCAATTTCTTTAGTATTTTCCATGCTTCTACAGTGACCAAGTCTGCCTATTTTCCTTCCTTCACCGCCCATTGGGTCTGCATATAAAATATTTGTAGAATTTAATTAACTCCGTATATTAATAATACCGAATTAGATAGTGGAATGAATTTGTAGTATCTCACCAGATCTGTAAGCGTCGCTGCATGGGGCATTGATCCCCCCGTATGAAGTGCCGCAGCCCATCAGTTCGCCTTCGCTTTCTCCGATTTCTCCTTGTACGTAGTATTTTTCATAAATAAATTCACTTTATTTATTGTGTATCTGGGAAAATTACAACTGTAGGAATCCGATCTAGAAGACGATCGCTTTATCCCTTGGACGACGCAAAGAAGAAAAGCTCTCAAAATTTTGACAGTAATTTAGATCACTATCTATCTGTACAATGAATGATAAAAGAACTCTATTTATAGAGTCAAAAATAACTGCAAGGATGACTGTCTTCATAGCCTGTGCATAGTTGAAAATCACGCAGGATTTAACATACGCAAGGTTGTGAGCAGTTACTGGACGTGGCCTGTAACTGTTGGACACATGGCAATTATGCATGAGTCGTGTGCAAGTTACAGGACACGCAAGCGAGAAATCAGTGGCATGGCTTCCACGTACTCCAATTTGATGACATCCACGCAGGCTCGTTGAAGATGAAATCCACGCAGACTTGGTTCAGAAAGCATCAAAATCCACGCAAACTTGGGGCAGGAAGCTTCAGAATCCACGCAGACTTGGGGCAAAAAGCTTCAAAATCTACGCAGTCTTGATGAAGGAACATAAAAGTTGAAAATACACGCAGACTTGAGCCAGAAGCCTCAAAATATACGCAAGCTTGAGGCAGGACTGCCAGCTGTCTTGATTCGACGTGCCTCGACTGACACAAAATCTCTGACAGTGATTACTTTGTCAGTCGCATTAAATGACAAGAAACTCTTTTGCTACGCCAACTTGATGAAGGCTGAGTCTTGTTGAAGAAGATTTCAGAAGTCACGCCAAAGTCGGCTGTGATCTCTCGAATTCTGTGCACACGTGGCATACGAGGAGACATTCTTCTACTGTCGTGCCGTCAGTCATAATGACATTTTTGACAAATGATGAGCTGTCTCTAGCGTGATTTTTAAACATTTGTCTTGATCAACTCAGCGTGACTTTGAGACTCTGTTCTGATCAACTCTGCGTGACTTTGAGACTTCGTTCTGATCAACTCAGCGTGACTTTCATTTTGAAGGCCTACAAAACCCCCTTCAAAGTTTTCGAAAAATATTAAATTATTTCGAAATACTTTGAAATTAAGATGATAAAATGAATTTAGTCACGCTGAGATGACTTTTTACAGAGATATTTATTCCTTAATGCTTTGAAAACATGCAAATGAATTTATTAAATGTCATGATGACTCTTTATTTTTCGAGACTGATTGCATCCAATTTATGGTAGAATATGAACCGCCGGCGTGCTTCTTTATATAAACGGGGAGAAGATTCAACTTTAATCTTCATTTCACGTCAACATGACACCGAAAGAGAAAGCTGAGGAAGAAGCACGAAAGTTGGGTTTTTGTGCCCATGGCGACCCTACTCTCGGGGGTAAGGAACCGGAGCCTTTAGTTTTCGATTTCAAAGATGACCCTACACAATTAGCCAAGAACTTCCTGAGCCATTTTGGTCTGGATGGCTCATCTTCTTCCGACGGGCGCAGTCTCGCAGAGCAGCGGGAAGCACTCAATGCTCTGTTACACCGTATGGGGGTCAACAGCGTAGAGGAATTAGGCGCCAAGCTCAGTCATTCCGCAAAATAGGGCACATTATTTTATGTTTTTGTTTTCTTTTGAAAATGTTGCACTTCTTTTCCTCTTTTATAAGGCCATCAGTGCTCAAATATTTCTGTGGTACGCCTCTGTGCTGAAAACTAGCTTTACTCCGAATAGCGTGCACTAATGAAGAGCATTAGGCGGCACTCTTTGACTATTTCAAATGTTATGCTGTCTTTCCAAAGCACACGTGACACTCATTCCGTGGTTATGAGCGCTTTTTACTCGTATCTTTCCAAAAATAGACTCACACCTTGGCCCTTTTTAAATAGATAGCTGAGTTTTACGCATACTCATTCCTTCATTCTTCTTCTTCTTCTCTGAGAATGACCTTTTTGCAAGATTCCATTCTCAACAAGAAATTGATGATAGCAATGCTTGCTGATGTTGTTTTCTTGTGTACTATACCATCAGACATTGTTTTGCCAACTCTTAACACAAAACTGTTTGATCTCGATGGTAAGTCCAACATAGTATGCGTATCACTTTTCACTGTTGAAGATGAACTTTTTATTTCTGACTAAACAGGGTGTGCCTGACTGGCCAGTGCGTGTCTAATGATAATGACACTTCCGTTGATTAATCTTTTTCTTTGCTGTTTTCTGCAGAAACTTGGCTGAAATTTTTTTCTAGAACTGGCATTGGCGATTTGGATGCTGTGGGGAGCGTTCTTCTGACACCAACATCAGGGAGCTCATGCGCTTTTGACGCGCAAATCAGACAACTCAGAACTCTTCGTAGGATAGAAGGGTCTTCCTCCGATGGTAGGAAGAGCCTTTATACACGGAGAGTTGGACGGTGGAGTCAACTCTACCCCGAGGAATCGGGTAGTAGAGTTCTTTTCACGGCAGAAATAGGAATTGTATCCCAATGTTGGATACATTTCTATCTCCTTTGAAAGGTCGCTCCTAATCCACCAGTTGTATTGGCAGCAACACGCCTTCGGGCTGCCATACTCCGTGGTTCTCCTCTCTTCTGAGAGATAAGACCAGAGTTTGATTCCTGCTGCTCTGGTCGCCACTGGAACTCAGACAGTCAGGAATTGCCACCAACAACGAACCCGACGGAGAAGATCCAAGGAAGAAAATAGATCTCTATTAGGTTATTTGTTGTGTGTATGAAAATCCAAAATTGTAATACATTTCCATTATAATTTGTAAGAAAGTCTAAGAAAATGTAATAGACTTTTTATGATGATTTGAGAGTGGAAATGATAATCTTTCTATGCTCAATGATTTGTATCTATCTGGATGAATTGTGGACATGATAGATAATGAATTCTTCTTTTCTGATTTAGAGTACATAATACTATCAGAGGTAACATGAACGTGATAATATGTAGGAACTCAAAAGAAAAATAGATTGATTTCTATGCACAAAATGGAAAATGATAGATGAGTAAGTAGATTCAGCATTTATTCAGAGGTTATGAAAACGTGATAAATAACGAATCCCCACTTTTTAATAAATTGATAGAAAATAATGAACGGACAAAACGTCAGGTGATAATGAACAAATGAACCGTAATGTAATAAATGAACGGATGAACCGTCAGATATTAATGAATGGGCGAACCATCGGATGAATGTAATAAATGAATGGATGAACCGTCAGATGAATGTGTCGCTTCATTATTCGAGGAACTTCTGTCTATAAATATAGCAGAAATCTTAACAAGAACGAACACTTCTACTCTTCAACATAAAAATGTCATCTGAAGAAGCATCCAAGAAGGCTAACATCGTCTCGAAGGGTCGGAAGGGCATGGAACAACACCCTGCCAATCCAGTTCAGCCGAAGGAGGTAGAAGCAGGCGAAGGTTCGTCTGCACCCAAGCCGCCATGAGATATCCTGGACTTTCTGCTTGATCCAGGAAGGGCTGAAGAAGAGGAAGCCATGAGGATGGCAGCCTGCAAGTTTCTCGTGGGCTCCAGCAAAGAAGTTCTCAGTTCCTTTGCTGATCGCGTTTTCGAGAAGGACGGCAGCGGTCCGCGTCCAAATGTATAGTAGGATGATAGTGATCTTCCTTAATATCATGTACTATCATTCATGTTTAAAATAAAATAAAATTTTATTTATAAACATGAATTTGTCTGCTGATTTACATTTATACATAATACTTTTTAAGGAATTTGCCATTAATAGGCATCATAACTTTTCGACCATCAAGTTCTAAGAGTTGATAAGCTCCATTTGAGAATACTCTGCTCACAATATAGGGACCTTCCCACTTTGCGTCAAATTTGCCTTTGCTCATATGAGTCATAGTCATAGGACGTCTGACTATTAGAACAAGTTCTCCTTTTTGATATGCTCGAACTCTGACTTTCTTGTTAAAAGCTCTTGAAATTCTAGCTTGATAGAATTCGATATTCTGTTGAACAGATAATCGCTTTTCATCCAGAGCTTCTAATTCCTGAAGTCGAAGACGATCATTATTCTCGGCAGTAAGCTCATTAGTGATCGCTATCCTTAAAGAAGGAATTTGAATCTCTAATGGAAGAACAGCTTCGCATCCGTACACCAGAGAAAAAGGTGTACATTTAGTAGCATTACGAACTGTAGTTCGGTAAGCCCACAAACACTCACCAAGTTTCTCATTCCAATTACGTTTGTTAGTAGAGACAAACTTCTTTAAGAGTTTGATGATGGTCTTGTTGAAAGCTTCTGCTAATCCGTTAGCTGCCGGATTATATGCAGTAGAAGCCACATTGTTGATCCGATGATCGTCACAGAATCGAGTAAATTTCTGACTAATGAACTGTGGACCATTATCATGAATAATACGTCGAGGAACACCAAATCTGTAGATGACATGATGCTTGATAAAATTGATGACATTGGACGTCTTGACTTTAGATAACGGAATAGCTTCAGCCCATTTGGAGAAATAATCGGTTATTGCGAGAATAAACCGATGACCTTTTGATGACGGCGGATTGATCGGACCAATAATGTCCATGCCCCAAGCTTCGAAGGGCCATGATGCTGCCGTTGGATGTAGAAATTCCGAGGGTTGATGAATAAAATCTGCATGGATTTGACAAGCTTTATATTTTCTTGCATATTCGATGGCATCTGATACCATAGTAGGCCAGTAATAACCCCATACGTCGAATACGGTCTTGAAGTTTTGGTCCAGGCTGATGTGCTCCACAAATTCCATCATGTGCTTCACGAATGATTTGTTGAACCTCATCACCGGCAACACATCGAAGAAGTAAACCATCATAAGCTCGACGATATAAGGTTCTTGTGGTATGATTGTAATAGAATCTGAGTGATCGTCGTCTGATAGATGCTGCTTCACTCGGATTATCTGGAAGAATATCATACAATACGCAATCTAAGAAAGGAAGTCTCCAATCTTTATCCGTATTCTGAGTCTCAGCTGAATTACTGAAGATGAATTCCATGCTAGAATCAGATGAAGATGAAAATGATTTACGACTAAATCTAAATCCTCTTGTTGTATTGACATCATGAGATGTTGATTCTTCAATGTCAACTGGAAGTCCTAGAGTTAGATTGTTTTCGAGATGAAATAATTCTCGATTGCAAATAATAATCATTTGTTGACGTCTAATTGGAATAGCCAATACCGCCGTAAGATTGGCAAGAGCATCAGCTTCTGTGTTACATGCTCGCCTAACATGCTCAATAAAGAACCCTTCAAATGAAGAAGCCATAGATATAGCCGATCTATGATAAGGAACCAGATCTTGATGGCAAACTTCATAAGTACCCCTTATCTGATTGACAATGAGTTTAGAATCTCCATACGCTTCCAAATATTGAATATTCAGATGTTTAGCGAATTGAAGACCAATAAGTAGTGCATTGTACTCAGCTACATTATTTGAACATGGTTGATCGAGAGAATAAGCTCTTTGGATAGCAAGACCTTCTGGCGACACAAGAACGATTCCAACTCCAACGACAATATCACCATTAGGACCTATTCTTGAAGCTCCATCAAAGAATAGACGCCAAGTAGGATCTTTTTCAGCAATTTGGTTTGATTCTAGGACTTCATCTGGGATTTCATCATAGAGGTTTGAACTTTCTGGAATTGAATGAGCAGCCATAAAATCAGCTAAAGCTTGTCCTTTGACTGATTTCTAAGGGATATAGTGCATATTATACTGAGCAAGTAAGATGCCCCAGTTAGCCAATCGAGAATTCAAAACACTGGGTTTCTTCATCATGACCCGTATAGGATTGATCCGGGAAATGACATGAATAGTCTGGCCAATGATATAATGTCGTGTCTTTTGGACAGCGAACATCAATGCTAGACATTCTTTTTCGACCGGTGAATATCGAGGTTCAGCTCCGGTCATAGTACGACTGAGATAGTAAATGGCTTGTTCATGACCATTTTTATTCTTTTGAGCGAGCAATGCACCCAGTGAATGACTCATTGCTCGGGTATATAAGAGGAACGGTATTCCTGAGACATGAGGTACCAATATTGGAGGGCTTATCAGATATTGTTTTATATCATCGAATGCCTTCTGACATTCATCATTCCAGACAAAAGAAACACCTTTCTTTCATAAGTTTATTGAATGGTCTGTAGCGTCCTGAAAGATTAGAGATGAATCTCCTGATATAAGCGATCCTTCCTTGAAATCCTCGTAGCTCTTTTAAGGTGCATGGAGGACGCATCTCTTGGATGGCTTTGATCTTCTCGGGATCCACGTATATACCTTTAGCGGTAATGACGAAGCCAAGAAATTTGCCACTAGAGACGCCTAAGAAGGACTTAGTAGGGTTCATCTTTAATTGATGCTTACGCATTAGATCAAAAATAGTCTTCAAATCTTGGATGTGATCCTCTTTTTGTCGACTTTTGACTGCAATATCATCAACATAGCATTCGACTGTTTTTCGCAAATGTTCACGGAATATAGTGCTCATAGCTCGTTGATAAGTTGCTCCTGCATTCTTGAGACCGAATGACATCACTGTATAACAGTATGTACCAATTGGCGTTCTGAAAGAAGTGTGCTTCTCGTCATCTGGAAACATTTTGATCTGATTATACCCAGAATACCCGTCCATGAATGACATCCGTTCAAATCCACAGGTATTATCGATCATAACATCAGTAATTGGTAGAGGTAATTCGTCTTTAGGACATGCCGCATTGAGATCGCGGAAGTCTATGCATACTCTGATCTTGCCAGTCTTTTTAAGAACATGAACTATATTAGCCACCCAATTAGGATGTTGTTCCTCTCTAATAAACCCGGAGGCCATGAGTTTATTGACTTCAGCTTCAATTGCATCCATAATGTCTGGACGAAATCGTCGCTGTTGTTGCTTGACCGATTTAGCATTCGGCATGATATTGAGTTTATGAGTTGCTATCTGTGGATCAAGTCCTGGCATATCTTCATAACTCCAAGCAAAGACATCGATGTATTCACGAATAAGTTCGATCATGTCTTGCTTATCAGTTTCTGAAAGACTTTCACTAATAAATATTGGTTTGGGGGATCCCTCTTCACCAACATCTATTTGAACAAGTTTGTCTTCAGTCGGAGGTTTTTTTTGTTCGAATCGGAACTCCCATTGATTATCTAACCTTTGGGCCCATTGTTCTGATTCAGGTGAGATTTCAAACCCATCTTCGTCTTCATCACTTTCTTCAGAACGGTCAATGGAGACCATGTTGGAAGACAGAATGTTGCAGTGGAATTCACCGATACATGTATCAGAATCCCAAAAAGTAGTACTAGAAGAATCGGATCTCTTATCTTCGTCAGATTCAAGATCTTTATGGATTGTATTAATAAAAGGAATATGAGCAATATAACCTAATCCACATTTCGTCCTTTCATATTTCAGAGAAGGAATCCGAACATGCATTCTTCTTCCTCTCCCATTACTAAGGCCAGTTCTGAAGTTATAACCCATGTTTTTAATGATGTCTTTAGATTGCTGACTATAACGACGTAGTTGTAATCTTCCAGTATCATTATTTTTGTCATCATCTTCAGGGTTAGAAGGATTTTGGAGTCCTTTGTAAAAGACTATTGGAATGTCTCCTGGTTTTCTCCTGGGAACCAGAAAGTATGAACTTTGTGCTGATTCTAGGGATACATCTGTATGGAAAGTCTGTACAACTCCTGTAGTTATTGTTCTCAAGTCATCTAGCAAATGTAAATAACTATGAACATGATTACACACATCAATATACTGTAAAGATGGAGACTTTTCATTAAATTTAAAAGTAGCAGTATTTACATTGGAAGAAGGCTGAGCCTTAGAGATCTTAGCCAAATCAATGACTAAAGGGGGAGAAGAAGAACGAGAAGAAGTTTTGTTTCGATTAAGATCGATAACAAATGGCTCAGAAGAGGTGAGCTCCCTTGAAGCTTGAGATGGAAGAGTAATCTGCCCTCCAACAGGGATTACCAGAGTATCCTATTTCATATGTGAAGATACGGGAACTGTAGTACGCCCACTGACAGGAATGATCAGTGTATCCTGAGTAGATGACTGAGGTAATAGAGAGATCCGTCCACTTACTGGAATGATGAAAGAACCTTCTCCAGAGGGTTTGGAGGATTGTTGCTGAGTAGTTCGATCTTTAACAGGGATTATTAAAGTCTCACTTTGTGAATCTTCTTTCTCCATAGCTTGTATTACCCTTGTATACTCTTCTTTATACATCCGGGAATCATTGAAATAAGCTTCAACCCCATGGAAGGGATTTATATCAGCAACTTCTTTTTGTACTCTTCCATTGCTGTCAATGTATTTAAAATACTGATGAAGAGTATAAGGCACTACATTATTTTCATGAAGAAAGGGCCTCCCCAGAAGAAGATTGTAAGATCCCACGATCTCAATCACATAGAAAGTGACTTTAGATCTGAAATCGCCAATCTGAAGTTTCAGATGAATCTTTCCTAGAGGCTCGCTTTGGCTCTGATTGAATCCCATGATAGTAGTAACCGTCTTGGAAAGCTTGTGAAGAGGGATTTTCAATTCATCCAACAGGCTCTTTGGCATTATACTTATTGCAGACCCTGGATCAATAAGGATACGATCTATCTTCATTGTATTGATATAACCGGTGTAGTAGAGAGGCCGATCATGTCGATTATCTTCCAATAGCATATCGTCTTTTGTGAAGGTGATATTTGGGATAATCTCCAATACACTGTTGTAATGTAAGCAAGTGGCAGGTTCTTCACCAGGCTTCTTTAATTGTGCAAGACAAGAGTCTGCCTGAAGAAGTGCTTCACTTAACGTCTCCCGAGTCTCTTTAGAAAGACGGAGAAGTTCAAAGAGTGACATTCTAGCTGGAGTGTTAGCAAGTTGAGCTAGAATGTCGAAGTTATAAGGTTTTTGAAGCCCAAGAGGAGGGGACTTCTTGATTGGTTTATCAAACCGAGCCTGTTGTTTGCCTTTCTCAAGAGCTGTGGGCTTGGAAGGAGCAGGTTCAACTGGTGCAGTGGAAGGAACAGGTGCAGTGGATGATTCTTCTTTAAGAGAAACATTAGGAACATCTTTGTCAGCAGGAGGAATATCAGGAGTATCCTCGGGATTCTTGGAATAATCCTTCAGATAATGTTTCCCCGTTCGAGTAGCACCAGCAAGTGCTTCTTCTTTATCTTTTGGCTCTGTGTCAGGAGTAGATCCGAGAGAAGTCATATGACATGACTTAATCTTTCCAGCCTTCTTGGACTTTCGGGAAGTAGTCTTTTGAAGAGGAGGAGATTCAAAGTCTGTCACTAGATCAGGATGAATCCACATGATTTCTCCTGTTTCCATAGTGATTGGTACTAACCCTTCAGACTGTGGAGGAGGAATATTTACTATTTCAAGAGTTGCCTTGGGAATAGGAACAATCCCGCTTTCAAGGAGTTGAGGGGGGAAATCTTCGAATTGCATAGAGACGACATTAGATGTGACGGTCTTCTCTTTCGGAGTAAGAGAGATAGCTCCAGATTTAATCATTTCTTGGATCTTTGCTTTCAGTACATAGCATGTACGAATTGTGTGACCCAACATTCTGTGGTACGGACAGTATTTAGGATGATCTGTCTTACCAGCTTCATCAGGTTTCTTGATTTCAGGTAATTGTATTTTATTACATTTCAGCAGGCATTCAAAGATACCGAGGACATCATCGTCATCAAAAGAATATTCTTCTTTGGGGCGAGGTGCTCTTGGTTGTTGAGTCGTAGAGGCAGGGGGAGTTTGAACAGTCGATGCATCTTTACTCTGAAGATTAACTTCAAGGGTTTCTTTTCCCTTGCTTTTATTAAATTTAGTATTATTTTGACCTGTTTCTTTAGGATTCATCTGCACTCCTAAACTTTTGAAAGTTTCAGCACTGATTTCTACGGCTTTGGCACTGACTATGAAGGAAGGCCAATCTTGAAATTGAGTGGATCCTGTCCACATGTTGGTTATTGGTAACAAATTTGATTTGCATGTATCGATGGTGACAGCATCAGGAGTCCCAAGAGGTATCTTCAGAGCTTCTCTTTGAAACCGTTCAATGAATTCCTCCGTAGTTTTATTATTTTTCTGCTTGATTCTTATAAGAGCAGACATAGTCATGTCATTGAGCCCTTCATAGAACCGGTCAAGAAACATTTGTTTGAAACCGGCAAATGAGGTAATACACCCATCCGGGAGACTTCTATACCATTCATAAGCCGTTCCTTTGAGACATCCAACAAACACCTGAGTAAGAAGGGCATCACTTGGTTGCAGCTGGTCAGTCATCACTTCAAAGTGATTGATAAATTGACTTGGAGAAGTGGTTCCGTCATAGAATGAGATAGTAGGAGGCTTGTATTTAGGAGGGTATGATACTTGCTTCCATTCTATCGGATAAGGTTGCTTGATGCCTAACCTTTGTAAACCATCTTTCTGTTTAAATGCCTCAAATTGAGTTCGAAGATTCCTCAATTCTTCAGTAACAACTCCGGAGGATTGTGGAGTTGTAGCTTGTAGAGAATAGTTGGAAGGAGGAACAGCATTATAAGTACTACCCCCAGCTCCAGAGTGACTAGGAACTGGTTGAGCTTGCCCAGGAGTATTGGACTGGACTGCTGGAGGAATATGTACTGGACTGACACCAGTGTCAATTGGTATGGCTTCTGGTGCAGTCTGTCGATTTTGCAGTTGGGTTGCCATGAGTTCATACATCGACTTCATATTATCAGCCATAGACTTCATTTGCTGTTCCAAAGAAGCAATTCTTTGTTCTTGAGGAGTCATAGAAGAAGAAGGTTCATCAGTATTCCCATCGACCATATATGTTGTGACTGTACGAGGGATTATTGATGAACTGGTGGATGTTGTTTGTTCTGAATCACTGCTTTGTGTATCAAAGTCAGTTATAGGAGAACTACCCCCAGTAGGAAGAGGTGGGAAGTTAGATTCCCCGAGAAATTCAGAATCATCTTCAGAAATCAAAGTCCTTTGAGTAGAAGCCAGGACTCTTGATCTGGTGCCTCTATATACTCCATCCGGACTATCTACCCCCAGTATCCCGAGAGGTCATATTGACAGAAGCATACAGAGGTTCATCTTCATCAGGCATAGGTTCACACTGAATCCGATTGAAGACAGATTGTCGTTTAGTTTGACATCTGCATTGTATTGTGACTCTCGGCTGGAAGTCACATTCATGATCAACATGGTCCTGATCTATTGATTGACATCTGCATTGAATTATGACTTTTGGCTGGAAGTCACATTCAGCATGGTCCATTGACACAGAATTATTCCTTCTCTTTTGTTGAAGATGTTCTCGTAGATCTGTCTGTGAAGATTGAGGTACATCAGAGAACATTTTTTGTGCATTTTTAGGAATATAATTCCGGTTCTTGGGTCTTGATGGCTCTTGGTTATATAGAGAGTGATTAATGTGAGCCACATAATTTCTAGCATACTCTGTATCTGGATCTCTTGCTTTTGTTCCCGATTGGTATGGTTTTTTGACACCAGAAGTGCTTCCTAAACGGATTTGATCAAGTTTTGCTCTTAGATCAACTGGAGGTGACACATTGGTTTTTGAAACTTGGAGTTTTCCTTCCATTGATCTGGATTTTTGCAGAGAAGGAAGAGTTGAACCATCCCCTTGATTAGAAGTTGGTAACAGACCCTCTTTTATAGACAAATTCTGTGCCCAATTCGAAGAAGTCGTAGAAGAAGACATTAAGAAATGTTTCTTCTTAGACTTATTCAAGTTTTGAGACATAGAATGTCCAGAAGGAAGAGTAGTCAAAAGACCATCTCCTTTTCTTTGACTAACAAAATTGTCAGTCAAAGCTGTTCCTGAAGTAAAAACTACAGGAGCAGAAGAAACAACTAAAGAATTGTTTCTTTTCGAAGGGACTTTATGTAGAGGAGTTTTAGCAAGACCACGCCCAGTTCTAGTAGAACTTGGCAAAGAAGAAAAAATAGCTAAAGAGCTATTCTTCTTAGAGCATGCTGGTGACAATTTGGCTAAAGAGCCTGTATTGTCAGTATATAGAGTCTTGGCTAAAGAGCCAGATTTTGGTGAAATACATACTGGAACAGATTTAGTTAAGGAGCCAGTGCTGTCAGCGTGACTTTTGGAATTAAAATTGCACGCTGGAACAGGCTTGGCTAAGAAGCCAGTGCTACCTACGTGACTTTTGGAATTAAGATTGCACGCTGGAATAGGCTTGGCTAAGGAGCCAGTGCTGCCAGCGTGACTTTTGGCTGCTGTTGTCTTCGAACACACAAGAGTGTGCGTGTTTGCAGTAGACTCCTTGCCAGTGTTAGTAGTAGACACTGTGGCAGAAAAGTCACCATTGGTTGCCAACTGATTCTTAGGGACGTAGACAGATCGTCCCTTCGACTTGACAGTAGTGATGGAGGCTGAAGTGGGCTTGCCACCCTTAGCCCGCTGCATTTCTTCATAGGCGAGTTGATCGAATTGGATCGATATCACCTTCTTCGTCGAGCCGATTGACGAAGTGTCACATTGAGTTGTTGCGATCTCAGAAGAGGAGATGGTTATCCCCAGCAGAGTCGCCAATTTATTTTCCATAAATAAATTCACTTTATTTATTGTATATCTGGGAAAATTACAACTGTAGGAATCCGATCTAGAAGGCGATCGCTTTATCCCTTGGACGATGCGAAGAAGAAAAGCTCTTAAAATTTTGACAGTAATTTAGATCACTATCTATCTGTACAATGAATGATAAAAGAACTCTATTTATAGAGTCAAAAATAACTGCAAGGATAACTGTCTTCACAGCCTGTGCATAGTTGAAAATCACGCAGGATTTAACATACGCAAGGTTGTGAGCAGTTACTGGACGTGGCCTGTAACTGTTGGACACATGGCAATTATGCATGAGTCGTGTGCAAGTTACAGGACACGCAAGCGAGAGATCAGTGGCATGGCTGCCACGTACTCCAATTTGATGAAATCCACGCAGGCTCGTTGAAGATGAAATCCACGCAGACTTGGTTCAGAAAGCTTCAAAATCCACGCAAACTTGGGGCAGGAAGCTTCAGAATCCAAGCAGACTTGGGGCAAAAAGCTTCAAAATCCATGCAGTCTTGATGAAGGAACATAGAAGTTCAAAACACACGCAGACTTGAGCCAGAAGCCTCAAAATATATGCAAGCTTGAGGCAGGACTGCCAGCTGTCTTGATTCGACGTGCCTCGACTGACACAAAATCTCTGACAGTGATTACTTTGTCAATCGCATTAAATGACAAGAAACTCTTTTGCTATGCCAACTTGATGAAGGCTGAGTCTTATTGAAGAAGATTTCAGAAGTCACGCCAAAGTCGGCTGTGATCTCTCGAATTCCGTGCACACGTGGCATACGAGGAGACATTCTTCGACTGTCGTGCCATCAGTCATAATGACATTTTTGACAAATGATGAGCTGTCTCTAGCGTAATTTTTAAACATTTGTCTTGATCAACTCAGCATGACTTTGAGACTCTGTTCTGATAAACTCTGCGTGACTTTGAGACTTCGTTCTGATCAACTCAGCGTAACTTTCATTTTGAAGACCTACACGTAGGAGTATCCATCTTATCCAAGACCTGCTCATAATAGTCCTATCGGATCCAATTCGGCTTCGAATGTCCCGTTCGAAGGTCATGCATCGCGTCCCGTATCTTCTTTCCAATGGCGCTTCTGTAGGTCCTGCGGATCTCCTCCTCGCGATAGGGGGGGCCAACAGAACGTCCTCTGACATACAAATTCAATTATCATGTAATTAAAAAAATGGTTGATTAAAGAGTAACTAATAATTAACCATAAGATATATATATACCCTCATCTCGTCGAGCCAGACTTACTGCAAGTCTGCAGGCACCGACGAAAAATTGAGGTAGGGGCCATGGAAGTTAGCCCAAATAATGCCCCTAGAATCCTGACAACATCCCACAGAAAAAACCTACAAAGAAGCAACAACTGGATTATTAACTTGAATAAATGAAACAAATTTAATAAATTATCTTAAATTTACTTACGATTCACCCGCGGGCCATAGGTCTCGTCCGGACTCGCCCATCGGCCTCTCTGGTGCCATCGGAGGATCCGTAGGTCTGCACATGTACTCTCCAGTAACTGGATGGAACTGAGTATGGGGGTACTTTGGGGCCCACCGTGCAGTAACTGGTGGATCCGCTAGTGGGTCCGCTAGCGGATGGAGACGCACGCCTCGATGAAGTTGTCAATTGACGGCGGAATGAGTCTGTGTCCGGGGTACTCTCTGGGTCGGGATCGCTAGATGGGGTCACATCCCGGGAAGGTTGAATACGACCACGACCACCAGCACCACCACCACGACCACGACCATGACCACAATCAGCACGACCACCACCAGCACGACGAGTGCCAGCCATCATGACCTGTAAATAGAACACATAAATATAATTAACAATATAAAAGTATAAATGAATATAAAACTAAACTAAAATAAATATACCACCAGTAAGGCGACGAGTGTCACCGCGACGAGTGTCGCCGCGACGAAAAGGACTAGGAGTGCCATCTGCAAAAAGAAAATCATAAAATAAGTAGATGTTCGAACTGCAAAAGCATGAACTAAAACAAGAATGTAGAAGTTTAAACTGAATTCACTAAGTTAGTTGGAAGTACTTTTATGAGGTCAAACTAAATTCACGTAATTGGAAGTATTTTTAATATACACCGATATTTAATCTAATCATCGTCATCGTCTTCATCCTCGTCCTCGGCCTCATCTTCATCATCATCCTCATCCTCAGCCTTATCCTCATCGTTGATTTCATCTGTATCCTCATCCTCATTAAATTCTTCTTTTTCTTTTTCTTCTTCTCCTGCCTCAATATTTGGGACAAGATGCCTCTTTCTCCCTGGTTGACAACTAAGTCTTGTGTATCAATCTCTTCCTCCCCTCTATTTTACTTAATAATATCTTCAACATCCATGGTATCCGGCTGTTGTCCCAAGTATTGGAACTTTTTGATCTGGTCCTCTTGGTATGCTGGGTCTCCACCGTTGAATCTATTTCTAGATTTAATATTACATACTAGCCACCAGTCAAATCGATCTCTACGATGCCTTGGGTAGTTTGTATAGTAGACTTGAACAGCATGACTTGCTATCGCAAATGTGTCGGACCCTCTATACCTCCTGCGATAATTTATATCGACGAATCCAAATTGTTTATTGATTCTCCAACCGATATTTGGTGTCGTATCGAACCATTCTCATGTGAACATCACAATATGCATATCATATGGGATAGTACATTGTAAATCTATAATTTTCCGAAGCACTCCATAATAGTCAAAGTCCGGTTCGTCGTCATAGATGGTGCCTCTTATACAAACACTAGATTCCTTGGTACTGAAGTCGTTATTGAGAAATTCAACATTTATAGCATTATGAGTTGCCTTAAACTTGAAGCCATTAACGATATAGCCTGGCCAAGTCTTTGCTTGCTTCTTCGGTCCCAATGCTAGATAACGAACACTCTCATTTGTGAGTGTTGTTTCAGGCAATAAAACCTGTAAACAAATATTGATAATTTAAATGTTTTAGATGCCTATATTTTAATGGTAGCCGTATAACATATTATCTCAGTTACTTACGTATTTGCGAAACTAGGACGGAAAGGTACAATCAACCTCTCTTTGAAGTCTCTTATAGGTAATATCGGGTGTCCTTATTTTGACTTCATCTCTAAATACACTGTTAGAGAGAATAAGAATAAGTGTAGCCACTTACTTCACCAAATTAGAGATTATAACGAGTGTAAGTGTAGTCACTTACTTCTCCAAATCTCTCACTTCTTGTATGTCACAATTTAACAAGACATATCGGTGAGCGACATTATACTCATCGTCACTCAACCACCGTTTCTTACTAGCCCCAATAGGCTTGCCCCTTATATTGAATATACCTCCATCCTCAATATCTTCGTCATTCCTTTGAGGTCTATTTCGATTTGTCTTAACATGAGTATCGAAATAAATAGAGCAGAAGTTTGACACCTCCTCGAGAAGATATGCTTCGCATATCGAAGCCTCTATATAAGCCTTGTTGCCAACTTTCTTCTTTAGATGTTGTAGGTATCTAGAGAGACAAATTATCTTGAGAATTAACAATTAATTTTAAAATCCACTAAAATTTAATTTAAATTATATCAATTTTTATGTACCTTTCAAATGGGTACATCCATCGGTAGATGCTCCATGTTGTCGAAGAAGCCCGAGGGAAATATTTTCTCTAACTTGCAAATTGTTAAGACAATATTCTCCTCAAGTTCAACCATGTATTGCACCGTCAACTTACTTGAACAAAAATGTAGATAGCTCGGCTAACGGAACCCATACAGCAGAAGGCAACAACTCTCTCAAAGCAATGGACAGTAATCTTTCCATAAATATGTGGTAGTCGTGACTCTTCATTCTCGTTAGCTTGCGTTCATTGAGATCAACGCATCTAGACAAATTCGACACATAGCCTCGAGAAATCTTAAAGTCGATATCTACTTGCAGATTATTAATCTATCTTCCTTGCTCAATGTGTATTGTGCTATCGGCTTAGTTAATTGTCCACCAGCTCTCCTTTTATCAAGTTTAGATAAGGACGCTTGCATATCTCGGCAATGTCTTGTCTTGCTTTTGGATTATCCTTCGTCTTTCCTTTAATATCTATGACGGTATTGAAGACATTATCGAACACATTCTTTTCGATATGCATGACATCAAGATTATGCCTTATAAGATTATCTTTCTAATAAGGCAAGTCCTAGAAGATACTCCGTTTGGTCCAGTTAAGGCTTTGTCCGAACCTATCGACACGATCGTTCGATGGATCTTCAATTATGGTGGACAAGTCTTTTACATCTTCCCAAATATCGTACCCCACAATCTGGCAGGCAGATAAAAAAATTCTTGTTTTCCAGCTCTGAACGCGTCCTTGTTCTTTCTCCAAGGATGACTCGCAGGAAGAAATTGACGGTGACAGTCAAAGAAAAAAGTTTTTCCTCTATGCTTAAGGCAGAATGACTAACTATTTTCCATGCATATCGGATAAGACATGGTGCCGTGAGTACTCCATCCCGACAGCATACCGTATGTTGGAAAATCATTGATTATCCACATCAGTGAAGCTCTTATCTGAAAGTTCTGTTTCATGAAAATATCATAGGTTGCGACGCCGATCTTCCACAGCTGTTTCTGCTCATCCTCCAAAGGCTGTAAATATATATCGATATTCTTCGTCAGATTTTTGGGACCCGGTATGATAGCTGTCAAGAACATATAAGGAGTCTTCATACACATCCATGGTGGCAGATTGTAAGGGTAAGAATGATCGTCCAGCAGGAGTATTGAGATCCTGACTGTCCGAAAGTGTCGAAACCATCAGAATATAGCGCCAGACGTACATTTCTAGGCTCTGCAGCAAAATCTGGATGACACAAATTGAAATATTTCTACGCCTCTCCATCCGAAGGATATAATAATTCTCTATCGTCCTTTGTGCGTTCTTCGTTGTGCCACGTCATGTGTTCTGCTGTATTCAGAGACATATACATCCTCTGCAACCGCTTCGTGATCGACAAGTAATGCATACTTTTAAGGACATCGTTTTCTAGTTGACTTTCATTTTCCCTGTACTGGCTTGTAACGATCCGTATTACAGAAGCTGCAACTTTCTATGTCTTCGTTCTCCTTGTAGTACAACATGTATCCGTTGCAACAACAATCTATCTTCTCGTATCTCAGTCCCAGTTGTCGAACCATCATCTTTGACTTATTGAAGTTTTTTGAGAGCTCTTTTGATTCCTTTGGTAACACCTCCTTGATTAGTTGTGTAATCTGATTATAGCAAGCTTGTGGCAAGTTAAAATCAGACTTTATGTTCAACAACCGCATCATCACTGTTAGTACGAAATTACTCTCACAACCAGGATATAGAGGAGTTTCTGCATCCTGAAACATATCATAGAACTCCTTCGCCTCGGGATTAGGATCCTCCGGTTCAAAATTAGGCCCTGTCGCGTCGTACACCATATCTCGTGCAAGGTTCTGCATGTCTCCATAGTCAACAAAGCATCCATCATCTTCGACGACAAAATCCGTTGCAGCATTATCATCAAAAGAAAAAGTAGCAGCATTCGCAACCTGTCCTTCCTCATATAGTTCACCTTACGATGACCGTAGGCCGTAATCACGTACGAAATCCTTACGGGTCAAATGATCTCTCACAGTCACCACTTCTTCGTAACGTCTATTACGACAATTACCACATGGACACTTGATTTTGTTACCGTCCATGTACCGAGCTTTGCTCATGGCATACTTAAGAAACACTTCTACAACTGCCTGAAAATCGTCACTCACACCTATTCTGCTCTCGTGTTATCGTTTGTACATCAATGTACGATCAACAAAGTAACGATCCATCACAGATTGGATGTAAAAATCTTTATCATAAGACAAACTAAACAAAATTAATATATAATCATGTACTCACGATTAACCGGATGTAACTGAGTCCGGGGGTACTCCGGGGTCCGTCGTGCAGTAACTGGTGGATCCGCTGGTATAGGCCGGATGTACTTAGTATCGACCGTATCAGATTAGTATCGGTCTATAGGTTTGGTATAGGCCGTATCAAATTGGTATTGGCCTTAGCGAATTGGTATCGTCTTATCCGATATGTATCGGCCGTATAGCTAGGATTCGTATTGGCCTTATCAATTCGGTATCGGCCATATACGATAGGTATCGGCCGTATCGGATATGTATCGGCCGTATCGGATTAGTATGGTGGAAGGTTTAGTAACAAATGTACTTATATTTCTCTCTTCTCGAGCTAGAATACCATTGCAAGGGGGTCACGAAAGAGTAAAAAATATTCTAAATATTGATGTTTATGAGAGTGATTGGCCAGTTACAGTAACATACATGCTGTATTTTCTATCAGGAAAGGAGAGATTGAAAGCAATAACATATAGAGTTATATTCCAGAAGAAGAACTCTTGTAAACTCTTTGTTCACAAAGCAAGCTATAGAGAATACAGAATAAGTATCAAGTTCATAACCTACTTCACAAGAGAAGTATCTTAATGTTCTATGTCAGATCAGTCCATCTTCAAGAGCTATAGAACTCTTGATAGGATACACTAGTAGCCATACTCTTCTATATACTCCTCTACACCAGGGTGAGCATTATTCGGTTTTAAAAAATTTGGTTCGGTTTCGGTTTTGAATATACTAAATTTTCTTATTCGGTTTCGGTTTGGGTTTCGGTCCAAAGTTTATATATATATATACACTGCATGGTTTAAAGTATCGGCCGATACCTATCCGATATGATCGATACCGATACGATTTGGCATGTCCTGATCTAATACCGATCGATACCCGATACTGATCGATACCGACATTGGGGGTCTTTTTCCCGATCAATTCGACAAAGAAAATTCGACAAAAAAGACAAATCACCAAAGGTTTAAAGTATGGTTTAAAGTATCGGCTGATACCAATTCGATACGGCCGATACCGATACGGTTTGGCATGTTCCGATTCGATATCAACCGGTATCAAATATTGACCGATATCGACATTGCGGGCCTTTGTACCGGTCAATTCGACAAAGAAAATTAAACAAAAAAGACAAATCAACAAGAGTTTAAAGCATAACAAGGTTGTAGAAGCATGTAAAAGAAGAAAATCACATCTATTGTGTGTGTGTGTGTGTGAAGAAAATCATATCTATTGTATGTAAACCAATCGGTAAGGGTGACTACTATTTCATTTAATTTCAAAACTACTAAGAAATAACACTAAAAATACTTAAAATTATGCCTAAATGTATAAAATATATGTTTTTAAACGTAAATAATTTATTAATAATTATTTGTTTTTCGATACCAAAGTCCGATACTCCGATATGATACCGCCGATACTACCGATATCGCCGATACCTATACTCATAGGAATAGTCCGATACCGATTCTGACACCGATATTGTGAACCTTGGTTTAAAGCATAATGAGGTTGTAAAAGTATGAAAAAGAATCCAATACCGCCGATACTACCAATAATTATTTGTTTTCCGATACCAAAAAATCTGATACTCCGATCCGAAACTGTCGATACTACCAATATCGTCGATACCAATACTCATAGGAATAGTCCGAGACCAATTTCGATACCGATACTTTGAACCTTGATACTAGGTTTATATATATATAAAATAATTTATATACTAAGGGATTTCGTGTGTGTGTGTATGTGTGTGTGTGTGTGTGTTACTACCGGCCCCGGCCCCCAACCCCTACCCCCACCACCGCCGACCGCCATCCCCACTACCGACCCGAAACCTGACGCCCCCCGCCGCCCCGAACCGAACCCCCCAGCGACCCCCACCCCCACCACCGCGACCCCCACCCCCACCAGCATCGGTCCCCGTCGCCCCGACCCGAACCCCCCAAGCGACCCCCCCCACCACCACCGGTCCCCGTCTCCCCCCGTAACCCTGACCCGAACCCCCCAGTGACCCCCATCCCCACAATCGCGACCCACACACCCACCCCCACCACCACCGGCCCCCGCCGCCCCCCGCCGTCCCGACTATCAAAAGAGAGAGAGAGAGAGAGAGAGAGAGGATTACCTGGAGAGAGAGATATAGAGTCTTTATGGCCGGAGAGAGAGAGAGAGAGAGAGAATTAGGAGGGAATAAAAAGTTCCACCCTCCCCCTCGGTTAAATTTAAGTTAGGGCTGGATATTTAGCAACGGATTAGCGACGGATATATTCCGTCGCTAGTCCTCGCTATACCATCCTAGTTGGCCGACGGAATATCCATCGCTATGTGGTCGTTAAATTTCGTGCTAATTTTTTCAACAATTTATGCCAACTTTTGACAACTAAGCGACGACATAGCGACGGATTCTTTATCCGTCGCTATATCTCCGACGACTTAACGACAGATTGGCGACCTTTGCTCGCCCTTAAAAAAATTATCAGCTTTTCGACAGCAATTATTCGGAACTTTGTCGGTAGTCCGTCGCTAATAGCGACGGACAAAATTCATCGCTAAATGTTCGTCGCCAAATGGCTGTATTTTGGTAGTGACCTCTAATAATACTTTGGTGTTGGTTGATATTCCTAAAGGAGCAAAATCCATCAAATGCAAATGGATCTTCAAGAAGAAGATGAAAGCATATGGAACTATTGACAAGTTGAAGGCTAGGCTAGTAGCCAAGAGATTTTCTCAGAAGTAGGGGATCGACTACTTTGCACATATGCTCCAGTAGCCCAGATGACCACCATCAAAATGTTAATTATTTTTGCAGTAATACATAATTTGGTGATACATCAGATGGATGTAAAAATGGCTTTTCTGAATGGCGAGCTGACCGAAGAGATTTACATACAACAGACAGAGGGATTTGTCATCATGGGTCTTGAAGACAAAGTTTGTAAGTTGGTGAAATACTTGTACAGTCTTAAACAGTCTCCAAAAATGTGGCATAAAAAGTTTGACAAAGTCATAAGGTCAAATGGCTACAAGGTCAGCGAGACGGATAAGTGTGTTTACACGAAGTTTGCTCATAAAAGAGGTGTAATCATTTAACTGTACATGGATGATATGCTGATCCTAGGTACAGATATGAGTTGTGTCACAGAGACAAAGAAGTTCTTCTCGACCAAGTTCTGTATGAAGGACTTGGGGGAAGCTGATGTGATCTTAGGCATCAAGATCATCCGAACAGACTATGGACTGGCGTTGTCACAGTCTCATTATATTATGTAGATGATCACATGCTACGGGCATCAGGATCTTCTAGTGATCGATACGCCTTACAGGTGTGACCTGAAGCTGAAGCCTAACTCAAGGAAAAGCATAAGGCAGCTAGAGTATGCAAGCATTATCGGAAGTTTGATGTATGCTACTACGGCCACTAGGCCTGACATTGCTTTCGTCATTGGAATGCTAAATCGATTCATGAGCAACCCAGGCGTTGAGTACTGGAAAGCAGTAAAATAGGTAATAAGATATCTCAAGAAGACTAAGACATATACAGTGCATTACAGCGAAAATCTGCCAGCAGTAGAAGGCTTTAGTGATGCCAGTTGGTGCTCAGAGTTGGAGAGCGAGAGACCATAGATGGATTTATTTTTATAATGGATGGAGCTTCTATATCGTGAATGTCAAAGAAGCAGACTATGCTCTCTCGTTCCTCCATGAAATTTGAGTTCTTTGTACTAGATTTCATAGCGAAAGAAGCAAATTGGCTTCGGGAGCTCACGTATGATCTGTCAATGGTTGGGGTGAAGATACTCGCAATACCGATATACTATGACAACCAGGCGACTACAACTGTGGCATTAAATGAATCCTTCAGTGGAAAGAAGAGAACTATACGATTAAAGCACATGGCAGTGCACGATCTCATCAAGAGAGGTGTCGTTGCAGTGATTGATGTTCGAAGTCAGGAGAACCTGGCATCTCACAAAGGGCCTCAAGCGCCAGCTGTTCGATGACATAGCTTGTAAAATGGGCTTGAAGACATTCTGATATTATGTTATTATAATTCTACCATAAAGTTTTATGCTATTAGTTCAAAGAAAAATCTACTGGACATCTAGCTTTTGGTTCAAGATAGGACCAATAACTGAAAAAATATCAAGAACAATGGGTACATATTCTCTGTCGCAGGGAAAGGATACTGACCTACAATCACTGTTGTCTACTACATATTTTCTGCAGAAAACAGATCCTGTGGTGAGGATGGCTTAAACGCCCTAATGAGTTCTTAGGCAGAGTGAATACATGTTCTGCTTTATAGGAAGCACGATAGCACAGCACTACAAGAAGTATAATTCTATGCTATAGTAGGGTGACTCCACCATGAGGTTTCCAGGTAGGAGTAATTCCTCGACTTTGCGAGCCAAGTTACAGCGGCATAGCACCGCAAATAGGCAGGTTGCCTAATGCTGTATAATGAAATTAAAGAGTTGTATACAGCACTACAAAGGGGACGAAGTCCTCATATTACAGTGGTACGACACCACGAAGAGGTACCCAGGAAAGGTTAAAGCCTCGACCTCGTAAGCCATGTCATTGTGGTGTAACACCGCAAGGAAGCGCAAGACTTCATGCTGGGTAGTTTGGTACTACAGAGAGGCTTGTGACATCATACTACAGTAGTATGCCCCTACGATGAGGTTCTCGGGTAGTAGTATTGTCTCGACTTTAAGCCATGTCATAGCGGCGTAGCACCGCAAGGAAGCGTAATGCTTTATACCATATCTCCTTAATAAATAACTTACCTAGAATGTATGGACCGAGATAGCAGGCCGTCTCTTGAGAGTAAACTTGTAAACGCCCAAAATACATACACCGATACCAGGCTGGCATGTGACCTTTAATGTACAGCCAGAAGAACATGTGACTATATTATATAAGTGAAAAGATTTGCAACTATGGTACAGAATTCAAGGCTTAGTCTATTCTTGTATTATAGTATGTTGTTCGACCCATACTGAAAGATTCAAGTCATTAGTAACATCTATCCTAATGCATGATGGACAGTTACTGTAGGGAACACTCATACCCATATATATATGGAGATATGTAGGGGATTGTTGGGGTTTGGCCTTGAACACTAGAATAAATAGTCCTATATTGTCGAGGCCGAATGGGTGGTATCACCATATATAGCTTTACTTGTATAGAGAGAAGCACATGAGGTGTGGAGTGGCATATAGATGCTATGTGGGGATGTTTTTCTAATGAAAAAAAATTAACTCAATAATGAAGCATTAATTCTTTTTGTCATGCTCTTGGAAATTAATTTCCTTTGGACCCAAGCTCCATAGGGGCTTAGCGACTCGGACTCAGACTCGAGCTCATGGGCTCATGATGCATAATGTGGCTTTGCTAGCACACTTTGCACTTAGTATGTCAGCATCGTCGCAAGTTGCATAGTCACGTGCCCGTTTGCGTGGCCTGATCGCGCGACCAATTGGCGCTGCCCGATGTTGTACTAGTTGGCACGGCCTAATGGTACTGCCAGTTGGTGCACAGTTGGTGCACAATGCATGCAGCGCATGCTGTACGTAGTTGGCACAGCGGGTGTGCGTGTGTACAGTTGGCACAACGAGTGCACGATGGCGCACTATGCGCCAATTGGCGCAGTTGTGTCTGTGTACGATTTGAACAGTCACGAAATGTTTGAGAACGATTTGTCCTACATCCCTAATATTTTGCATACTGGACGGTTACTGCCCACGTCTAAACAAGTTGCTCTCTTCTCTCTCATTCAGTATATTTTATTCTAGACAATTCCTTATGAATTTTCAGAGAGCAGATAAGAGAGTAACAGTGCACCATTTTACGCCATCCGAGGAGTATGTGCACCATCCGAGGAGTCAGAGAAGCAGAGTGTTTTATAAGTTTTTTTTTCTGAACTTGCTGGTTCCAGGAAGATGTTCGTATGAGGCAAATTTAGCTTTGAAGGTCGGTGATCAGTCACCCCAGCAGGCTTTTATTTTTTCTGTTCATTTATTTTTCGACTTGAAATCTCGTTCTGAACCAGATTTCTTTTGATCTAATCAGAAACATTCTATAGGATTTCGATGCTGGTACTCTAAAATCATTTGTGACTTCCTCGAAGAGCTGTATTTGATTTTGTCTATCTGAATTCTTCGGGATTTCAATAGTGCACCTTCTTCGAAGTGTTACCAAATCTAATTTTTATCTTAAAATCGCGCTCCGGGAATAACAATCTCAAAGCTAAATTAAAAGATGGAAAACTCTCATGCTACTCTCATCAATTCCAACTTTAACAAGTTAGATAAATTCGATGGAGAGTACTACCAAATCTAGAAGAGGAAGGTTAGCCTTAATCTTCAACTTGCAGAAGTTGACCACGTGCTAACTAAGGAAGAACCAAACGTTCCAAAAACTGGGTCTACATTCGCAATTACTGTTGCTACTAATAAACAGACCAAATAGAGAAGGAAGAACAGCTCCGTAGGATTCTAATCCTAAATGTTATAAAGGACTCCATAGCAGAATCACCATTACCAGAGAGATATGGGAGTCTCTGGAGAAATTTTATGAAGATGACAAGAACATGAGCAAGATATTTATCGTCGAGAAATATCATAATGGCTCTTTGAAGATGAAAAGACAATGCTGCCACAGGTAAAGGAGTTTCTGAAGTTGTTCCAAAAATTGGAAGGTGAGGGGTTGCCCCTTAATGACAAGTTTGTTGTTGGAAGGATCGTCTCCATGCTCTCTGCAGGATGAGCAAATTCTATGCAAATATGCATAGGAAGAAACTGGAGATCAGTCTGGAAGATCTCCTGCAAGAAATCATTCAGGACCCGAAGAGGGCTTAAGTGAAGGTGGACGCTCTGCCAAAACAGATGGCTAACGCCAATTTGGTCCATATGATGGAATCCAAGGGAAAGCAGGTGGCTTTCCACAACAAGAAGAAGGACCTCAATAATATAAAAGTGAAGGGAACTTCTTTCAAGAAACAGAAGCCAAAGTCCCATGTGACTTGCATCAAATGTGGCAAGAAGGGCCACTTCAAGAGTGAATACAAATCCAAGCCCAAGCAATCAGATCAAGGTGAGCCTAGTAAGGTTTCCATGATTACTGACATAATTTCTATGATTGCTCAGGTCACTGCGGTGGGGGCTGACTCTGATTGGTGGGTAGATACTGCTGCCACCTGCCATGTCTGCTCAAGCAAGCTATGCTTTACCATATACATGCCAACTTCTGAAGTTGTTATGGTGGCGAACCAGGCACAAGCTGATGTGCAAGGGATCAGGACGGTGGTATTGAAGCTAACTTTAGGGAAGTCTCCGACGCTTCAAGACGTAAAGCATGTACCTGCTATCGCAAAGAACCTGATCTCTAAAGGCCTACTCTGTAACGTAGGCCTATGGATGGACATCAATTCTGGCCAGATGGTGATGCCCATAAAAGGAACATACTTCGAGAAAGCTTTTTATACCGAAGGGATGTTTAAACTTTAGCTTGTAAATTAGTTTAATGTAATTAATGCAATCATTCGTTCTGACGTTGGTACACTCCGATATCTATGACTTCAAACAATAATCTACAAAAGCTGGGATAAAGTATTTTATAACTTTCATCGATGACTTCTCAAAATACGTGTTCGTCTACTTGCTCAAGGCTAAGAAGCGTTCGAGAAGTTCAAAGAGTTTAGGGTCGACGGTGAACCGCAAACTAGACAACAACTCATGGGGATAAGAAATGATCGAGGCAGAGAGTATCGGTCTCATGAATTCGCATCGTTCTACAAAAAACAAGAAATCATCAACGAGACTACTGTCCCATATTCTCCTCAATCTAACGGAGTAGCAGAAAGGAAGAACAGAACGTTGACAGAAATGATAAACTAAATTCTGTTGACTACAGGTCTTCTAAAATGCTACTGGGGAGAAGCTACATTAACGGCCACTTTTTTTTTTCAAAATATAGTGCCGCATGCAACTTCGGACATCACTTCTCATGAACTCTGGTTTAAAGTCAAACCTAACTTGAATATTATTCGAGTATGGGGGTGTCTGGAATCTGTAAAGCTCCCAGATCTGAAGACTCAGAAGCTCAAAACAAGTACTATAAAGACGATCGTCTTGGGATATGCTGAGAAGAGTGATGCTCAGAGATTTCTTGATATAGAATCGAATCATATCATTAAATCTTGTGACACATAATATTTTGAAGATAAATTCACAAGGCTCAAGAACATTATTCTTGCAGACATTCCGGAGAATAATGAGAGTGCACAGGAAAATAAAATTTCCAATAAGAACGTAGTCCAAGAAGAAATTGTTGTTGCAGAAATAACTGTTGAACCAGAACTCGCTGAGCCGTCAACTAAGCGTGTGAGGAGAACAAAGGACTTCAGAGATGACTTTGTCACATATCCTTTAGAAGCAGTTTCGCTTACCTAAGATGAGGCGATGAAGACGAGAGACGCTATTTTCTGGAAAGAGACATAGAAAATAAAATTGATTCAATCACCTCTAATAACCCTTGGGTGTTGGTTGATCTTCCTGAAGGAGCAAAATCCATCGGATGCAAATCGATCTTCAAGAAGAAGATGAAAGCAGATGGAAGTATTGACAAGTTCAAGGCTAGGCAAGTAGCTAGGGATTTTCTCAGAAGTAGGGGATCGACTACTTTGACACGTATGCTCCAGTAGCCCAGATAACCACCATCAGAATGTTAATTGCTCTCGCAGCAATACATAAGTTGGTGATACATCAGATGGATGTAAAAACAACTTTCCTGAATGGTGAGATGACCGAAGAGATTTGCATACAACAACCAGAGGGATTTGTCATCAAGGGTCTTGAAGACAAAGTCTGCAAGTTAGTGAAATCCTTGTACGGTCTTAAACAAGCTTCCAAAATACGGCATGAGAAGTTTGACAAAGTCATAAGGTTAAATGACTACAGGATCAGCAAGACGGACAAGTGTGTTTACACGAAGTTCACTGAGGGAGGTGGTACAATCGTTTGTCTGTACGTGGACGACATGCTGATCCGAGGTACAAATATAGACTGTGTCATGGAGACAAAGAAGTTTATCTCGACCAAGTTCAGTATGAAGGACTTGGGAGAAGCTGATGTGATCTTAGGCATCAAGATCATTCGGACAGACTCTGGTCTGGCGCTTTCACAGTCTCATTATCTTGAGAAGATAATCACATGCTACGTGTATCAGGATCTTCCAGTGCTCAATAAGCCTTACAGGTGTGACCTGAAACTGAAGCCTAATTCGAGGGAAAGTGTCAGACAACTAGAGAATGTAGGCATCAACATAAGTTTGATGTACGCTACTACTGCTACTAGATCTGACATAGCTTTCTCCGTAGAAATGCTGAGTCGATTCACGAGCAACCCAGGCATTGAGTACTAGAAAGCTGTAAAACGGATAATGAGATATCTCAAGAAAACTAAGACATATGCACAGTACTAGATTGGAGATCCGCCAGTAGTAGAAGGCTTTAGTTATGCCAGCTGGTGCTCAAAGTTGGAGGGTGAGAGATCCACATGAGGATTTATTTTTACAATGGATGGAGCTGTTATATCGTGAAAGTCGAAGAAGCAGACTATGCTCTCTCGTTTCTCCTTGAAATCTGAGTTTTTTGTACTAGATTCCACAACAAAAGAAACAGAATAGCTTTCGGAGGTCATGTATGATCTTCCAGTGGTTGGGGTGCAGATACCGGTAATACCGATATACTGTGACAACCAAGCGACTACGGCGGTGGCATCAAATAACCTTTTCAATAGAGAGAAGAGAACTGTGCGGTTAAAGCACAGGGTAGTGCACGATCTCATTAAGTGAGGTGTCATTGTAGTGATTGATGTTCGGAGTCAGGAGAACCTAGCAGATCCGTTCAAAAAGGGCCTCAAGTGCCAGCTGGTCGATGTCATAGCTTGTAAAATGGGCTGGCGGATCCGTTCTACTAGGCATCTAGCTTTTGGTTCAAGGGAGGACCACTAACTAGAAAAATATCAAGAACAGTGGGTACATGTCCTCTGTGGCTTGGAAAGGATACGGACCTACAAACAGTATTGTCTACTACATGTTTTCTGAGAAAACAGATCCTATGGTGAGGATGGCTTAAACGCCTTAATGAGTTCTCAAGCAGAGTAAATGCCTGTTGTGCTTTACGAAAAGCACGGTAGCACAATACTACAAGGAGTATAACTCTACGCTACAGTGGATTGAATCCACCATGAGGTTCCCAAGTAAGGGTAATACCTCGGCTTTGTGAGCCAAGTCAAAGCGGCGTAGCACCACAAATAGGCAGGTAGCCTAATGCTGTATAATAAAATAAAAGAGTTATAGACAGCACTACAAAGGGGATGATGTCCTCTTGTTATTGTGGTACGACACCACAAAGAGGTACCCAGGTAGGGGTAATACCTCGACCTCGTAACCCATGTCGTTGTGGCATAACACTGCAAGGAAGCGCAAGGCTTCATGTTGGGTAGTTTGGCACTACAGAGAGGCTTATGACTACATGCTACACTAGTATGACACTATGATGAGGTTCTCGGGAAGGTGCAATGCCTCGGCTTTATGCCATGTCATAGCGATGTATCACTACAAGGAAGCACAAGGCTTCATGTCATATCTCTTTAATAAAGAACTCACCTAGAGTGTATGGACAGAGATAACAGGCCGTCTCTTGAGGGTAAACTTGTACACGTCCAAAATACATACACCAGAACCAGGTTGGCATAGGGCCTTTAATGTGCAGCGAGAAACACATGTGACTATATTATGTCATTGGAAAGATTTGCAGCTATGGTGCAAAATTCAAGGCTTAGTCCATTCTTGTATTATAGTATGTTATTTGACCCATGTGGGAAGATTCAAGTCGTCAGTGACATCTATCCTCATGCATGATGGATAGTTACTGTAGGGAACACTCATACCCATATATATATATATATTTTATATATATATATATATATATATATGAAGATATGTGGAGGACTGTTGGTGTTTTTCCTTGAATAATAGAATAAACAGTCCCACATTGCCCAGGCTAAATAGGCGGTATCTGCATATATAGCTTTACTTATATCTCCATATATAGCGACATGGGTGCCATTTTGGGGGTATTTTTCTAGTGAAAAAAAGGCTAACTCAACAATAAAGCATTAATGCTTTTTATCATACTCTTGAAAATTAATTTCCTTTGGAGCTAAGCCCCGTAGGGGCTTAGCGACTCGGACTCAGACTCGGACTCATACGCTTATGAGACGTAATGTGGCTTTCTGTTGGCGTACTTTGTACTTAGCACGTCAGCATCGTCGTTAGGGGCATAGTTGTATGCCCATTCGCGTAGCCTGATCGTGCGATTAATTGGCGCTGCCCGATGGTATGGCCTGATGGCGCTGCCAGTTGACGCGTAGTTGGCGCACAGTACGTGCAGCGCGTGCTATGCGCAGTTGGTGCAGGGGGTGCACATGTGCACTATTGGCATAGTTGGTGCACGAGTATGCGATGACACAGATGGCGCATGCTGTGCACCAATTGGCTTAGTCGTGTCTGTGCACGATTTGAATGGTTACAAAACGTTCGGGAACAATTTTTTCCATGTCCCGAATGTTTTGCATACTAGGCGGTTACTGCGTACGTCTATATAAGCTGCTCTTTTCTCTCTTATTCAGTACACTTCATTCCAAACAATTCCTTACAAATTTTCAGAGAGCAGAAAAGAGAGTAACAGTGCGCCATTTTGTGCCATCTGATGAGTCTGTACACCATCCGAGGAGTTAGAATAACAGAGTGTTCTGTAAGTTTTTTTTTCTGAACGTGTTGGTTCTTGGAAGCTGTTCGTGTGATACAAATTAAGCTTTGAGCACCGGTGATCAGTCACCCCAGCAGGCTCTCATTTATTCTGTTAATTTATTTTTTGACTTGAAATCTCGTTCTGAACGAGATTTCTTCTGATCTAATCAGAAACTTTCTATGGGATTTCGACCCTAATACTACAAAATCTTTTATGACTTCCCCGAAGTACTACATTTGATTTTGTCTATCTGAATCCTTTGGGATCTCAATAGTGCACCTTCTTTGAAGTTTTGCCAAATTCAGTTTTTAATCTTAAAATTATGCTCTAGGATTAACAATCTCAAAGCTAAATTATAAGATGAAAAACTCTCGTACTGCTCTCATCAATTCCAATATTAACAAGTTAAAGAAATTCAATGGATAGTACTACCAAATCTGGAAAAGGAAGGTTAGCCTTAATCTTCAACTTGTAGAAGTCGACCACGTGCTAACTGAGGAAGAACCAAATGTTCCAGAAACTGGGTCTGCATCCGCAATTACTTCTGCTACTAATAAACTGACCAAATAGAGAAGGGAGAATTGCTTTTGTAGGCTTCTAATCCTAAATACTATAAAGACCATTGCAAGAGAGATATGGAAGTCTCTGGAGAAATTGTATGAAGATGACAAGAATATGAGCAAGAAATTTATCGTCGAGAAATATCATAAATGGCTCTTTGAAGACGAGAAGACGATTCCGCCTCAGGTGAAGGAGTTCATGAAGTTGCATCAAAAATTAAAAGATGAGGGTATGCCCCTCAATGATAAGTTCATTGTTGGAGGGATCGTCTCCAAGCTCACTGCAGGATGGAGCAAATTCTATGCAAATATGCATAGGAAGAAACTGGAGATCAGTCTAGAAGATCTCCTGCAAGAAATCTATTTTGAGGACCAGATGAGGGCTCAACAGAAGGCAGATGCTCTGTCCAAACATATGGCTAACGCCAATTTGGTCCACATGAAGGAATCCAGGGGAAAGCATGTGGCTTCCCACAACAAGAAGAAGGACCTCAATAATCTGAAAGTGATGGGGACTTCTTTCAAGCAACAGAAGCCAAAGTCCCATGTGACTTACTTCAAATGTGGCAAGAAGGACCACTTCAAGATGAATGCAAATCCAAGCCCAAGCAATCATAGCAAGGTGAGCCTAGTAAGGTTTCATTGATTATTGACGTAATTGCTATGATTGCTCAGGTCATTACGGTATGGGCTGACTCTAACTGGTGGGTAGACACTGGTGCCACCTGCCATGTCTATTCAAGTAAGGAATGGTTCACCACATACGTACCAACTTCTGAAGTTGTTATGGTGGCAAACCAGGCATAAGCTAAAGTGTAAGAGATCGGAATAGTGGTGTTGAAGCTGACTTCAGTAAAGTCTCTGACGCTTCAAGACGTGAAGCATGTACCTGCTATCGCAAAGAACCTGATCTCTAGTGGCATACTCTGTAATGCAGGACTAAGGATGGACATTAATGATGGCCAGATGGTGATGTCCATAAGGGGAACATATTTTGAGAAAGCTTTTTGTATCGAAGGGATGATTGAACTTCAGCTTATAAATCAGTTTAATGTAATTAATACAATTACTCATTTTGATTATACTCTTGAGTTGTGGCATAATAGACTAGGACATGTTCATTGTAAAAGAATAAACAAAATATCTAGTCTAAATCTTATCTCCAAATGTGGGGATAAGGTAGAGAAATGTGAAGTATGTGCTCAGATAAAAATAAACCCTTTCCTCGTGTTAAGCAGAGCACAGATCTTCTGGAGTTGGTATACTCTGATATCTGTAACTTCAAACAATTCTCTACAAAAGCCGGGATGAAGTATTTCATAGCCTTCATCGATGAATTCTTAAAATATGCATTTGTCTACTTGCTCAAGGCTAAAGACAAAGCGTTCGAGAAGTTCAAAAGATTAGGGTCGAGGCTAAATGGCAAACTGGACAACAACACAATGGATAAGAAATGATCGAGACGGAGAGTACCGGTCTCATGAATTTATATCGTTATGCAAAGAACACGGAATCATTAACAAGACTACTGCTCTGTATTCTCCCCAATCTAACGGACTAGCAGAAAGGAAGACAAGAACGTTGGCAGAAATGATAAACTCAATGATGTTGACTGCGGGTCTTCCAAAATGCTACTGAAGTGAAGTTGCATTGACGGCCACTTTTATTCTAAATAGAGTGGCGCATGCAACTTCAGACATTACTCTTCATGAACTCTGGTTTGAAGTCAGATCTAACTTGAATGTTATTCGAGTGTGGTGGTGTCTGGCATATGTAAAGCTCCCAGATCAAAACATTCAGAATCTCAGGATAAGGAGTACGATCTTCTTGGAATATACCGAGACAAGTGATGCTCGGAGATTTCTTGATATAGAATCAAATTATAACATTGTATCTCGCGACGTAGAATATTTTGAAGATAAATTTGCAAGGCACAAGAACATTATTCTTGCAGATATTCCGGAGAATAATATGGTTGCACAAGAAAATGAAATTTCTAATGAGAACGTAGTCTAAGAAGAAATTATTGTTGCAGAAACAACTTTTGAACCAGAACTCGCTGAGCCGTCAACTAAGCGAGTGAGGAGACAAGAGGACTTCAGTGATGACTTTGTCACCATCAAGTGGAAGCAGATCTGCTTACCTATGATGAGGCGATGAAGACCAGAGACGCTATTTTCTGGAAAGAGACGATAGACAATAAAATTGATTCAATCACCTTAAATAACTTTTGGGTGTTGTTTGATCTTCCTGAAGGAGTGAAACCCAACGGATGCAAATGATCTTCAAGAAGAAGATAAGAGCAGATGGAACTATTGACAAGTTCATGGCTATGCTAGTAGCCAAGGGGTTTTCTCAGAGCAGTGGATCGACTACTTTGATACGTATGCTCTGGTAGCCCGGATGACCACCATCAGAATGTTAATTGCTCTTGCAGTAATACGTAAGTTGTTGATAAATCAGATGGATGTAAAAATAGCTTTCCTGAATGGTAAGCTGATCGAAGAGATTTACATGTAACAGCTAGAAGGATTTGTCATCAAGTGTCTTAAAGACAAAGTCTGCAAGTTAGTGAAATTCTTGTACGGTCTTAAACAGGCTTTCAAAATGTGCCATAAAAAGTTTGACAAAGTCAAAAGATCAAATGGCTACAGGGGCAGCGAGACGGACAAGTGTGTTTACATAAAGTTTATTGGAAGAGGTGTAATCTTTTCCTGTACGTAGATGACATGTTGATCCTTGGTGCGGATATAGGCTATGTCACGAAGACAAAGAAGTTTATCTCGACCAAGTTCAGTATGAAGGACTTGGAGGAAGCTGTTGTTTTCATAGGCATCAAGATCATCCGGACAGACTCTGGATTGGTGCTGTGACAGTCTTATTATATTGAGAAGATGATCACACGCTACGGGTATCAGGATCTTCTAGTGATCGATACACCTTATAGGTTTGACCTGAGACGGAAGCCTAACTCGAGGGAAAGCATTAGACAGCTAGTGTATGCAAGTGTCATCGGGAGTTTGATATATACTACTACTGCCACTAGGCCTGACATAGCTTTCGCCTTGGAGCAACCCAGGCATTGAGCACTGGAAAGGTGTGAAACGGGTATTGAGATATCTCAAGAAGACACTACCAAAATAAGTCATATTAGCGACGCCAAAGGACGTCGCTAAACAGTAGAAAAACGTCGCTAATTCTTATTAGCGACGAAAAGACCATGTCATGTAATACATGGTCGCTAATAAGAAATCTGTCGTTGTTCATCGCTATAGCGACGTATATTTGTGAAGCCTTACTTCGCTAGAATTTTATTTGGCTAGCGACGTTTGCCGATATGGCATTGGTAATTAGCAACATAACAAGTCATTGCTAATTGTCGCTGACAGTACAACTTCTAGCGACGTAATCAGCGATGTTAACTCTAACAATTTTTGGTTTGCCACGTCATTTTTTTGCAACATTTTGCGATAATCAGTGATGTTATAGATACAGGCTAGCGAACGTACATTATGACATTGTTAGCGACATTGGCTAGTTGTCGTGCTGATATGTCCCACTTGCCACGTCAGTTTAGTAGCGACGTTCAGCAACGTACTGGTTTTAGGTTAGCGACGTTCTGATACAAATTAGCGACGTTACATGGCGTCGCTAAGCGTCGCTAAATTCTACAAAAAAAGGATTTTGATTGCTTTTTCTATATAGCATTGTACCTGCATTTTAAATGACAGTTTGTAAGTAATAGACCCAGAGCAACCCTTTGTAGAATTCGCTGGGTTCGCCGACCCCTTCGGTGGAACATTTAAAATCGGTAAACCAATATAGATGATAAAAATGCGCTACCAATAATAAAATAAATAGAATCCGTCGATCTGAAAGATAGAAAATAGCCGGGTGGATACAAATCTACTACCAAACAACTATAAAAAGAGTTCATCCGATAATGTTCAATATAACACAAATTGTCACTAAATATATAAAATAAATACATATAGACCCAACAATGGATCAGCAACACAACAAATGAAAATAAGTCCAATAACGGACTATGCCTGGTCGGGAGGAGGACGAGACAGTCCCCGTATCTGGGAAAACATGAACCTATACTGCGTCGGGGTCAGTGTCACCCCCAGTTTTCACAAACAGGGGTATTTTGGTAATTTTCTACTTTAAAAATTATTTTGGAATTATTTAATTATTATTTGTATTATTTTGGGGTTATTTGAATCGGGTTCGAATTTCAACTCTTTCCGACTTGTTTTGACTTGTTTCGGGGACCCGGGGTATTTTGACCTTAGCGGGCCCACACACTTGTTAGCCATGGCCCACATGTTAGATATTTTGGTTAGAGACTAGACTATTATTTTAGTTAATATTTAGTTAGAGATTAGTGGTTTCGGTTTGACTAAACTACCCCCGGTTTAACCCTTTCCTATTTATTAGCTATTTAAACCATTGGAGGGCAAACTTGTAATTATCCAAATAGGACAAATGGGACATGTGTGGCCGGCCACTAGAGTAGGGATAAGGAGGAGAGAGAAAATCACTTTCTTCCATTCTCATCCACTTTTTCTTCTTCTTCTCCAAAGGGCTCCTTTCCACTTTTGAAGCTCCCATTGAATCCTTCTCCAAACCAAGGTGATTTCTTCTTCAAACTTGTTCCTCTTCTCATGTAGATTGGTTAGGAATCCATTAGGAATGATTCCCATGGTGGTGTCCCCATTTGAGACTATTTTTGTGTCCTTTGGATATTTCTAGGGGTGTCCACATGTAGGATTGTGTCCCAATAGGAAAAGCCCCCATTTGGACTCATGAATATTGTTCTAATATTATTTTTGTGTTGTTCTTCATATTATTCCAGATTTTTGCATGATTTAGAATGAGTTTATTCATGTATCTTAATGTATCATTTCATTCTTTTATTTGTTTATATATATGTGGTTATATATATATATATATATATATATATATATATATATATATATATATATATATATATATATATATATATATATATATATATTTCTATATATATATATAGATGTATATATATATATATATATTTTTATCATTTCATTCATATATATATATATGGCTTATATATATATTTGGGGGAAATATTGTGATGTGTTTGTGTGTGGTTTTGGTGTCCAAAATGGACAGCCAGGTTCGGCCATGGGAAGGCCATGGGTGTGTGTGTAAACCTATGGTTTCATACCTATTAGTTTATATCATTCTCTCTCTCTCTCTCTCTCTATATATATATATATATATATATATATATATATATATATATATATATATATATATATATATATATATATATATAAATATATATATATATATATGTAGTGGGATATATATATATGTGGTTGTGTGTGTGTGTCTTTGTGTTGGGTGGGGGAGGATCCTCACAGGTTCGGCCAAGCTAGGAGAGGGGAGCTTTGAGTGTTTGTGTGTGTGTTGTTAGAAATGGTGGTGTGGTATGTTTGTTTGTGAGGTAGTTGATGAGTGTTGTGAGAGTGAAGTAGAGGGAGTTGCGTGGGATTTTGAGAGGCCAAGAGAGGGAGTAGGAGCTGCTGAATTCAGCAGCTAGGGGACCCCATGACAGCCCCAAAAACAGCCCCCAAATCCTTAAGAGCAGCCCCTACATTGCCCCCCACAAAATTAGTCTATATACCCCTTTAAACCACTTCAAAACTAGTCCATAACACCACTCAAGAATAGCCCATATAAGCCCCATTCAAAACAACCCACTTCCCCTTGAAATCAGTCCTATTAACCCCAAAACATTAGTCCACCTACATCACAAAATCTGTCCATTTTATTACCTATGTGTGTGTGTGTATTTGTGAGATGTGTGTGAGTGTTTTGTGAGGTGTTTTGAGTATAGTTTAGTATCCTATAGTATAACCTATATCTAAACTAGTAGAAAACCTATAGGGGAGACTTATAGAGTGTGGTATCATGTGAGAATGAGTGGTGGGGTGAGTGTGGTATAGAAAAGGGTAAATTCATGAGATGTTAGATAGGTAATAGGGTAAACCTATACCCCGTATCCTAACATGGCCTAGATACCTAGGATACCCAAATTTCTTGGTAGGTAAACCTTAGATAGGTTGATATCTAGCTGTCCTAAGGAGCCTAGGATAGTATCATGGGTATTTGCAAGGTTTCACTGGTAATGGACTAGGTATCGGGATTTACCTTAGAAGGGTAAACCCTAGTTTTGCCTAGTAATAGGATAATTGTGTTAGAAGCCTAAGATAGAGTTAGGACTTGATTTCCGTGGTTGGTAATGATCAAATATGGTACTCAAAGACTAGTTTTGATGTCGGTTGACCTTTTTGACCAAAAGTCAACAAAAGTTAACTGAGAGTCAAACTTAGCCTTTAAGCGACCCGATTTGACCGAAACCAACCCAGAGTTGACCAGTTGACTGAAAGTCAACAGTTGGTCAACATTAGACTAGTTTGACCTAGAGTTGACCAGAGTTGACTAGAGTTGACCAGAGTTGACTTTTTGACCAAAAGTCAATTGTAAGTCAACCGTTGATCCCGATTGACCTAGTTTGACTTGGAATGACTTCCAGTGACCTAGTATGACCTAGTATGAACCAGTATGGCCTAGTATGACTCAGTTTGACCTAGATTGACCTAGTATTGACTTAGACTTGCATTTATGGCTTGTATTAGCTTCTATTTTCAGTATTTAGCCCTGTTTGACTCATAGTATCTTATTTTAGGTCTGTGATCACTCTGAGCGTCTGTTCACTCTATCAGCTCAGGACCACAGGCGAGTACATTCACTGATAGTTTTTATTGTCTTGATATCTACTATATCCGATTCAGTCGTAGTGTTTTACTTGATTCCCGACACGACGGTTCACGGACTAGTATACGTCGGATCCTGTCATGAGATGTTATTCCTGGACTTTCTTGGTATATGAGTACGAGATATTTCCGTATTTCTGTACTTGTATAGACACCGATTCCTAAGAGAACTTGCTACCCTCTTACGGAACCCCGTGTCATGACGTGCCATGTCCGGATCCGTGATACTATTCGGGGGATAGAGGGAAATTATTAGGGGTTATGTGATCAAAGCCTCCGTATGTTACTCCGTGTTTTGCTAGCGCCACCCTCACTTCATGTAGGGTGTAGCAGATACCCGTGCCGGTTATCCAGGTTGGACGGCATGACCCTCTCGGAAGGTTTCTTTTCGTGTGATTGTCGGGCCAAGTGGATAACCTTTTTCCGTGATTCCCTAGCCGATCACATTTCGCCCTAATAGTTCAAATCACTTTTTAATTAATTGTTGTCATATCTTATATTCCAGTTCACCTTTACTTACTGTACTTTCACCATGCTATGATTCATATTCTCTTATGCTCTATCTGCCTTTTATACTGTACCATGATGATGGGACTAGGTTCTGTTTGAAAGAAGGGTTACAACCCCGGTCCTCGTTTGGTTTAAGGGTTGTAACTCGGCTTTCAAATGGTCCCCAAGTCGTCTATATTCTGTCTTATATTTCATTATTATTGTCTCTTATAGTATTTCTCAATTCACATGGAACTGCTGTTGGTGTTTGTACTTGCTCATTTTTCTGACAGGATACCGATGACAAATTTTACAGATGATTTCGAGGCTGATTGCCCGACTTACTACGGGATAGAGTCTGATGGACTTGACCTAGACAGGGGCTTAGTGGTAGAGCCTCTAGACTTCGCTCATCCCGAGTAGCCTAGTTTTAGTTAGGTTTGCCTGGCCTGCGAGCCAGCTAATTCATTTCAGTTGTAGTATCTTTATACTTATTATTATTCTGAGACTCTGGATTTTGTGTTAGCTGTAACTTGTGGATATTTCTGGACTCGTTTCTTGCTTATTCTATCATATCTCTTTTCCATGCTTTCTACCTTAGTTTTGATTTATGTGATTGAGACAATATTGTTTTGTTCCTCTGTTCGGAGTGTATATACTGTACAGGTATATTTATCTGTTTAGTCGTAGTATTTACAGACCCTATATACAGCGTTCTACCGCCGATTCTGCGGCGTAGGCTGGATGTAACCACGTGCTCGTGCCCCTCTTCAGGGTGCGGGTCGTGACACGTTTTTGTGGTGGCCCATGCAGGTTCAAGGTGTCGCAACTAGTACGAACTCGTAATGGTGCTCGACTTAGAGTGCTAATTACGAGCCTGCAATTAGGACGTAGGATTAGGGTATGATAGGAGTTACTCAATCACATGTTAGGAGATTCTGATCTTTTGATTACCATGACAAATTTTTTTTGCATTAAAATTTAATTGTCCGTCTTTGATATTCCTATCATGTGCCATATTGATTCCTTGTTTCAACCTATCCTCAGGATGACGATCACACGCTCTCAGGCAGCGGATTCTAGCACTGTACCAGGGAGGCCCGATCCGACAGGAGGTCTTTCACCTCCGGCTGTGGGAGCAGCAGTGGCAGATCCGGCAGTTCTTCTACCTTCAGTTGAGAGAGCTGCTACCACAGTTCCTGCCCTTCCGGCGAAAGCAGCAGCAGCAGCAGCGACGATTCCGGGAGGTCTTCCACCTCCAGCAGCGGGACCGTCTATGGTTATTCCTGATGTTCTTCTACCGCCGCCTCCGGTACCAGCAGATGCTCAGGGTATGATGGCCCTACTGCAGCAGATGCTGCAGACGCAAAGAGCACAGGCAGAGGTGCTGCGATAGACGATGGAGAACTCGTACCAGTTAGCTACGGCAGCAGTGGAGAGAGGTGCACCGGCTACAGTTCAGGAAGCACCGGCACAGCAGCAGGGCCAGGGGAGGCCCGGTACGCATCTCGACTTCAGAAAGATGAACCCGCGGGATTTCAAGGGTACCGAGGGTATCCTATACGCGGACGACTGGCTAGAGGATGTCCAACGGAGTCTGGAGTTGGCAGAGGTTCTGAGAGCTCTGTAGGTGACTTCTGCAGCAAGCCAGTTCTTTGACATAGCATTGACTTGGTACCGCACGGATCCGCGTACGTCAGTGAGAGGTATATCTTGGAAGGACTTCAGAAAACTCTTTAAGGAGAAGTTCTACCCAGATGTAGCCTTGACAGCTTTGGAGGGGCAGTTTGCCAGTCTGGTGCAGGGGAACTCGTCAGTGGACGAGTATGCAGCGGAGTTCTTCCGCCTGAGCAGGTTTGCACCCAGTTTGGTTCATGACGAGGGGTGCAAGGCCTGATAGTTCAGGAGGGGTCTCATTCATGCAGTGTGCACTCGCACATCTGGGCGACGAGATGCTACCTTTGAACAGATTCTGATGGAGGCTTAGATTGCTGAGGAGGACTTCGACCTCAAGCCGAAGAGGAACAGTGATATCTTGGGAGCCAGTTCGAGTGCAGGGCCAGCGAAGCGCCCACATTTCCAGCAGAGGCAGTTCCAGCAGCATCAGCCTCAGTTGCAGATGCAGCAGGCACCGGCGCGTGCCCAGCAGCATCAGGGTCAGGGTCAGAGACAGAGGCCAGCGGTACAGTACAGCTTCTGCGGGAAGCCAGGGCACACTAGAGAGGTGTGCGGGAAGAGATTGGGCGCCTGCTTATACTGTGGGGCGTCCGATCACCAGCTGAAGGACTGCAATCTCAGAGGAGCTACGGACAGAGCACAGCCAACCAAAGGACCAGCGGTTCAGCAGAGAGGTCCTCCACTTCAGACTCAGCAGCAGCGTTTTCAGCAGCACCAGAGGGGAGCCCCTGCGGGCAGAGTGTTTGCCCTGACAGCAGAGGAGGAGGCAGAGCCAGTAGGCGATATAGTGGCAGGTCATGTTCTTCTCGATTCATTTCCTGCATTTACCTTATTTGATTTTGGTGCCTCGCATAGCTTTGTGTCTGTCTCCTTTGCTCTGAGACACAATATTATTGCTGAACCCTTGGGTAGGACTTGCAAGATATTGACCGGGGGAGGCATCATCCTGGTCAATAATATCTGCAAGGGGCGGAGAGTTACTGTAGGAGGCTGAGTTTTGGGTGCGTGCTTGCTCGTAATGCCCCTTTCGAGGTACGATGTGGTACTCGGAATGGATTGGTTGAGCACGCACCATGCTACTATAGATTGTAGAGGTGGTAGGATTTTGTTTAGGCCGCCGGGAGAGCCAGAGGTTGAGTTTTCCAGAGGAGCAGCTGAGCCGGTAGATGGGTTCTGCGGAGCTCTACTGGCGGGGCAGACATTGCCGCATCCGTTGATTGCTGATTTCATGGATATTTTTCCAGAGGAGTTGCCTGGGATGCCGCCGGATAGAGACATTGAGTTCTCTATAGACCTAGTGCCAGGTGCTGAGCCCATTTCACAGCACGTCTATACAGTCAACAACAGCGAGTTGGCAGAGCTGAAGAAGCAGGTCGACGAGCTGCAGGACAAGGGATTCATTAGATCCAGTTCATCGCCTTGGGGAGCGCCAATCCTATTTGTGCCGAAGAAGGATGGTACGATACGTATGTGTATTGATTACTGGGCGCTCAACAACCTTACTATCAAGAATAAGTACCCATTGTCGAGGATCGACGACTTGTTCGATCAGTTGACCGGCACCAAGGTGTTTTCGAAGATAGATCTGAGATCCGGCTATCATCAGCTGAAGGTGAGAAAGGAAGACATTCCGAAGACAGCTTTTCGGATTCGGTACGGCCAGTACGAGTTCACAGAGTTACCATTTGGGTTGACCAACGCCCCAGCTGTGTTCATGAACTTGATGAACAAGGTATTCCATCAGTACCTTGACAAGTTCGTGGTGGTCTTCATAGACGACATCCTGGTTTACTCGAAGATGCCAGAGGAGCACGAGGAGCATCTGAGGATTGTGTTCGAGACGTTGAGGAGGGAGCAGTTGTATGGGAAGTTGTCGAAGTGTGAGTTTTTTTTTAGACCAGATCGAGTTCCTGGGTCATGTTGTGACCGAGCACGGGATCTCAGTAGACCAGAAGAAGATTGCTGCAGTAGAGTCTTGGTCCACGCCCAGTACAGTTGCCGAGATTCGGAGCTTTCTGGGATTGGCGGGCTACTATCGGAAGTTCGTCCAGGATTTCTCGCGGATCGCGGAGCCGATGACTAGACTCACCAGAAAGGATATGGAGTTCGTCTGGACTGAGGAGTGTCAGGCCGTCTTCGATGAGCTGAAGAAGAGGTTGACATCAGCTCCTATCTTGACATTGCCGTCTGGGACCGGTGGTTTCTCGATTTATAGCGATTCTTCTGGTCGGGGTCTGGGTTGTGTACTTCAGCAACACGGAAAGGTAATTGCCTATGCATCTAGACAGTTACGTCCTCATAAGAAGAACTACCCGACTCACGATCTGGAGTTAGCCGCTGTCATCTTTGCCCTGAAGTTGTGGAAGCACTATCTGTACGGAGAGCGGGTTGAGATCTTTACTGACCATAAGAGCTTGAAGTACGTGTACACTCAGAAGGAGCTGAACATGAGGCAGAGACGTTGGCTCGAGCTGATGAAAGACTTTGATATCGCCTTGCAGTACCATCCAGGGAAGGCCAACGTTGTCGCAGATGCCTTGAGCAGGTATCCAGTGGCTATGTATCTGACATCAGACCGTCATCTTTTGGCCAACCTGGATAGTTTAGGAATCGAGGTGATCATTCCAGGCATGGAGGTATAGATATGGGGTTTACAGAATCAGTCTGAGTTGATGGACAGGGTCAGATCAGCGCAGTTTGATGATGTTGCCCTGAGGAGCATCAGGGAGCAGGTGCAGATAGGGCTGCTTGATGATTTCTCCATTGTCGAAGATAGGTCGCTGCGGCACGGTACTAGACTGTGCGTACCGAGTGGAGAGCTTCGGAAGGAGGTTCTTCAGGAGGCTCATCGCTCTCAGTACTCTATGCATCCTGGTGCCAATAAGATGTACAGAGACATGAGAGAGCACGTTTGGTGGTACGGCATGAAGCGCGAGGTGGCTCAGTTCATATCTCGCTGTTTGGTTTGTCAGCAGGTGAAGGCCGAGAGACAGAGGCCTGGTGGATTGCTACAGCCACTACCCATTCCAGAGTGGAAGTGGGAGCACATCACCATGGACTTTGTGTCAGGACTTCCACGATCTCCAGGATGGAAAGATACGATTTGGGTCATAGTTGATAGATTGACCAAATCGGCCCACTTTTTGCCTTTCAAAGTGGGTATGTCTACGGAGAGGTTGGCAGAGCTGTATATTCGACAGATCGTGAGATTGCACGGAGTTCCGGTGAGCATAGTTTCAGATCGGGATAGCCGATTCACTTCCCACTTCTGGAGGAGTTTGCAGGCTAGCTTGGGCACCTCGCTCAAGTTCAGTACTGCTTATCACCCCCAGACAGACGGGCAGTCGGAGAGGACTATCCAGACCTTGGAGGATATGCTTCGCACATGTGTGCTAGATCTCGGGGGTTCTTGGGAGGACCATCTGCACCTGGTAGAGTTTGCTTACAACAACAGCTACCAGGCCAGTATAGAGATGTCGCCATTCGAGGCTCTATATGGACGGAGATGCCGTACTTCTTTATCTTGGGACGATGTTGGTGAGAGGGTGCTGCTCGGGCCAGAGATGGTGGTGGATGCAGCCGAGAAGGTCTAGCTTATTAGAGACAGACTCCGGGTGGCTCAGGATCGGCAGCGACATTGGGCCGATAGCCACCGGAGACCGTTAGAGTTCGAGATTAGTTTCAGTTCCTGTTTGTGCTTGTTTGTGATTTGTTTGTCCTGCGTTCTGAGTTTGTTTTTTGTCTAGGCTGGCGCTATGGTGTTCCTGAAGATTTCTTCGACACGGGGCACGATTCGCTTTGGCGGGGACGGGAAGCTTAGTCCGCGCTACATCGGACCTTTCACCATTCTTGAGAGGGTCGGTGCAGTGGCGTACCGGTTAGACTTGCCGCCTACGCTAGAGGGGGTACACAACATATTCCACGTGTCGCAGCTGAGATGGTACGTGGCGGACCCCAGCCATGTATTGGATCACTCAGCGATCGAGGTAGGGCCTACTCTTCACTATCCAGAGCAGCCAGTTGAGATTCTGGATCGTAGGGAGAAGGTGCTCCGGAACCAGGTGATCCTCCTGGTTCGCGTTGCATGGAGGCATCACACTCCAGGTGAGTCTACCTGGGAGAGAGAGGACGACATGCGGGAGCGTTTTCCCTATCTCTTCGAGCCCTGAGGTATAATTTTTGTTTCTGCATTGTGTTTCATGGTATGTTTGTTTTAATTTTGAGGATAATTTTTTTTTAAGGTGGATAGATTTGTCACCCCCAGTTTTCACAAACAGGGGTATTTTGGTAATTTTCCACTTTCAAAATTATTTGGAATTATTTAATTATTATTTGTATTATTTTGGTGTTATTTGAATCGGGTTCGAATTTCAACTCTTTCCGACTTGTTTTGACTTGTTTCGGGGACCCGGGGTATTTTGACCTTAGCGGGCCCACATACTAGTTAGCCATGGCCCACATGTTAGATATTTTGGTTAGAGACTAGACTATTATTTTAGTTAATATTTAGTTAGAGATTAGTGGTTTCGGTTTGACTAAACTACCCCCGGCTTAACCCTTTCCTATTTATTAGCTATTTAAACCATTGGAGGGCAAACTTGTAATTATCCAAATAGGACAAATAGGACATGTGTGGCCGGCCACTAGAGTAGGGATAAGGAGGAGAGAGAAAATCACTTTCTTCCATTCTCATCCACTTTTTCTTCTTCTTCTCCAAAGGGCTACTTTCCACTTTTGAAGCTCCCAATGAATCCTTCTCCAAACCAAGGTGATTTCTTCTTCAAACTTGTTCCTCTTCTCATGTAGATTGGTTAGGAATCCATTAGGAATGATTCCCATAGTGGTGTCCCCATTTGAGACTATTTTTGTGTCCTTTGGATATTTCAAGGGGTGTCCACATGTAGGATTGTGTCCCAATAGGAAAAGCCCCCATTTGGACTCATGAATATTGTTCTAATATTATTTTTGTGTTGTTCTTCATATTATTCCAGATTTTTGCATGATTTAGAATGAGTTTATTCATGTATCTGAATGTATCATTTCATTCTTTTATTTGCTTATATATATGTGGTTATATATATATATATATATATATATATATATATATATATATATATATATATATATATATATATTTTCTTTTAATATATATATATATATATATATATATATATATATATATATATATATATATATATATATATATATATATATATATATATATATATATATATATGGCTTATATATATATTTGGGGGAAATATTGTGATGTGTTTGTGTGTGGTTTTGGTGTCCAAAATGGACAGCCAGGTTCGGCCATGGGAAGGCCATGGGTGTGTGTGTAAACCTATGATTTCATACCTATTACTTTATATCATTCTCTCTCTCTCTCTCTCTCTCTCTATATATATATATATATATATATATATATATATATATATATAGTGGGATATATATATATGTGGTTGTGTGTGTGTGTCTTTGTGTTGGGTAGGGGAGGAACCTCACAGGTTCGGCCAAGCTAGGAGAGGGGAGCTTTGAGTGTTTGTGTGTATGTTGTTAGAAATGGTGGTGTGGTGTGTTTGTTTGTGAGGTAGTTGATGAGTGTTGTGAGAGTGAAGTAGAAGGAGTTCTATGGGATTTTGAGAGGCCAAGAGAGGGAGTAGGAGCTGCTGAATTCAGCAGCTAGGGGACCCCATGACAGCCCCAAAAACAGCCCCCAAATCCTTAAGAGCAGCCCCTACATTGCCCCCCACAAAATTAGTCCATATACCCCTTTAAACCACTTCAAAACTAGTCCATAACACCACTCAAGAATAGCCCATATAAGCCCCATTAAAAACAGCCCACTTCCCCTTGAAATCAGTCCTATTAACCCCAAAACATCAGTCCACCAACATCACAAAATCTGTCCATTTTATTACCTATGTGTGTGTGTGTATTTGTGAGATGTGTGTGAGTGTTTTGTGAGGTGTTTTGAGTATAGTTTAGTATCCTATAGTATAACCTATATCTAAACTAGTAGAAAACCTATAGGGGAGACTTATAGAGTGTGGTATCATGTGAGAATGAGTGGTGGGATGAGTGTGGTATAGAAAAGGGTAAATTCATGTGATGTTAGATAGGTAATAGGGTAAACCTATACCCCGTATCCTAACATGGCCTAGATACCTAGGATACCCAAATTTCTTGGTAGGTAAACCTTAGATAGGTTGATATCTAGCTACCCTATGGAGCCTAGGATAGTATCATGGGTATTTGCAAGGTTTCATTGGTAATGGACTAGGTATCGGGATTTACCTTAGAAGGGTAAATCCTAGTTTTGCGTAGGAATAGGATAATTGTGTTAGAAGCCTAAGATAGAGTTAGGACTTGATTCCCGTGGTTGGTAATGATCAAATATGGTACTCAAAGACTAGTTTTGACGTCGGTTGACCTTTTTGACCAAAAGTCAACAAAAGTCAACCGAGAGTCAAACTTAGCCTTTAAGCGACCCGATTGACCGAAACCAACCCAGAGTTGACCAGTTGACTGAAAGTCAACAGTTGGTCAACATTAGACTAGTTTGACCTAGAGTTGACCAGAGTTGACCAGAGTTGACCAGAGTTGACTTTTTGACCAAAAGTCAACTCTAAGTCAACCGTAGATCCCGATTGACCTAGTTTGACTTGGAATGACTCCCAGTGACCTAGTATGACCTAGTATGAACCAGTATGGCCTAGTATGACTCAATTTAACCTAGATTGACCTAGTATTGACTTAGACTTGCATTCATGGCTTGTATTAGCTTCCTTTTTCAGTAATTAGCCCTGTTTGACTCATAGTATCTTATTTTAGGTCTGTGATCACTCTGAGCGTCTGTTCACTCTATCAGCTCAGGACCACATGCGAGTACATTTACTGATAGTTTTTATTGTCTTGATATCTACTATATCCGATTCAGTCGTAGTGTTTTACTTGGTTCCCGACACGACGGTTCACGGACTAGTATACGTCGGATTCTGTCATGAGATATTATTCCTGGACTTTCTTGGTATATGAGTACGAGATATTTCCGTGTTCCTATACTTATATAGACACCGATTCCTAAGAGGACTTGCTACCCTCTTACGGAACCCCGTGTCATGACGTGCCATGTCCGGATCCGTGATACTATTCGGGAGATAGAGGGGAATTATTAGGGGTTATGTGATCAAAGCCTCCGTGTGTTACTCCGTGTTTTGCTAACGCCACCCTCACCTCACGTAGGATGTAGCAGATACCCGTGCCGGTTATCCAGGTTGGCCGGCATGACCCTCTCCGGAGGTTTCTTTTCGTGTGATTATCGGGCCAAGTGGATAACCTTTTTCCGTGATTCCCTAGACGATCACATTTTGCCCTAATAGTTCAAATCACTTTTTAATTAATTGTTGTCATATCTTACATTCCAGTTCACCTTTACTTACTGTACTTTCACCATGCTATGATTCATATTCTCTTATGCTCTACTGCCTTTTATACTGTACAATGATGATGTGACTAGGTTCTGTTTGAATGAAGGGTTACAACCCCGGTCCTTGTTTGGTTTAAGGGTTGTAACTCGGCTTTCAAATGGTCCCCAAGTCGCCTATATTCTTTGTCTTGTATTTCATTATTACTGTCTCATATAGTATTTCTTAATTCACATGGAACTGCTGTTGGTGTTTGTACTTGCTCATTTTCCTGACAGGATACCGTTGACAAATTTTACGGATGATTTAGAGGCTGATTGCCCGACTTACTACGGGATAGAGTCTGATGGACTTGACCTAGACAGGGGCTTAGTGGTAGAGCCTCTAGACTTCGCTCATCCCGAGTAGCCTAGTTTTAGTTAGGTTTGCCTGGCCTGCGAGCCAGCTAGTTCATTTCAGTTGTAGTATCTTTATGCTTATTATTATTCTGAGACTCTGGATTTTGTGTTAGCTGTGACTTGTAGATATTTTTGGACTCGTTTCTTGCTTATTCTATCATATCTCTTTTCCATGCTTTCCACCTTAGTTTTGATATATGTGATTTTGATATATGTGATTGAGACAGTATTGTTTTGTTCCTCTGTTCGTAGTGTATATACTGTACAGGTACATTTATCTGTTTAGTCGTAGTATTTATAGACGCTATATACAGCGTTCTACCGCCGATTCTGCGGCGTAGGCTGGACGTAACCACGTGCTCGTGCCCCTCTTCAGGGTACGGGTCGTGACAGTCAGCGTCACCGATGATGACTCATCGGTAGAAGGAGGAGGAGGAGGTAGTAGAGCTAATATAGTTGGTATGGATGACGATGAACGACCAGGAAGTGTCTGCTCCATTGCTAGTAATCTGGATTTGGTGAAATTCATAAGGGCCATTAGCCTCGAAAGCTGATCACCTATGGCCAGCTGCGACCCTTGCACCGCTTGAACGACAAGATCCGTCCACTCCTGTACCGCCTGAACGGCACGATCCGTCCTCTCGCCCGTCATCCTAATTGTGCGTTCGAGCATATGAAATTGTACGGTTAGCACCGCATCGTTCATCTGCGACTGAGACTGGGGCTGCTCCGTAATCCTCCATAATAGCTTGTCATGTAGCTCAGTAAGCTGGCGACGGAGTTCCTCCATTCGGACCGACTCCTGTGAGAGCTGCGAAGAATGCACACTGGAAGAGGGGCCCCTGATGACTGCGTCGCCACAAGGGCACCGTAGAAACCCGTACCGTTGTACGTACCCCTCGAAAGACCACCAATGACGGTCATCCAGATCTCGTCCAACGTTCGAGCCGGAGGAGGATGCGAGGAAGTACCAGCCCCTCCCTCCACAAATGTACTATAATCTCACGCTCTAGCCTAAGATACTCATCCTAAAAAAGTACGTATCACGATAAGCATAATATTTACTACCAACCTAGTTGTTCCATGTCTATGGATATATATTGCATATTTCTTAAGTTATATTAAAGTTAATGACACGTAAAGTAATACTTACATAGCTCTGTGTGGCCTGATCATCGATGTGCATTTCATCCTTCCGATGGGTGGCCAGGAAGATAGTCACCATGTTGGCATCCTTACCCCTCTTTATCTGTTATAATAATTTATTTGTTATTGAAATTAAACATTTTATTCCTACTTTTATTAAAATAATATATTACAGTAAAACACATACCAGATGACAGAAATATTCTGTCATAGGAATCGAGCCACCACACCACTTCCCTGCCCTCGTCCTATCCGCCTTCACCTTCTCCGACCGTTCCTTATACCTAAGAACATCGAATCTAGCCTTCATCGCAGTCCACTGCTCAGGCGTGATCCAACCTTGGATCAGTTTTTCGGATCAGTCTTGAGACTTCTAGTCGTCGATCGCATCCCGGATCAACTTGGCAGTAACGACAGGAAATTGCTTCTCGATCATCTCAGCCCGGTGTAGTGGATAAATATATGTTTTCTTCAAGAATTAAATTAGTTAGTTATATAATATGTATAAAAATGATTTATACTAAAAGCAATATACTTTAGTTACCTTGAAGTAGGTAAACCAGAATGCCTTCCTCTCGTCCGAGGCATCCGAGTAGTTGATCTAAGGGCCTCCGCAGTTGGACCTCAGAAATAGCTCCAATGTCCTCTGAACTGACAGAGGACGATATCTACACAACGATAACTAAATTCATGAATATATGGATATAAGTATAAAAAAAAGTTAACTAATTAACTTACTTTGTAGGTCCGTTGGACCAAATCTCCATCCTCATCTCGTTTGGAGGGGCGCATGGGGATCGCTCGGATCATATGGAGTCGGTTTCACTAACTCGCTGATCAACACTTTCCCTCTCCTACTGAATTTGATTTCAATTTCACCTTTGAATTGATGCTCAAGTCCCTCAAATATCTAATGATGGCAGCAGCAAAATGAACATCATATATATAGCGCGCGCGCACACACACACACACATCTACTCTAACTCACAGTTTCACATGACCCCCCTTTACCTGACGTTGGCCTGTACCTACCCCTAAATACACAACTCCTTCTCAATTGCCTACAAGCTTACCCACACAAATAATACCTATATATATCCTAGTATAGAAATATATACTTCTCTATCATTCTTGATACAATCTAATTGCATATATATGTGACCATGATAGTATTCCCAAACCCACATCCATACATACCTATTTGATACAATCTAATTGCATATATATGTTGAGACCCTCACAGGAACCCACTATCTCCCTACCTTATATTGCTCTTGCTTTTCTACAAACAAAGCAGTCCAAGACCGCTACTAACCTGCCATGAAGCTATTGCTTCTCCTCTTCTAATACTGTATAGCCCCCTTCACTCTATATGTTGCTGTTGCACATAATCTCTGACGCAGGGCTCAAAGCCTGCTGCTATTTTCTCTAACACTTACTCTCCAATCTATCCAACCAATCTACCTATCTATTTATCTAATGATTAGCTATACTCTCACACTCATCTATATATTCCTACATTAACTCATAGCATCCTCCCTATATCTATAGACACACATAGCACACCATATTGCTGCCTAGTGTCCTGGTCATCAGTACCCTCCTCTCTGACTGTATAACAGTGGCTAATGCCACTCCTGTATAGGGCCAATAGTCGAGCTCTTCTTCTCCTTCCTATTCTCCATTACCACAAACACACACACACATACACACATATATATAAGAAGATAGGGTTAGGGTTAGCGTGTGTATCCACGTGTCAAAGTATGTCCGTGTTAGCGTGGGTATGTGTGTCGTGTCAGCGTGTGTGTGTCTATGTCGTGTCAGGAAAAGAAATATAGGGTTAGGGTAATACCTTCCTTGGTCGGGTCGAGGTTACCGGGGCGGGTGGGGACTGGAGCGACGGCGGGGAGGATGTCGACAGCGCGCGAAGGACCGTAGCAGTGTCGGTAAGTGGGGGTCGTCGGAGGGAGGGGGTCACCGGGGAGAGGGGGTCGTCGAAGGGAGGGCGTCGCTGGGGAGAGGGGTAGGTCGCTAGAGACGAGAGGGGAGGGGGTAGGTCGCCGGAGACGAGAGGTGGAGGGGGAAAGAAATTTGGGGAGAGCAAAAGATAAAAATTTTAGGTAAGAAAAATAAAAAATCGATCGGCCAGAACCCTATATAAAATATTTTAGCGACGTCCACAAATGACATCCCTGTCAACTTAAACATTGGTGACATTCAAGTGGCGGAGTTGCTAAACGTCGTTGACTATATAAAATAGCGACGTTCTCAGACGATCACGTGATGTTTGCTTTCCAAATAATAATGCATATCCCAAACTATCGTTGAAAGTCGCTGATAGTGATGTTCAGCGACATTTTTATCTGACGTCGCTAAATACAACAAAATTAGAGACATTTTTAGCTTACATCGCTAACCTCGTCGCTAATATAACATATTTTGATAGTGAGACTCAGACATATGTACTGTACTACAGCGAAGATTTACCAGTAGTTGAAGGCTTCAGTAATGCCAGCTGGTGATCAGAGCTGGAGAGCTAGAGATCCGTAGGTGGATTTACTTTTATAATAGGTGGAGCTGCTATATCGTAAAAGTCGAAGAAACAGACTATGCTCTTTCGTTCCTCCATAGAATTTGAGTTCTTTGCACTAAATTTTTCTGTGGAAGAAGCAGGATGGCTTCAGAAGCTCATGTATGATCTTCTAGTGGTTGGGGTGTAGATACCGGTGATACCGATACACTGTGATAACTAGGCAACTGTGGGGTAGCATCAAATGACCTCTTCAACGAAAAGAAGAGAACTATTCGGTTAAAACACAAGGCAGTGCACGATCTCATCAAGAGAGGTGTTGTTGCAGTGATTGATGTTCGGAGAGAGTAGAACCTGGCAGATCCATTCACAAAAGGCCTCAAGCATCAGCTGTTCGATGACACAGCTTGTAAAATGGGCTTGAGGTATTCTGGTATTGTGTTATTGTAATCCTACCATAACGTTTTATGCTATTAGTTCAAAGAGAAATCTACTCGAAATCTTTTGGTTCAAGGAAGAACCACTAACTTGGAAAATATCAGGAATAATGGATACATATCCTCCGTGGCATGGGAAGGATACGAACACAAACCACTATTGTCGACTACATATTTCTTGTAGAAAATAGATCCAGTGGTGAGGATGGCTTAAATACCTTAATGAGTTCTCAGGCAGAGTGAATGCCTGTTGTTCTTTACAGAAAGTACGGTAGCATAGCACTATAAGGAGTATAACTCCATGCTATAGTGGGGTGACTCCACCATGGGATTCCTAAGTAGTGATAATGCTTTGGATTTGCGAGCTAAGTCACAGCGGCATAGCACTGCAAATAGGCAGGCAGCCTACTGCTGTATAATAAAATTAAAGAGTTGTAGAAAGCACTACAAAGGGGACGATGTCCTCATGTTATAGTGGCACGACCCTACGAAAAGGTACCCAGGTAGGAGTAAAGCCTCGACCTCGTAAGCTATGTCGTTGCGGCATAACACCGCAAGGAAGTGCAAGGCTTCATGCTGGGTAGTTTGGCACTACAGAGAGGCTTGTGACCTCATGCTACAGTAGTATGACACTACAATGAGGTTCCCGGGTAGGGGTAATGCCTCAACTTTAAGCCATGTCATCACGGTGTAGCACCGCAAGAAAGTGTAAGGCTTCATGACATATCTCTTTAATAAAGAACTCACATAGAGTGTATGGACAGATATAGCAGGTCGTCTCTTGAGGGTAAACTTGTAGATGCCCAAGATAAATACACCGAAACCAGGCTGGCACAGGGCCTTTAATGTGTTGCAAAAAGCATATGTGACTATATTATGTGAGAGGAAAGATTTGCAGCTATGGTGCAAAATTCAAAGCTTAGTCCATTCTTGTATTATAGTATGTTGTTTGACCCATACGGAATGATTCAAGTCGTCAATGACATCTATCCTAATGCATGATGGACAGTTATTCTGGGGAACACTTATACCCATATATATATATATAAATATATATATATATATATAGATATGTAAGGGATTGTTAGTGTTTGGCCTTGAATACTAGAATAAAGAGTCCCACATTACCTAGGCCAAATGGATGGTATCTCCATATATAGCTTTGCTTGTATGGAGAGAAGCACATGAGGTTTGGAGTGGCATGTGGGTGACATATGGGAGTATTTTTTGTCATGCCCCAGAACCAGAATAATGGAGAGCGGGGGACAGACACAACCAGCTACGTACGTTGAAGTGAATCCTACCTCGCAATACGGTCACGGCTGTCTAGATGCATGAGGGTTTACTACAAGCCAATAGTCACTTATGGTCAAGAACAAGCCTAGTGTCTCAATCTCAAGCAAGCAAGTAATGTAACAAGATGTTAGATCATCAGACATACAAAGTAAGGCATCCCAAACATTATATATTCAGATGATCATGAAGCTAGTCATACAAAATGCGAAGTCTAGCAAGAGTTTAAGTCATACATGATCAACCCTAGGATTTGTCAATCATGATACAGCCCTTAGGCAGACAGAACTGTAAATTTAATACGAGCTAAAACTTTCTCGGCGGCTAAACGCCTCAAAAGAATAATTTACAATAGAGTGGTAGAGCAAAATAAAGCCCACTCGTTGCCAGGGTTACGTCTAGTGTGCACCATCTGGCTGGAAGGCTGGAAGATCCTCGGATGCTACTCCAAAATCTGGCCATACAAAATCAGCTGGATTAGACACCAGAAAGAGCAAGTGCCACAAGGGAGGCTTTACTTAAGAACTAAAACTAGCATATTAGCACATGAGACATAAAGGATAATAAAAGACATGAGTTAAAGAAATTAGGATGATAAACGATAAGGTAACTAAGGAACTACTTCGGTAACCAAGTTACAACCCGTAAACCAGACAAGGACCGGGATTGTAACCCTTCTCCTGAACAGAACTTAGTCCCTGACCGATTATCGATAAGGTAAAGCATAACAGTAAATGCACTGAAGTAACCATGTACTGGCACTGTTTAGACAATACTAGACTCCATCCATTAATCACGGCCAAGCAATGAGTATGGCTTGATACTTTAACTAACTAGGGTTATCACAAGCCTAATTACTAACAAGATTTAATGAGATGTTCCTATAACACCCAGTTTTCTGAAATTAGGGTATTTTTGAAAATTTATTATTTTTATTATTTATTAATTGTGTTTTAGGAATAATATGAATTATGGTGATTTTTAGTGTAATTAAAACCATTTTCTAAGTCATGACTTATGACTTTGTGACTTACTAGCAAAATCTTAGTGTAAACCCTAGTTTTCCTTAACCTAGAAGTTGCCATGACCATGTGAGCCTAGCCATAGGCTTAGAACATCAAATTAGTGATTTTTTCTAAAAGGGTATTTTGGTAATTTACTAGACCTTATTTGAGATTATGTGATGTTTAATATTATTTAATTCTTGTTAAGTACCATGATTAGTCCCTAACCAATCTTACCCTAATCTAGAGGTTAGCTACGAACCTAGAAGTTAGAAGATGGATAATTGGTCATGGGTTAAAGCAATGTAAATATCTAGATATTACATTGTTGATATTTTGCTTAAAACCTCCAAATATCTCAACCTTTTACACCAAAGTCTTTGCCTTAACCTAGAAGAAAGGGGAAGGACACCCCCCCTTGCCATGGCCGGCCAAGGACACCCCCTAGCAGCCACACCCTTCTATTTAACCCCATCAAAATCATTCATGAACAATTTACATGAATTTTAATCCTATAAAATTTCCTTTCTTCAAACCTTGATAACTTGATCAATTTTGATCCAAATCACCTCTAGTTTCTTGCATTGGACTCCCCTACACTAGAGTATACTAGTTAGGGCCTGCTATCAAGGATTTGTGGAGCTTTGGGCATCATCAAGAGGAGAGGACACCCCCCTACTTGGGTATTTTCTTGAGTTTTCACCAAATAGGTAAATACCCATAAACCTCGCTAATATCCTATTTTTTCTTCATAAATGCATGCATATAGGTCTACCCTAACTGTGGGTCAAGTTTGGTAGGGAATAGGATTGGTTTGGTGTCCGTATCGGACACGTATCTGTGTTTGAAAACCCTTGTTTGATGAAATGCCACAAAGGATTTGTTTTTGTTAAAATGTAAAACAAATTTTATTTTTGGGGAGCCCTAGACATGTAGGACACAACCCTAGTTGTCTGAGCATACTTCGAGTTGTGTCTGTGTCCAAAATAGGACACGAACACACTGTTAAAACCATACTGTACACACTGTAAGACCCTACTGTTGACACTTCCTGTCGTATCCACACGAGTCGTAGATACGATACAAAAACCTAGATACGAACCTAACTACCCCACCTATCCACTGACATGAGCACAAGGCTCTACGTGCCACGTGGGGAGCACACGACCCTTCGACACGTGCGCACGAGACTGTGCAGCCTCCCCTGCTACTCGACACCTAGTACGGACACTGTAGGACACGTGGACACGGAAAAATTGACACAGAGGAGGAGGTAACCTTTGTCATTCCCCTCCTCGAGTTTGAGACACTCTCGTGTCCTATCGAGGACACGTGCACTGGTCGTGCACTGACAGTGCACGCGCACGTTTTCTTCACGGACACGGCCTTCGTGTCGCATGGATACGAGTCGAGGACACCTCATGGTGACACGAGTGTGTAGCCCAACATGTGGGCTACACGTGGACATGACCACGAGGCCCCACGTGGCTCGTGTCGTGCCCACGAGGCGCGTGCACCGCTGCACGACGCGGTGCCAAACACGCGTATCAGTCGTATTTTCTCGACTGATACGGGTCTCGTGTCGACTCTGTACGATACGTGGACACGACTCAGGTTGCTAGACACCTAGCCTGACCCTAGACGAACCTAGGGACACGAGCCCGAGACACGAGGACACGTGTGTCGTGTGCTACACGCGTGTGCACCTCTACACGACGCTGTGATACTGTAAACTTACCCGATTGTGCTTTTTGACACTTTGACACGCCGTGTCGTGTCGTGGTGGACTTCCAGTGACACACACGACACGAACACATAGGGGGACACGATTACCAACCATTGGTTTCGAGCCTTAGCTCGGTTTGGGTCATGAAAATGGGTTTACCTACTTTTCCTATGCACAGTGCCATTTTCTAGATTTGGGATATATTTCCAGTTTTCAAATTTGAATTTAAAAACTATTTTGGTTATGATTTATACATGTAATTCCATGTTTTAAGTGTACGTATACGTAGTATATATGTATGTGTGTGTGTAGGTAAGATTTTAGGGTGTATACATGTATATACATGTGTATATATATGTATGTATATATGTAGGTGTATGTGTGTGCATTTGTGTGTGTTGTGTGGGTGCTGTTTCCTGGTTTCAGGAAACTGGAACACACCCCCCTTTTTCCTGTGACAGCCCATTCTCTCTCTCTCACTATTCTCTCTCTCTCTCTCTCACTATTCTCTCTCTTTCACTCTCTCTCTATTTTACTTCTCTCCCTATATATATATATTATATATAAGTTTTGTGAGTATATATATGTATATATATATATATGATATATATATCTTTACTAGATCATGTATAATGTTATATATATGTAGGTTTTGGTATTATATATAGTGTATTCATATATTGATACATATATAGGTAGTAGATAGATTGTGTATATCTATATATATATATTTTTTTTTCTATATATATATATATATATATATATATATATATATATATATATATATATATGTATGACTTCTAAATATAGGTTATATGGAAACCTAAGTCACTAGCCTATGGCATTGGGGCTAACCCAATTGACCTAATGACCTAAACACCTACTAGTTGACCCTTGTTGACTAAGGGTTGACCAAAGTCAACCTTAGGTCAAATTTGACCTAGTTAACCTAGAATTGACTAAGATTGACCTAAAATGACTAGTTTAACTAGTTTGACTAAAACCTTAACTAGTTTGACTATGGTTGACCTAACTTTGACTAGTTTGACTTTAGAGTTGACCAAGAGTTTACTTTTGACTAGATTGACCTAGAATCATATAGTATGCATAGTAGACTTCATTTTTACTATTTAGAATACATTGTGACTTGTGTTGCTCTGATCAGGAGCCAGACACCTCTCCTCAGATAGCATACTCTCTACAGACATTCATACAGCAGGCGAGTACATTCTCTGACCGTTTCATACTTGCCAGGATTTATATTCTTGCTCTAGATTACTTTACTTGATGCTGACACGATTGTTATCACGGATTGGTACTATATGGATCTTTTCATGAGAGGTTATCCCCCTCGGGAGCATCAGATACTTTTGTCACGTATGTTTCACTTACATCATGTATCTCATGCTTCTATTATCATGTATCTTCATGTATCAGCTAGTGACTCATGTACTCTCATGATCACCGAGCCTTCATGAATCTTCATGAATCACTCACGTATCACCCAATTATGGGCTTATCACGAATCTTAACGTAACTTGAATGGATCCTTGTGTATTGATTGGAGAAATGGGGGAGTAGAAGTGGACATGTGAATAATTCTAAAGTAGTATAATCATGTACAAACTCAGTAGTATAATCATGTATAAATTCTAGCCATTCATATGCCTATCTTGTACTCTACATCACTAGCCACTTACAGTTCTCTATATACAGTAGATATTTCCTTTACAACTATCTCTTTTACTACATGTATCTTCCTTCAGCAGTTCCTGTATTTTACTCTATTGCATGCTTTATATTTCCTATCATACTATGCACTGCGTGAGATGTATTGTGCTCATTTCTGTCCTGACTGGACCTGTTGAAAATATTACAGAGGATGAGGATGAGGCCCTGGTGTCTACCCATTATGGAGCAGGACTAGATGATACTTATGTTGTGGACCCTCAGCAGGATCCACCTGCAGCTGAGGATGTTGCCCCAGTAGTCTAGGCTAGTTTAGCTAGACAGTTATTTCTATATTATCATTTTGTCTCACATTCTGAGTTGTATTTTGAGATGGTGAGATATATAGACTCTTAGACTTATTGTATTATGAGTTGACATTCTGGACGTTATGTATCCTAGACACTTAGACTTATTTCATCTATTCTACTGTTCTCTTTGAGTTACTGTCTATCTATCTATCTTTCATTCTTCTACCTAGATGTGATTGAGATTGTATTCTGATTGTCACCTCCATTCAGAGAGTATAAACTGTACAGGTACTTTATATTGTTAGATGATTGACCTAGGACAGCGTTCTACCGCCGACACTGCGGCGTAGGCTGGACGTACCCACTTCTCGTGCCCCTATATAGGGTGCGGGTCGTGACACGTTTTTAGTGGTGGCCCATACAGGTCGAGTTTATGTAGTGATATTCGAACTAGAGTATCACTACAGCCTGCGATAGGATTTGAGGAATAAGCTTAGTGAGAGAGGATACTCAATCATTGTTAGGATATCTTGAGAGATTCCTGGGATGACCCTTGAGAATCTCATTTGAAATTATGATTTAAACTCCTTGTCCCTTGATTAAATTTGATTTTGGAGGATTTACTGTAGAACTTTGAATCCTGGTGTTAGTAGATGATTTTGAAATTTTTGTAGTTGTTGATTTAAATTTCTTTGTGTTAGATTAATTTTTTTTATTTTAAGGTACTCAATCACATTTATGAGAAAACTCTCATCTGTTTCTTGCCATCTAATCCTCTTGCTAATTGCCTTCCATTAAAATGAACTGTCCCCTCTATTTTTGCATCCTGCTCAACTCCTACCAATCTATGTGATTGTATCCCAAACCTGACTTACTCGACATTTCCTCAAATCAAGACCTTATTGAGACCTTCTAACCTTGAACTTTGATTTATCGAACCCTAACTATATTCATCTAGTAGCATATCTATCCCTAGGACTGTGTTCCTAAATTATTTACTAGATTCCTAATTAATTTTATTCCATGGGTTAATTTGATCTTCTTTAATTTTTGCATCAATTATCACGTCTTGAACTCCCACTTTCTATTCTAGATCATCGGACGTCCTTTACCGTGACTTAGATATTCCGAGTATAATACTAGCTGTTACTTCCCAACAAACTTCGCATGTAAGACCAAGACTAGCCTACCTTCATATAGGTATTCCATGTCCTACTGAAACCCGTCTCCTTGTACTCTATTTTCTTGATATGATTTTCTGATCAAATGGCTAAACTATAACCTCTACCATGATACTAAATTAATTCTTATTTCAATTAGAGATCCACCTTGGCTCAATTCTTTCGACCTGACATGTGATGGTGTTCTGCTTGAATCCTTGTATACTTAACCTTGTACCTTACCTTGAATGCTTGACCCGATTGGTTAAGGATCTTGGACTATGTATCTTCTTTCATCATTTCCACCCTTACTTATATCTTATGCTATAAATTTATCCTTAAGTTTTTTTTTACAAGCTTATCCTTTTCGAGCTTGATCATGATATATTTTATTGGGTGTACACCCACTAACATATTATCTAATCAGAACCGACGCATGATGGTCTGATCAACCTATTGAGTTTTGGTTTGTTTTTTCATATATTAATCTATGTGGATGGAAACATAGTTAAACTTGCCTTAGAATCTTATCCGCAACAGCCTTGACAATTCTTCTTGGAATTATTTTTTATCGCCTATGGACCTCGTATTCGAATCCAGTTGAATTAAATTTAATCATGACCTGGATCTTCATCATTGGATGCTCGTGCTCATACTTGATTTCATTGATCTCCCATCTTGCCCAAATCTCGATTATCCTGAAATTGATCAACTTAGATCGTGTCAAGACTGAAATTCTATTTGTGATTGTTTGTGCCTAAATTTTCAATTTTCTTTTACCACTTTATGGAATAGTAACCTTTTAATGATTTCTCAGTTACTCGTTAATGACCAAAATTTCATATAGGATGGTAGACGACCCTATAGCCTTCATGATTGTTGTTCCCTTACCTTCCCAATTAGGACACCCTAGATTGCTTGTACGTTTTGATACCATAGGACAGTCTTGATCTAGAATGACTAGTGCACCTAGATGAGACCACAGACTGTCCTATTTAACCTATCCCTCTGGTACCACTATTGCACCATAATTTCTGGTTCAATTTAGGTAACATAGACCTTTCCCACTCTTAATTATGATCATCGTAGGCACATTACCGTGACTTTTAAATTTGGAGCACAAGACTAGTTGTTTTCTCAAAACTAATTTCACATACATGACCTAGACATGACACTCTACACCTATGACCTTAGTGTCCCACTCAGGCATACCATCGTGTGCTTCATTTGCTTAGTACGATTTTTCTGACCCGAGGCTCCATCCTGATTTACCCCATGGAGTTACCTTGATTCGATTTAAATCAAGGACACCTTATGACCAAAAAACTGTCAGCCAATTTTTGGACATGACCCAGTATAGGTTTACTACCCATATTTTGCTTGTTGACCTTGCATGTTGCTAGGTAGTAGCTTCGACCCTGATTGTTGGAGGTTTGACCTAGGAGGAGTACGACCATCTAAATTTCGAGGACGAAATTATTTTACGGTGGGTAGACTTGTAACACCCAGTTTTCTGAAATTAGGGTATTTTTGAAAATTTATTATTTTTATTATTTATTAATTGTGTTTTAGGCATAATATGAATTATGGTGATTTTTAGTGTAATTAAAACCATTTTCTAAGTCATGACTTATGACTTTGTGACTTACTAGCAAAACCTTAGTGTAAACCCTACTTTTCCTTAACCTAGAAGTTGCCATGACCATGTGAGCCGAGCCATAGGCTTAGAACATCAAATTAGTGATTTTTGACAAAAGGGTATTTTGGTAATTTACTAGTCCTTATTTGAGATTATGTGATTTTTAATATTATTTAATTCTTATTAAGTACCATGATTAGTTCCTAACCAATCTCACCCTAAACTAGAGGTTAGCTACTAACCTAGAAGTTAGAAGATGGATAATTGGTCATGGGTTAAAGCAATGTAAATATCTAGATATTACATTGTTGATATTTTGCTTAAAACCCTCCAAATATCTCAACCTTTTACACCAAAGTCTTTGCCTTAACCTAGAAGAAAGGGGAAGGACACCCCCCTTGCCATGGCCGACCAAGGACACCCCCCTAGCAGCCACACCCTTCTATTTAACCCCATCAAAATCATTCATGAACAATTTACATGAATTTTAATCCTACAAAATTTCCTTTCTTCAAACCTTGATAACTTGATCAATTTTGATCCAAATCACCTCTAGTTTCTTGTATTGGACTCCCCTACACTAGAGGATACTAGTTAGGGCCTGCTATCAAGGATTTGTGGAGCTTTGGGCATCACCAAGAGGAGAGGACACACCCCCCTACTTGGGTGTTTTCTTGAGTTTTCACAAAATAGGTAAATACCCATAAACCTCGCTAATATCCTGTTTTTTCTTCATAAATGCATGCATATAGGTCTACCCTAACTGCGGGTCAAGTTTGGTAGGAAATATGATTGGTTTGGTGTCCGTATCGGACACGTATCTGTGTTTGAAAACCCTTGTTTGATGAAATGCCACAAAGGATTTGTTTTTGTTAAAATATAAAACAAATTTTATTTTTGGGGAGCCCTAAACATGTAGGACACAACCCTAGTTGTCTGAGCACACTTTGAGTTGTGTCCGTGTCCAAAATAGGACACGAACACACTGTTAAAACCATACTGTACACACTGTAAGACCCTACTGTTGACACTTCCTGTCGTGTCCACACGAGTCGTGGACACGATATAGAAACCTAAACACGAACCTAACCACCCCACCTACCCACTGATACGAGCACAAGGCTCTACGTGCCACGGGTGGAGCACACGACCCTTCGACACGTGCGCACAAGACTGTACAGCCTCCCCTGCTACTCGACACCTAGTGCGGACACTGTAGGACACGTGGACACGGGAAAATTGACACAGAGGAGGGGGCAACCTCTGTCATGCCCCCCTCGAGTTTGAGACACTCTCGTGTCCTATCGAGGACACGAGGACACGTGCACTGGTCGTGCACTGACAGTGCACGCGCACATTTTCTTCACGGACACGGCCTTCGTGTCGCATGGATACGAGTCGAGGACACCTCATGGTGACACGAGTGTGTAGCCCAACACGTGGGCTACACGTGGACATGACCACGAGGCCCCACGTGGCTCGTGTCGTGTCTACGAGGCACGTGCACCGCTGCACGACGCGGTGCCAAATACGCGTATCAATCGTGTTTTCTCGACTGATACGGGTCTCGTGTCGATTCTGTACGACACGTGGACACGACTCAGGTTGCTAGACACCTAGCCAGACCCTAGACGAACCTAGGGACACGAGCACGAGACACGAGGACACGTGTGTATCTCTGCACGACGCTGTGACACTGTAAACTTACCCGATTGTGCTTTTTGACACTTTGACACGCCGTGTCGTGTCGTGGTGGACTTCCAGTGACACACACGACACGAACACATAGGGGGACACGATTACCAACCATTGGTTTCGAGCCTTAGCTCGGTTTGGGTCATGAAAATGGGTTTACCTACTTTTCCTATGCACAGTGCCATTTTCCAGATTTGGGATATATTTCCAGTTTTCAAATTTGAATTTCAAAACTATTTTGGTTATGATTTATATATGTAATTCCATGTTTTCAGTGTACGTATACGTAGTATGTATGTATGTGTGTGTGTAGGTGAGATTTTAGGGTGTATACATGTATATACATGTGTATATACATGTATGTATATATGTAGGTGTGTGTGTGTGCATTTGTGTGTGTTGTGCGGGTGCTGTTTCCTGGTTCCAGGAAACTGGAACACACACCCCCCCTTTTCCTGTGACAGCCAATTCTCTCTCTCTCACTATTCTCTCTCTCTCACTATTCTCTCTCTTTCACTCTCTTTCTATTTTACTTCTCTCCCTATATATATATATATATATATATATATATATATTTTTTTTTTTTTAATATATATATATATATATATATATATATATATATATATATTTTTTTTTAATATATATATATATATATATATATATATATATATATTATATAATATATATATATATATATATATATATATATATATATATATATATATATATATAAAAATATATATATATATATATATATATATATATATATATATATATATATATATAAGTTTTGTGAGTATATATATGTATATATATTTATGATATATATACATCTTTACTAGATCATGTATAGTGTTATATATATATATATATATATGTGGGTTTTGGTATTATATATAGTGTATTCATATATTGATACATATATAGGTAGTAGATAGATTGTGTATATGAGTTCTAAATATAGGTTATATGGAAACCTAAGTCACTAGCCTATGGCCTAAGTGATTAGCCTATGGCATTGGGGCTAACCCAATTGACCTAATGACCTAAACACCTACTAGTTGACCCTTGTTGACTAAGGGTTGACCAAAGTCAACCTTAGGTCAAATTTGACCTAGTTAACCTAGAATTGACTAAGATTGACCTAAAATGACTAGTTTAACTAGTTTGACTAAAACCTTAACTAGTTTGACTATGGTTGACCTAACTTTGACTAGTTTGACTTTAGAGTTGACCAAGAGTTGACTTTTGACCAGATTGACCTAGAATCATATAGTATGCATAGTAGACTTCATTTTTACTATTTAGAATACATTGTGACTTGTGTTGCTCTGATCAGGAGCCAGACACCTCTCCTCAGATAGCATATTCTCTACAGACATTCATACAGCAGGCGAGTACATTCTCTGACCGTTTCATACTTGCCAGGATTTATATTCTTGCTCTAGATTACTTTACTTGATGCAGACACGATTGTTATCACGGATTGGTACTATATGGATCTTTTCATGAGATGTTATCCCCCTCGGGAGCATTAGATACTTTTGTCACGTGTGTTTCACTTACATCATGTATCTCATGCTTCTATTATCATGTATCTTCATGTATCAGCTAGTGACTCATGTACTCTCATGATCACCGAGCCTTCATGAATCTTCATGAATCACTCACGTATCACCCAATTATGGGCTTATCACGAATCTTAACGTAACCTGAATGGATCCTTGTGTATTGATTGGGGAAACGGGGGAGTAGAAGTGGACATATGAATAATTCCAAAGTAGTGTAATCATGTACAAACTCAGTAGTGTAATCATGTATAAATTCTAGCCATTTATATGCCTATCTTGTACTCTACATCACTATCCACTTACAGTTCTCTATATACAGTAGATATTTCCTTTACAGCTATCTCTTTTACTACATGTATCTTCCTTCAGCAGTTCCTGTATTTTACTCTATTACATGCTTTATATTTTCTATCATACTATGCACTGCGTGAGATGTATTGTGCTCGTTCCTGTCCTGACTGGACCTGTTAAAAATATTACAGAGGATGAGGATGAGGCCCTGGTGTCTACCCATTATGGAGCAGAACTAGATGATACTTATGTTGTGGACCCTCAGCAGGATCCACCTGCAGCTGAGGATGTTGCCCCAGTAGTCTAGGCTAGTTTAGCTAGACAGTTATTTTTATATTATCATTTTGTCTCATATTCTGACTTGTATTTTGAGATGGTGAGATATATAGACTCTTAGACTTATTGTATTATGAGTTGACATTCTGGATGTTATGTATCCTAGACACTTAGACTTATTTCATCTATTCTACTGTTCTCTTTGAGTTACTGTCTATCTATCTATCTTTCATTCTTCTACCTAGATGTGATTGAGATTGTATTCTGATTGTCACCTCCATTCGGAGAGTATAAACTGTACATGTACTTTATATTGTTAGATGATTGACCTAGGACAGCGTTCTACCGCCGACACTGCGGCGTAGGCTGGACGTACCCACTTCTCGTGCCCCTATACAGGGTGCGGGTCGTGACAGTTCCAACAGCCACAAGCCCTGCAGACTTAATCCAGGTTATCCAGTAGCAAGTTGAATGAGTTGGATAAGGTGACTTGGGGGTGCAACACATGACAATGTGCTGAAAATATGCCCTACTCGACGGCAGGCTAGAAGTCCAATTAGAGCGCTAAGATAACTGGACTAAATGTAGCTGGAAAATCTCTTCATGAACTACTTGATCAATCTAGTCATTATCCTAGGCAGATTCACAATGAATCTCTGACCGTGGTAACCAGGAATTCATGTCCTAGACATGATGTAAGGCGGGACATGTAACTTATATAAGCACAAACACCCACAGTGTCAAGGCAAGAGTTACTTAGCAAGTCATGATAGCCGTCACAACAGCATATCAAGATTATCATGTTAGGTTTACATATCAAGAGTGTGCTACGATAGGCCATTATCATGTCATGTTACTTGTCAAGAGTGCACCACGATGGGTCACTATCAAGAATCATCATGTCAAGTTACTTGTTACTTGTTAAGAGTGCGCCTTAACGGGCCACTATCGTGTCATATCCTTATATTATCACGAATGAGAGAAACTTGCATAAAAATATCTAGTAACATATTCTTGAAGTCAAGAAAAAGATCTACAACTTTCATGTTGGGAGTTGGGAGAAATTCTGGCCACAATTCAGCCAAATAGGACATAAAATAGCCAAAAACAGCCAAAATAGGCACTATACAGCACTATGCAGTCTTTTACAGCACTATACGGCTTTCTGCGGTACTATGCAGCCTCCTACGGTACTATGCGACCTTCTGTGCTACTATGCAGCCTCCTGTGGCACAATGCGGCAGGCTGCACTATGCAGCACTATGCGATAGGCTGCACTATGCGACAGGCTGCACTATGCGGCAGGCTGCACTATGCGACACTATTCATCATCCCTGCCAGATTCAGGACAGATGAACTAAGAAATGTCCAAATCTTATTTTGGCCATAACTTCCTCAAAACAAGTCGAAAGCTAACTTTTCAAAGGTCCATTTTGAGTAAAATCGAATTCTCTATAATATAGAACAATCAAAACTTAAAAATAATAAAGTTTGGTAGATCAAAACCCAAGAAAATCGAAAAGCCTACAGACTTAGATCTACAAAAATCCATTCATCAAACCCAAACATGTCAAGTTCTAAAGAGCCTTAAAATCATGTAAGGAAGAGAATGAAACAATAAAACTTGAGATCCATGATGAAGCAAGTTGCACTTGCCTAGGACTTGGTAGGTGGGAGGAGTAAATGAAGAAGTAAATGTAGAAATGAATGAGGAGAGAGAGAGAGGAGTTGGGTTATATATCAACCCTCTCCATATCAAACCAGACCAAGTCAAATTAAAAAAAACCCATCAAATAAACCAAGTCAAGATTAAACCAACCCTAAGCTAAGCAAAATAAGTCTAACTATGGTCCACCTGATAAATGCCAGAAATCTCGTATACGCATACGAAAATACATATAACGGAAAATAGGAGTAACATTTTTCTAGTAGGAAAAATGCTAACTCAACAATGAAGCATTAATGCTTTTTGTCATGCTCTTGGAAATTAATTTCCTTTGGAGCAAAGCCCCATAGGGGCTTAGCGATTGGGACTCAGACTCAGACTCGGGCTCATGAGGCGTAATATCACTTTTTGTTGGCATACTTTGCACTTAGCACGTCAGCATCGTCGATAGGCATATAGTGTGCTTTGTAGAAGCATGGAATTTTACAACCAGAAAGCCCATGCGCCAGGCATTTTATGCGCCAGAACTCAGATAGCTAATCAAATAAGCCATAGACATTCGAAGAAGGACTTTTTATTTATATATATAAAAATCTATTACATGTCTAGAAAAGGTTGTACAAAGGGGAATTTCTACAAAGGAAGGATCCTAGATCTACAGCCAACAGCCACCATGCGCCTTCCAGATAAGCGCAGCAACCACCATGCGCCTTCCAGATAGGCACAGCAACCACCATGCGCCTTCCGATAGGCGCAGCAGTCACCATGCGCTGTCAGCCAGGCGCAGCAGATGTCATGCGCCTCCAGCCAGGCGCATCCTACCATCTCTTCAGCAGCTCAGTTATGTGCATCCAGCTCAGTTATGTGCATCCCTTCAGCAGCTCAGTTATGTGCCGCTCTTCCAGCCAGGCTCGCCTGATAAGTGCTTCGCAAAGCAAAGCATTTAACCCTCTGGCTGGAACCAAGGAAGAGAAGAGCACCACAAATGTTGTGGCCAGGGGAGGCTTCGAAAGAGCCTCCAAAGACCAAGGAAGACCGTGATCGAAAACATGGCACAAGGAGCTTTCAACACAATCAAAGTGGGCGGCACCCACTTTGAAGGAAGAGAGAGCCTAGCACCACCATTCCGATCTTCGGCTCTTCCGGAACAACGGAGACGAGGCCCGAACATCCCTATCTTTGGATGCAACATGCACCTTCTGCCTGCCTCAGAAGCCCTCGACTCCGTCTGTTGGATGAAACAGTCACCTTCAAGTGCATCGAAGACAACACGACGTCTCATCTTTACCCTCGGGAGCACTTCGTTAACAGAATGCACCCGCATATCCAAGTTAATGTTGGAATTACGAGAGGGAATGAGGAGCAAACCTTCTCTCCATGCCACTATTTATAAGCCGGACAAATCAAACCCACGCGCCAAGTGGATGACTCTCCGAATTCTGTGCAATGAATTTGCATTAAATGGATGAACCGGACGCCTCGAATTCAGCCAAACGGCTATTTATAGCACTCGAGGAGCGAGACAGCCGTGTCATTAAAGGACATATCGGATGAGCCAGCCAAACAGCGCATCACACGGACGCGCCCTCCAGCATCAGGCGTATCACACAGATGCGCCCTACAGTACCCGGCGCATCACAGAGGATGCGCCCTCCGCTCACATCTCCATGTCGAGTGGAACACCAACCAATGTGCCCACTCAGCTGTCCATCGAATGTCACAAACATTAAATGCTGAACTGACACCAGAGTTGGCAGCACGCTTCCCAAAGTCTGAACAGTTGACAGCTTTTTCAGAGAACGAAGCGTCGGTAATGTCAGCATCATCATGACTCTATTACGACGGCTACTGCCACGTGGCCATCCGCATGCGCCTCTACGGCCATGCGTCCAAATCGTCATGCGCCTCTACGGCCACGCGTCTAAACCAGCATGCGCCTCAAAAGCCATGCGCCTCAGACCCTTCACTGATCCCTAAAGACAGAAGAAGAGTCTCCAGTTGAAGCTTTGCATGCGCCTCAAAAGCTATGCGTCCCAGACTAATCTCTGATCCCGAAAGACAGAAGGAAAGTCGCCTGCATGTGCCTCAAAATTTATGCGCTCTAAACAGTTTGTAACCCCTAAAGGTTATGAGCCGCAACCTCCTCCTGCGCCCAATCAAGGCGTAGCTCACCAGATTACTCCCCCCCCAAATCCGAGATCTTCAAGCCATGAGTCGACGACATGTGTCCTTTGACTCAACTCGTCCAAGATTTCAGCAACAGAAAGATCTTCTCCTCTGCTACGTGCCGGCTCACAACAGCAGTATGAAGAGTTCTCCCCCTCAATCAGGGCGCATCATCTACGCGCCTCCATCAACAACCTCCACGTGGCGTCCCCACACCGGCATATCCCACATGCGCGCATGAGCAGCCAGCCTGCAAATCTATAAATAAAAGGATCGTCTCCTTCACACACACAGAGAATCCATAACGAACATACAAGGAATCATCAGAGAGGCAGATACAGACACTCAACGTCTTCCTCCTCTCAGCAAGCTCCAGCACCCAGAGCAATCCACACCTTCAGAGAACCGATAACCGTCGTCAGCCGGTCAACGGAGTCAACGCATTACCACTCGCTCCATTGGCACTAAGGACCCAGCTTAAACAAAAGTGTACTCCTAGGACTACATCTAAGTCCTACATTGTAACACTGTTCTGTTTGTATTAAAGTTTACAATCAAATAATTTTAATGGCAAACAAGCTGGCGACTCTGCTGGGGACTTCTTTCTCCTCTTCCGAGAAAGTCGTGTCACAGGCCGACGACGTGAAGGTGGGCTCCTCCCACAAGACGCTGGTCGTGCGCCTCAATCAACAAGCGTACGAGGAGTTCATTTCTGAAGGAAGTGCGAGTCCTTCGAAGCGGCTACCAAAGCCGAAGAAGATCCGCACGGCCTGGGTGCGCAAGGTCGACGCCTCGGGCACCACCACTGAAGGGGATGCAGCAATCCAGCCTTCCCTTACTGCTGACGTTCTCAGCAACCAAGGTGCGCCCGCCGATGCAGCACATCTCCTGGGGAAGCGTGCGGCCGACTACGTTCTCCAGCTATCTCCCTCTCAGACGAGAAAGATACGTCGACGGAGCAGGGGTGCAGCCAATGCCCCGTGCATCACCTCTGATGCGTCACAAAAAGCCTCTGTCTTTGACAGACTCACTCGCTGTAATGGAGAGGAGAATTTGGATGCTGAGTACTATGCGCCCCAGCGGGCTGGTACGAAGAAATCCAAGGCGGCACGGGCCACGCGCCACAAACGTACTATGCCAGCAGCCGGCCAGAGGCACGCGCTCGTCATCACGCGCGCTGCCGATGGCAAGCTGTACAAGGTTGACTCAAGTGCTTCTGCACCAACAACTAGTCGATCTTTAAAGTCCTCATCTCGCTTGGGCGCATCTACTGCGTGCACAACCAAGTCGAGAGAGGCAAACTCAGTGGTCTTGAACTCCCGCACCTCCTCTGGTTGTGCGTTCGAGGTCCGTTCAAGTCACTTCAAATGTTGTGGTTCCCCCACTACTGATCGTGATGCCTGCTTGGTATTAGATCAGGGGGCGCAGCACTCACCTGACCACCCCGGCGTTTGGCCTTGCCATACGTCTGAAGGGGGTGTGAAGGCACCACTCTCCTCCAACGACCTGCGCAACGTGATCACTGACAAGCGCCGGTCAGGAGAGTCGACCAACAAGCACGATGCACCTCTTACGGGGCATACTTGTACGGTAGTCACCATCAACTGCTGTTGCAAGGCGGCAGCTCCACCAAGACAGTCGGTCTTCCAACGACTGCAATCATCGACACCTCTCCGACGTCGCCTTGGGACGAAGGTGTCAGCTGAAGAGGAGCCAAAGGTTGCTTCATGCAACGTGGTTTCCAACTCCTCATCAATCCGAAAGACGACTGCCAATTCCTCGTCTTCATCCAAAAGCCAGCCGAGGAAAACCAAGGCAGCTGTCTCGACCTCTGGAGTGTTTGAAGGCACTCGGTCGAGGAAGAAGTCCTTGGAGGAAGCTGGGGGTAGCCAGACCCTTGTTAAGCCTCCTTCCGAAGACGAAGATGTCCAAAGCACAGCTGCGGCGGATCTTCATCATCAAGGCGAGATTACTCTCCCTGAAGCCCCTCAAAATGAGGATGTCCTCCAAGACACTGCCGGGGGTAGTTCTGGAAACGAAGAGGTCCTTCAAGACGGAGCTGAGGGCAAGCAGACCCTTGCAGATGCGCCTATTGGAGATGAACTCCAGAATGTGGCTGGGGGTGGCCCAACACCAGGAGAAGTGACTCCCCCGCATGAGAGTGAGGCCGAAAGCGAAGCCTCAACCAATCCATCCACTCCTGGCCGTGTCAGGACAGTATACATGGCTGGGGATGATGTCGAGTCTGATGCGCCGTCACAGGACATAGTCCAGCGCATAGACTCATTGGAGGGAGGACTCAAAACCCTCTCTTCCTCGATGCAAGCACTGACCCAAGCAGTATTTGAGATGCGGTCAGCCTTAATCAGGACACCTTCAACTGGTCCTGACCCAGGAGCTAATGGGGAGTCGAGTGTGCCCCTCCAACGGGCGCCCTCAGATACAGAAGCACCTCGGACCTCGGAGCCCTCAAACGCTCCAATCTAGATGGTACCTCCTTCCCCGACTCCTAGCTCTACGGAAGATGTGGTCGAAATGATCAAAGACCTGCGGGAGCGCTTCGAGTCCAAGAACAGGCAAGAGGAACGCCAGAAAATGGGCATTCCCCAGCCTTATCCCCTCGAGTGGAACAAGGTGGTTTATCCCCCGAAGTATAAACCATAAACACTCATCCCATACGACGGGAAGGACTCTCCGCGACGGTACCTGACGTACTTCCAGTCACAGATAGGGCATCTTCCGAAGGAGGACGCGCTCCTCACCAGTATCTTAGTCGGGGCCCTGAAAGGAGTGGCGTATGACTGGTACTGCAGCCTCTCCGACAATTCCATATAGTCCTTCGATGACCTGACGTGCCTCTTTCTCGACCGCTTCTACGACGGCGGGAAGGACATGACGATGGCGTCTCTCATAGAAATACGTCAGAAGGAGAAGGAAACGGTTCGGGCGTTCATCGAACGCTTCTGACAGGCTTACTTCAGGCTACCTCCAGGCATGCCAGAACATGCGCTCCTCTTCGCTTGCAGCATGAACATGTTGCCTGCAGTAAAGCTCTGGCTCAACTCTACTCCCCCTCCTGACTGGAGCTCCCTGATCATCGAAGCTGAAGCTGCAGAAAAGAAGGCGGCCAATGCACGTCTTCTGGGTGTCAGCTTCCCCGCCTTTGACGATAAGGAGAAAAAGTCCGCAGCTAACAGCTCCGGACGAAAAGCAAAGGGGAAACAGGCATTGACTGTTAATGCCTCAAAAGGCGCATCTGCGCCTACTCAGAAGCCTCCACTGGCACCGAGACCCAAGGAGGTTTATTCATTCAATGATGACGACACCCTGCAACTTTTCGAGATACTGAAGCAGGATGACAAGATCAAGCTACCGGACCCAAAGCGGCCCGATGAAGTTGGAAAAGTGGACAACCCAAGGTACTGTCACTACCATCGGTTTGTCGGACACCCGACCAAGGACTGCTACGTCCTCAAGAATTACATCCAGCGCATGATCAATGCGGATGTAATCTCCGTCGACTATGAAGAGAAGACGGTGTCGGCCAATGTGGTTTCGCTTCAGTTCGGCACCTTGCCGCCAACTACCACACAAGATGGCGTCGTCCCTATCCCTAAGGCGACAATGGAGGTGGTAAACTTACCACCTACCCATGACAATGTGAGTGGACTCACCCCGCTCACCACATCTCGAGGAGAGGTCCTCTGGGTTCACCCCGACCTCGTCTCCGAGGTGACTCAATCGGAGGTACGCCCTACCTCCAAATCAAAAGGCAGGAAGATCAAGCCTTGCCGCACAGTCTCTTCTTCAACAGAAGAAGCACTTCCAGTGCAAACACGTGCACAACAGAACTCCCAATCCGGCGAAGCCGCCGCCGAGGTGGTACCTCCTAACACCATCCCTGAGGAGGGTCCATCTAAGCCCTCAGCAGCCAATAAGCAGAAGCAGGTGGAGGCCCGTTTTGACAGACCTCTACGGAAGAAGAATGCCTCGGGGCTGTCCAAGCCTCACAACTTCGACATTCTGGCACAATTAGCCAGTACACCTGCGTGCCTGTCTTTGTTCGAGCTTCTGCGTCTTTCTAAAGATTCCCGAGAAGCCCTCTGCGAAGCTCTGAAGGACGCTGAATCCTTTCTCAGTCAGGTCAAGCAGCCTGAAGACCTTCCAACTACTTGTGCGCACTGTCATTGTGCGGATGAAGTTATCCCAAACATAACTTTCACCCAACAAGACATGCTACTCAAGCATCACCGACATAATCGACCGCTGTATTATACAGGGTACATTGGCTCGGTCAAGGTGAGCCAGATTCAGATCGATCCTGTGTCTTCCCTAAGCATCATTCTGAAGGTGCTGCTATCTAAGCTGGGGATCCCGATGTACCGGCTGGCGCCCTCCAATACAACCATCAGTGGCTTCAATGCTAGCAAGAGCGAGCCATTGGGCAAGATCCGACTGATGTGTCATATTGGCAGCCTCAAAACTGAGGTGACTTGTTATGTGGTAGATGCCGAGGTCAACTACAACATCCTGCTCGGTCGACAATGGCTGCATGAGTACATGGTGGTGCCCTCCACGCTCCACCAGTGCATGAAGTATGTATCCACCAATGGCGTCATCCGGACGGAGTTTGCAGACATCGATCCTTTCAAAGGGATTGAAGCCTACTTCACCGATTCTGACTTGTACAAGCCCATTGACGAGGAGGAAGCCAACGACGCTGATGATGAGGCAGAGACGGCAACAGAGCCGGACATGGAGCCTGAGACGACTCCCGACGCCTCCTTGAAAATCCGACTGAAGGGGAAACCACCCCAGAAGGCGCCTCCAATGAGCATCAAGCTATCAGGGAAAGCGCCGGCTCGCGAAGCACCCCTGAAGATACGCCTCAAGGAAAAGCTACCTCAAACATCGGCTCCCCTGGTGGCAAAATTACAAGGGAAGGCACCACTCACCGGAGGCGTAGCCGAGGCGCCTCTCAAGGTGCGTCTCAAGGGCAAGCCGCCGCAGTCATCCAAGGTGTCAGAGAAGGCTCATATAACCCTCTCAGACCCCAAAGCTGTGTTGGACTCTCCTAGTCTGCCCCCAGTTCTTACAGACGAGGAGCTTGGTGATTATATCTCGGCTGACGTAGAGGCACCCTCCTTTGACAATGTAATCCCACGGGATAAGATCTCGTATTTTATCAATAATAGAGTGTCTTTTAATTATTCTTGTCTTCCACACTGGAATGCCATGTATACATTAGACAACGCTCTACGGTCGTTGCAAACACAAATAATGACCGTCTACCATAATCGAGTAGTCCCGTCTCAAGGAGTCTTCATAGTCCCTCCACGGAGCCGAGACCAAGGCACCATCATCTCGGGCAAAGTCGAGCGTCATCGGGACCTCCCGTCAATCGAGCCCGAACCTGATACCGGCAGAGTACAAGTCTATCGGTACACTGATACGGCAAAGCACATCATCCAAAAGATGGGCTACGACCTGAAAAGCAACAAAGGCTTAAACTACAGCAAGGGTCGGCATCTCCCTGTCCGGCTTTCGATGCCCAATGGAAAGCCACAGGACTATTATAATCGGACTGGACGAGGGTTAGGCTATGTCACGCCGCCATCAACCCCAGAGAGTTCAGATGCAGAAGACATAGAACATTCCCACTCGTCCGAAGCATCGACTTGGGATTCCGATACCAGTATCGGATCAGTCTTCAGGAAAGTGCTGTCAGCTAACATGACGTCAGCACAACCTCAAAAAGGTGAAGGCGAAGACCAAGCGCCAGAACCCTTCAAAGAAGAACCCTGGGCCCAACGCCTAGGGGAACAATGGGAATCTCGTTTTGAGCTTCGTGAACCTTCCACCGAAGACGAAGTCGAGCAGATCGACCTCGGGAAGGGGTCTTCTTCCAAACCCATCTTCATTAGTAAAAGCCTGGAAGGAGAAGATCGAGAATCTTTAATCCAACTGGCTAAAGAGTATATCGACGTCTTCGCCTGGAGCTATGAAGACATGCCGGGACTCGATCCACAGATCGCAATACATAGGTTGAACATCTTACCTGATGCCAAACCTATCAAACAACAGCAGCGACGCTTCCATCCGGACATCATGAATGCCATCGATCAGGAGGTAGACAAACTCTTGACCAGCGGCTTCATCCGTGAGGAACAACACCCGGATTGGGTAGCCAACATCGTTACTGTCACCAAGAAGAACGGGAAGATACGAGTCTGTATCGACTTCAGGGATCTCAACTCTGCTTGCCCGAAGGACGAATTTCTGCTTCCAATCACTGATGTGATGATCGACAACACATGTGGCTTTGAGCGCATGTCCTTCATGGACGGGTATTCAGGCTACAATCAAATCAAGATGTTCCCCGATGACGTAAAACACACGTCATTCAGGACTCCAAAGGGTGTTTTTTGCTACACAGTAATGCCCTTCGGCTTGAAGAACGCCGGTGCGACATACCAGCGAGCTATGAGCACCATCTTCCGTCAAAATCTTTGCAAGACAGTCGAATGCTATGTTGACGACATCGCAGTCAAGAGCCGCCTCAAAGGAGATCACCTACAGGACCTGAAGACGGTCTTCGATCTCATGCGGGCACATCAACTCAAAATGAACCCCGCTAAATCCTTTCTGGGGGTTTCTAGCGGCAAATTCTTGGGCTTTGTCATCACAGCGAAAGGCATTCATGTTGATCCTGAGAAGACCAAAGCCATCCTCAACATGGACCCTCCGAAGAACCTTCAAGAACTTCGAGGCCTACAGGGACGTCTGGCATATATCCGGAGGTTCATAGCAAACCTCTCCGGTAGATGTCAACCCTTTACTCAGCTCATGAAGAAGGGAGTCTCTTACGTCTGGACAGAGGAGTGCCAAAAGGCTTTTGACGACATCAAGGCTTACTTAACAAGCCCACCAGTCCTGGTAGCACCAGTCGCCGACAAACCATTTCTCCTCTACGTCCGTGCCATGGATCATTCTCTTGGCGCTCTGCTGGCTCAAAACAGCGATACAGGCTTCGAGCAAGAAATCTACTACCTCAGTCGAACACTCATCGGGGCCGAACACCGGTACAATCTCGTCGAAAAGGAGTGCTTGGCTTTGGTGTTTGCCATCCAGAAGACTCGTCATTATGTCTCGGGTCAGAAAATTCATGTCATTTCTCGAGTCAATCCGCTTAGAGTCCTCATGACAAAGCCAGGATCATTGAACTCCCGGCTGGCTACATGGGCAATCCTGCTAACACCGTACAACATGGTGTTTGTTCTACAAAAGGCTGTCAAGGGTCAAGCTTTGGCTGACTTTTTAGCTGCACACCCCATTCCAGAATCCTCAAAACTCTATGAAGATATCCCGGATGAGGTTCAAGAATCCAACGTCACCGAAGGAAGCTCCGTTTGGCGGATGTTCTTCGATGGCGCTTCGAGAACAGGCCCCAAAGGCCAAATCATCGCAGGAGTGGGGGTAATCTTAGTCTCCCCCGATCAGGTGGTCATCCAGCGTGCATACTCTCTTTCGAAGCCGTGCTCCAACAATTTTGCCGAGTACAACGCACTCGTCATGGGACTCCAGCTCGCACAACAGCTGGGGGTCGACCATCTGGAAGCCTACGGCGACTCAAAACTCGTCGTAAACCAGGTTCGGTGACAATACGAGGTTCGCCATGAAGATTTAATCCCTTATCATGAAGTCGCATTGAACATCATTTCAACCTTCACCGGGTTCTTCATCGAACATGTCTTCCGTTTACAAAACTTGGAGGCCGATGCTCTGGCCGGCCTCGCAGCCTCATTAGCAGCGCCCTTTGGGACTCAACACTATATCACGGTAACAGGACGAGATTTGATTTGTGCCAGAAACAACCTATGCTTGCGGGTGGCTCACGCCATGTCGACAAATACTGGTGTTAATGTCCGAGACTGGAGGTTCCCGTTCATCGACTTCGCTGTCTACGGAATCCTTCCAGAGGACCCGAAGGAAGCTGTCTCAGTCAGGAGACGCTCCCTTCGATTCTACTACGATACAGCTACCAAAACGCTGTACCGACGCTCTTTTGACGGGCTCTTCCTTCGATGCCTGTCCAACGAAGAAGCAGCCGAAGCTCTTCAAGAAGCTCATGACGGGACTTGTAGAGCTCATCAACCCGGTCCTAAGTTGTAAGATCGACTGCGACGTATGGGTTACTACTGGCCAACTATGGCCGCCGACGCTGTTGAATATGCTAAGAAGTGCCACACGTGCCAACTTCATGCAGACTTCATACATACGCCATCAGAACCGCTACATCCTACAGTCGCCTCCTGGCCCTTCGAAGCCTGGGGCATAGACATTGTAGGACCAATCAAGCCTCCTTCATCGAGAGGACACCGTTTCATCCTGGCCATCACCGACTACTTCTCCAAATAGACGGAAGCAGTTCCACTAGCAGAAGTAAAAAGCTCCAGGGTGGTCAGCTTTATCAAACACCATGTTATTTACCGTTTCGGAGTACCCCGGCGGATCATCCATGACAATGGTCCTCAGTTTATCAGCCACATTTTCAGCAGGTTCTGTGACAAGAATCGCATTCAGAATGTGGCCTCAACCGCCTACAATCCGGCAGCAAACGGATTGGCCGAGGCATTCAACAAAACTATCGTTAGGCTGCTAAAAAAGGTCATGTCATCCAACAAACGCGACTGGGACGAAAAGCTTGGCGAATGCCTTTGGGCCTATCGCACAACGGTATGGACCCCAACAGGCAACACTCCATTCTCCCTGGTCTACGGGAGCGAAGCAGTACTGCCTCTCGAGATACAGATACCTTCGCTCCGCGTAGCAATCACAAACAAACTCACAGAAGAAGATAATCAACGTCGTCGTCTGCGGGAATTGGAGGCACTTGACGAAAAGCGTCTCCTAGCTCAACAACGCATCGAGCTCTACCAAGCCCGTATATCACAGGCTTTCAACAAGAAGGTCAAACAGAGGACTTTCCAAGTTGGTGACCTGGTCTTAGCAGTCAGAAGACCAATGGTGTTGACCCACAAGACACCGGGAAAGTTCGAGCCCAGGTGGGAAGGACCTTTCATCATAGAGACGGTATACTCAAACGGTGCTTACCGCCTCGCCAAACCCAATGGGGACTTGTTCATGATGCCCATCAACGGCAAGTTCCTAAAGAAGTACTATTCTTGACATCCTCCAGACATGTACTTCCCCAAACAACCTCTTTCCACAAACTCATACGCCTCCGAAACCCAGCTGTTCCGTGGCATCTTCCAGTAGAAAGATAACCACGTCCATATTACCTCTGAGTTGTCTCTCTACACCCTACAAAGCAGAATCTTACACTTCGTAAGCCTACGCTACCCTTCATGTTTACCACGTCCACATTACCTCTGAGTAAACATCTTGTACAAACAACCCCTGCGTTATTGTACATTGATCGCAGAACTTCTACGTCCATATAACCTCTGAGTTGTTCAGCGTATCCCCCAAGATCATTCCTACCACGTCCATAATACCTCTGAGTAGGGAGATTCTGTCATTTCGAACCCAATGATTGCCATGTCCACATTACCTCTGAGCAAACATAATGGTTCCTTCAAACTTATTATCTGTACCTGAAAACCAAGGTGCGCAAAAGATAATAGGTCCACACAAATCATCAAGTTCATGACAACAAAAGATGAACACATCACAAAAAAGGTTGTAGACTTCTTCATTCTTCTGAAAAAAAGGAGTACAAGAAGCTACATCATCCCCCAGTAAGGGTTGCAAAAGAACACAAAAGAAAAAGGGAAAAGCTATGGTCCCTGAATTTCCCCAGGATGGGCTGAGAGCTCCCTGACTCGAAGCTTTAAGTCGACTGCGCGGGCCTCCACCGTCGCCAGGACTCGTCGCTCTGCTTCTTGGCGCATCAATTCAACGGCCCCAGCGGAAGTATCACTTGCATGCTTCTCATCAAGCTGTTGTCGTTGCTGCGCCAAGGCAAGAGTCCGCTGAGTGAAAGTCGCTTCATCCTTCTTGAATGCTGCATGTTCAGCCCGGACATGCTCGACCTCTAACTGGAGTCGGGCCCGTTGGTCTTCAAGGCGGCGCATCTGGGTGTCGATATCCGCGATATTAGCTTCCATTGCAGCTCGAGTTTCCACCGTCGTCTTCATGGACTGAGACAACTGCTCTATCGCAGCCTCAGTCTCAGCCACCTCGCGCTCCCAAACGCCCACGGTGGCCTGGTATGAAGACTCGATCTCGGCAATCAGCTTCCCCTTCTCCTCATCTATCAGGACAGAGAGGTCGTTTCGCTGGATGCGTTGAAGTTCCGCGAGCCGCTTATCCAGCTCAATCACCGAAGCCTCCAGAATTTTGGCCATATGGTCGTGGCCTTGGTGAATACGAATCAGCTCGATGCAGGGCATTGCCAGAGCTTTTGCCGTCGTAAAACTCCCATTGGCATCCATCACAGCAGATACACCCTTCTGCAATATTTTGTACACCCCCTCGACGAGGAATTTCACATACTCGTCTGCATTCGCCAGGACCTGCGGTGTCATGGCAGGAGTTGGAGGAGCTACTACAGTTTGCGGACCGGAAGAAGATCCGCCAACCTCAACCAGCGAGGCTTGAACCTCGGAATCAATGGGCTCTTCATCAACAGGGGCTGGACTTCTAGCCCGAGGAGCCGAAGCAACAGAAGGAGCCGGCACAGGCGTCGAGATGGTCCCCCAAGTAGAAGGAGCTACAGAGGGTTCTACACCCTTACCCTTCTCAAGCCCGGAGGAACCTCCGACGTCAACAGCCGCCTCTTCTACCCCCAACGTCCTATCAATGGTTGGTACCTCCCTTGGCAGAATAGGGAGATTATCACTTGTCTCTTGACCCGTCGCAGCGGTCTTGACTGACAGACGGGTCTCATCATCGAGTCCCTCAACAGGGACAGAATCTGTCGCTACCTCCTGAGTGGTAGCCGCCTCAACTTCCACGATTGAAGCCGGGGTAGGACTCGACAATGATATAGCCGACCTCCCCTCATCATGATAAGGAGGGGAATCAACCCTCTCCTCTGTCTCAACTACTTCTGTTTCCTCCTCAACAGGCTCTTGCAGCTCTGGAGCAATGCCATCGGAAGACGACGAACTCCATTCTTCTTCACCACCAGGAAACGGCGTGCTTGTTAAACCTTCGGCACTTAAAGCTTCCGTTCTGGCCTTTGCCGTCTCGGAAGCTGCTGCACCCTCAGTTTCCCTCCTGACATAATCTGGGGATACCGGAATCTCCATGTCAACAGCATCCTCCGGATCTTCCTCCATGGGAGACATCATGGTCGGTGGGATACGCACTTCAGATGAGCCCGTCGTCCCTTCTCGCCTGCTCCCACCTGACATTGGGGTGCGAGGTTTTCTTTTTAACAGTTCCTACAAGAGAAGATGAAGCCTCGTAAATAGTGGAACCAAAATCAGATTATGTGGGACGCCTTTACCTCTGCGGACGTTGAATCCGATGACGCCGTCGGTGACGACGCCTTCTTCTGCTTCTTCGGTACAGGAGATTCAATCCCTTCGTCTGCACATCGCTTTGATCGATCGCCCGAGGGTTCTGCTTGAGAGGCGGAAGGGGCACTCCGGTGACCTATCCCTGACGGACGATGCGATCGGGCCTTCATCGGCACGTTCCCGGTCATCGCTAACTGGGTGCCTGCAATAAGACTGGTCTCCCTGTCATATCCGGAGGGCGCAGCAGCCATAGCACAGTAAAATTTGGCGGCTGAGTAAATAATGGGCGGCCGCGGATCTGGGATGGGCAACGTAAAATGAGCCCCGGTACATCCGGCATTATAGTAATGTCAAGCTCGTGCACCATCCAACAAACTTCCAATATACCCCAGAGAAATACAGGGGTTATCCAACATTATCTGGGCATAACCAAATTGCCGCGCAAATCGGCTTGGCAAATATGGTTCCAGGTAGCACTGATTCCTGTTCCGGTATACCAGATGAGATGGCCGGATACTCTGCAACCAGCAGAATTCCCATTGAGGCAGAGTGGTGGTACCTTCGCCCAGATCCCTTAGATCTTCGTTGGCCTCAAAGCCCAAGTAGATTGGACCAACTTTGGTAATTTCCCAACCCTGAAGACGGGATAAAACCTTTCTACAAACAGGGACACAAGTATGTGACCAGCTCCTCCGATTGAAACGACGAAGGAGTGCATCTCCAGTCTTATAATCTTCTTCCGAGCCTGGACTCATCACACTGGGATGATACAAAATCAGCCATCCCATCAAATAGTGAAACGACAGTTCGGCGCGCGGGAAGTTATTGTTTCGGCCTCTGTCATGAATCATATTTCCAGCAAACTCTCTTAAACCTCGCTGCAGGTTACAAACCATTGCGGGAAGAAGAGCCAAACGCCGCCCGAAGACCAGCTTCATGGCTGGCAGGATTAAGTTTTGGGTTACCCTCTCTACGATACTGGATCCGCCCGCGAACACGCAATCCCGGAGCCATATCATCAGGTAGGACGCCAACATCGCCTTGGGTGACATCCGATAAGCAAGATGCCAGAAGCAGCTGTAGGAGCGTGCATCTGACTGCTGGTCCTCATTTCCTCGGGGATTTTTCTCCCCTAACCTGCTCATTTCGGACAGCACTTCGCTACGAGAGAGCGCCGGTGGAGTAGAAAATTGTGAGGGATCCTCCTTGTCTTGTTTAAAGACATAATCTCTCCAAGCGGTCACATGAGACTGCGTCCCATTCCTATCCCGTCTCTGCATATAGTAATGATGACTCGCCACTTCCTTGAAGACGGCCGTCATCTCTTCAGCCCTGTCCCCCAGGACTTGAAGTTCCTCGTTGGTGGGAAAGTACTCTTCATAGGGTTCCGACCCCCAAGGGAGTTTTGACACCTCGTACATCTCATGAAGTGCGAACCCTAATTCCCCCACCGGAGTAAAAAAGGTCCCGGTATGGACATCAAACATCTCCAGTAGTGCGAGGAACATGTGCCTGTTGAGATCAACACCCGCCTGGGTAGCACGGATCGCGGCAGTCAACCCAATCACTCGAAGCTCGGTCCGATACCGTGACAAGATCCAGAGTGTCAGTTTATCCCACTTGAAAACGTATTGGCACCAACCCTCTACCCGAAAATCTCCTTTCGGGTATGAGCGTTCCATCAAAAACATACGATGTGTAATGGTCGAAGCACTATAAGCAAACGTATCAATGGGTACGTCACTGTAGAGGCTCCCGGGGCGTAGAGTCCGCCAGGTGGAAGAAGACCCAGACCGTGTGGCGGTCAAAGCATCACTTTGGTCGAAGGTAGAATCAATTTGGATGACGCCAGTCACCGCTCCCTCCTGAGAAGGGGTAAGATCCCAAGACATCCTCCTCTGGGAAACAAGGCGACAGAAGGATGTCAAAGGCCATTAACGTTCAAGTTGCTTAACTGTCATATGCACCCCATTCGCTGTAAAGAACCAGTCCTCCTTGACCTTCAACACCGTCGCATCAGTAGAAGTGAGACGGTCCCCGAATAGGAACTCAGGCTTCAAGAAGGTCAATTTATCAGATGTGGAAGATTTTAAAACACCACGTTCCATCATCCGTTTGAGGAACCCATACTGTTGCTCACGGATTTGGGTCATTCTCTCGGGAGGCTGATCCAGCATAAGAGCCTCTTGAGCAGGGTTTATCACTTCCTCATCATACTCTACTCCCATCTGGGTTTAAACCCATGCGCGTCAGCAGCCTCGGCGCATCATCAGGGTTTAAGCCCATGCGCGTCAGCAGCCTCGGCGCATTATCAGGGTCTAAACCCATGCGCGTCGGCGAACAAAGACCGCGGCACATCATTAAAGACCCAAGGTCTATGTGCGTTGGTGTACGGAAAAACGAGACTTACCAACCACCTCCGGCCGTACTTCGACAGGCCGTCGGGGAACGTCAGCCGTTACAACTTTCGCAGACTCCTTCGCTTTCTCCTTCCCCTTGCCGGCACCACCGCGAGGAGTCTTGGGAGCCATTCTCTCGAAGAAGAAAAGGTTAGGGTTTGAAGAAAAAAACTCTAAAAAAGCAAAGGCACAGAGCAGATGAACTCTCTCTCTCTCTCCAACCCTTACCTATTTATAGGGCTTGGTCGCACGCGTGAACCGATGACGTGTAATCTCAGCCGTCGCTTCGGGTTCCGTGAGGAGATAACAACAAATACAACCAAAAGATCATCATTAATCTTTTGGGTTACCAAGGCGTCATCATCATCAACTGAAAGGAGCATGCGCCCGAACAAGCATGCGCCCAAAAATCATGCGCCCTGACCTCCATGCTTCTTATTCAAAGTATTCCAAAACTTATTCAAAAAGTTTTGAAAACTTTGAAGGAGGTCTTGTAGAAGCATAGAATTTCACAACCAGAAAGCCCATGCGCCAGGCATTTTATGCGCCAGAACTCAGACAGCTAATCAAATAAGCCATAGACATTCGAAGAAGGACTTTTTATTTATATATATAAATGTCTATTACATGTCTAGAAAAGGTTGTACAAAGAGGAATTTCTACAAAGGAAGGATCCTAGATCTACAGCCAACAGCCACCATGCGCCTTCCAGATAAGCGCAGCAACCACCATGTGCCTTCCAGATAGGCGCAGCAACCACCATGCGCCTTCCGATAGGCGCAGCAGTCACCATGCACTGTCAGCCAGGCACAGCAGATGTCATGCGCCTCCAGCCAGGTGCATCCTACCATCTCTTCAGCAGCTCAGTTATGTGCATCCTGCTCAGTTATGTGCATCCCTTCAGCAGCTCAGTTATGTGCCGCTCTTCCAGCCAGGCTCGCCTGATAAGTGCTTTGCCAAGCAAAGCATTTAACCCTCTGGCTGGAACCAAGGAAGAGAAGAGCACCGCAAATGCTGTGGCCAGGGGAGGCTTCGAAAGAGCCTCCAAAGACCAAGGAAGACCGTGATCGAAATCATGGCACAAGGAGCTTTCAACACAATCAAAGTGGGTGGCACCCACTTTGAAGGAAGAGAGAGCCTAGCACCACCATTCCGATCTACGGCTCTTCCGGAACAACGGAGACGAGGCCCGAACATCCCTATCTTTGGATGTAACAGGCACCTTCCGCCTGCCTCAGAAGCCCTCGACTCCGTCTGTTAGATGAAACAGTCACCTTCAAGTGCATCGAAGACAACACGACGTCTCATCTTTACCCTCAGGAGCACTTCGTCAACAGAATGCACCCGCATATCCAAGTTCATGTTAGAATTACGAGAGAGAATGAGGAGCAAACCTTCTCTCCATGCCACTATTTATAGGCCGGGCAAATCAAACCCACGTGCCAAGTGGATGACTCTCCGAATTCTGTGCAATGAATTTGCATTAAATGGATGAACCGGACGCCTCGAATTCAGCCAAACGGCTATTTATAGCACTCGAGGAGCGAGACAGCCGCGTCATTAAAGGACATGTCGGATGTGCCAGCCAAACAGCGCATCACACGGACGCGCCCTCCAGCATCAGGCACATCACACAGACGCGCCCTACAGTACCCGGCGCATCACAGAGGATGCGTCCCCCCCCTCACATCTCCATGCCGAGTGGAACACCAACTAATGTGCCTACTCAGCTGTCCATCGAACGTCACAAACATTAAATGCTGAACTGACACCAGAGTTGGCAGCACGCTTCCCAAAGTCTGAACAGTTGACAGCTTTTTCAGAGAACGAAGCGTCGGCAACGTCAGCATCATCATGACTCTATTCCGACGGCTACTGCCACATGGCCATCCGCATGCGCCTCTACGGCCATGCGTCCAAATCTCCATGCGCCTCTACGGCCACGCGTCCAAACCAGCATGTGCCTCAAAAGCCATGCGCCTCAGACCCTTCACTGATCCCTAAAGACAGAAGAAGAGTCTCCAGTTGAAGCTTTGCATGCGCCTCAAAAGCCATGCGCCCCAGACTGATCTCTGATCCCGAAAGACAGAAGGAAAGTCGCCTGCATGCGCCTCAAAAGCCATGCGCTCTAAACAGTTTGTTACCCCTAAAGGTTATGAGCCACAACCTCCTCCTGCGCCCAATCAAGGCGCAGCTCACCAGATTACTTCCCTCCCCAAATCCGAGATCTTTAAGCCATGAGTCGACGACATGTGTCCTTTGACTCAACTCGTCCAAGATTTCAGCAACAGAAAGATCTTCTCCTCTGCTACGTGACGGCTCACAACCGCAGTATGAAGAGTTCTCCTCCTCAATCAGGGCGCATCATCTACGCACCTCCATCAGCAACCTCCACGTGGCATCCCCACACTGGCGCATCCCACATGCGCACATGAGCAGCCAGCCTGTAAATCTATAAATAGAAGGATCGTCTCCTTCACACACACAGAGAATCCACAACGAACATACAAGGAATCATCAGAGAGGCAGATACAGACACTCAACGTCTTCCTCCTCTCAGCAAGCTCCAGCACCCAGAGCAATCCACACCTTCAGAGAACCGATAACCGTCGTCAGCCGGTCAACGGAGTCAACGCATTACCACTCGCTCCATTGGCACTAAGGACCCAGCTTAAACAAAAGTGTACTCCTAGGACTACATCTAAGTCCTACATTGTAACACTGTTCTGTTTGTATTAAAGTTTACAATCAAACAATTTTAATGGCAAACAATGAAGCATTAATGCTTTTTGTCATGCTCTTGGAAATTAATTTCCTTTGGAGCAAAGCCCCATAGGGGCTTAGCGACTGGGACTCAGACTCAGACTCGGGCTCATGAGGCATAATATCACTTTTTGTTGGCGTACTTTGCACTTAGCACGTCAGCATCGTCGATAAACATATAGTGTGCTTAAGTTGCGCGAGCCTCTGCGTAGTCGATCGCGTGCCCGTTCGTATGGCCTGATTACGGGACCAATTTGTATGGCCAGATGGCGTTGCTCGATGGTACTACCTGATAGCGTGCCAGTTGGTACAGCCAGGTGGCACGCCAGTTGGTGCAGCCTGATGGCACCGCCAGTTGGCACACAGTACATGCAGCGTGCTGTGCACAGTTGGCGTAGTAGGTACGCATGTGCGCAGTTGGTGCAGCAGGTACGTGATGGCACAGATGGCGTGTACTGTACGCCAATTGGCGTAGTCGTGTCTGTGCACGATTAGAACGGTTACAAAATTTTTAAGAACAATTTTTCCTACGCCCCGAATGTTTTGGATACTGGGCGATTACTGCATGCGTCTATGTAAGTTGCTCTCCTCTATCTCATTCAGAACACTTCATTCCAGACAATTTCTTACAAATTTCCAAGAGCAAAGAAAAGAGTAACAGTGCGCCTTTTCGCGCCATCCGAGGAGTCTGTGCACCATCCGAGGAGTCAGAAAAGTAGAGTGTTCTATAAGTTCTTTTCTGAACTTGCTGGTTCCTAGAAGCTGTTCATATGGTACAAATTTAACTTTGAGTGTCGGTGATCAGTCACCCCAGCTAGCTTTCTTTTCTTCTGTTTATTTATTTTTTGACTTGAAATCTCGTTCTGAACGAGATTTCTTCTGATCTGATCAGAAACTTCCTGTAGGATTTCGACGCTGATACTATGAAATTATTTGTGACTTCCTCGAAGTGCTATATTTGATTTTGTCTATCTGAATTCTTCAGGATCTCAATAGTGCACCTTCTTCAAAGTGTTGCCAAATTAAGATTTTATCTTAAAATCACACCCCAGGAATAACATATATATATATGAAAACAGAGTATATAAAAATGCTGGCAAAGCAGCAATAAAATGCGGTTACAGATACAAAACCAAAACAGAAGAGGAGGCCGCCTAACACAAAAAGAAGTAGACACAGACCAAAACTTAACCCAAAAAAATAGAGGCCTAAGCACTCCCCTACCAAAAAAATATGGTGCGGTCGCAAGCCTAACATGGCTCCAAAAAAGCAGAGGCAAAAGAGAGAGGAGGCGCTCCCCTCCGAAGACCCAAACGCCATAACAAGCGAACCTGAAGCCGGAGCCACCTATAGTACCCGATGGGAACACCTAATTAGAGCCTTGTCGAACTGTCGCTGGATCTCGACGACCGTCTGCGCCATCGTGAAGGATTATCCATCGTATCTAAGTTAGTTTCTAATCTTCCACAGCACCCAAACCATGGCCCGATGAGAGCGGTGTTGGGGTAAGACATGGAAGGGACAGTCGCTCTACAAACGAACCAAGGCGACAAAAATTGCCCCAGTGAATCTGGGAGCTGCTCTATGCCGTCTCCGCCATTGGGCCAGAAACAAAAATGTGTTGGAACGACTCCTTTTCTGTTGTAGTGCAGCAGTGGCATTTGGAAGCCAACAAGAATTCCTGGCTTCGCAGGACCTCGTCGGTCGAAACCTTTCCCTTGATAACCCTCCACAACAAAATTAACCATTTGATCAGAATACAACTACTCCAAACCAAAGAAAGAACCGGGTCCAGAGGAGACGCAAAGCGTACCTAGGCCCAAGCGAAGGATGTGCAGAAGTGGACGGTGGAGTTGGGATCCCACACGTGTCTATCCTCCTCGGCTGAGAGGCGAGTGTTCCCAGCAGGTATGGCATCTACGGTAGTGGAGCCAAACATCTGACAAATGAGGGCGGCGTTCCACCCGCAGCCCTATTGCCATAGATCTCGGATCGAAATGGAGAGCCCGGCATCTCCGATCGGCAGTAGTCTCCCGAGGTCGGTCTATTTTTTTGTGGCTACGATAGTACGAGTTTTAGTCAAATGAACCGCTCATCGAGTTCCCGAGGCGTCACTCTTCACGTCGGCTATGGCGGGGTAGACGCACGGGAAGTAACGGTCTTGCATATACTCTGTCCATAAGAAGGTTTTTGCTCGAATCTTCTACCATAATTTAACTGAGAACACGACGATCATGTCGGTAGGGGTATGAATCCCTAGCCCTCCCTCATCGATAGGATTGGCGACGGTCTTCCAACTAGGCCAATGCCTCTGCGGCGTCTTGTATTTGTGCCCCAGAAAAAGGAATTAAATTGCTTCTCGAGGATATTGATGATACTTCAATCTTACACCTAATCTTTTAAATAAGAGAGTTGAACAACGGAGCGCTACATCTCCTGTATGCAAGAGGGCATCCTAAATATGTGAAGGGGGTCCGGACTTTGATCCCTAAAGTGGAGGCCAGAACTATTGTGCTCTTCTATGGATGACTCATGCACGTATATGTAGCTCTTGGATGAATTCCCTTTCTGACCTAAAATAATCTCGTACCTATACAGAATCAATCTGATGTTGCGGACGACACTCTTATATCCAGAAGAGAAGATAAGAAGATCATCAGTATATGCTAGGTATGTGACAACAGGGCAGCCGCTGGTGGTTCTAAATCTCTGGCAGCTAGGCTTGAAATCGAGACCGATGAGGTTGCGACTCAGCATCTCGGTAGCGATGATGAAGAGGGAAGAAGAGAGAGGATCCCATTACCAAATGCCATGAATAGTCTTAACATATCTTGTCGCAACACCATTTATCACGGAAGATAGTCACGAGTCAGCAATAGAGCGCCAGATGATATCAATGTACCATTCCGAGAAACCGAACCTCCTCAACACCCATATCAAGAATTGTCAACCCGACCTATCGTACGCTTTCTCCATGTCAACTTGGATGGCCATATTACCGTCGCAGTTCTTGAAACCGATCCTGTTGACGAGTTCTTGAACCAGGAGTATGTTGTTTATAATTTTCGGGCCTTTAACGAAACTACTCTATTCTTTGGAGACGATCTTGGGCAATAATCGAGCCAGCCTGTTGGCGGTCACCCTGGATATCATCTTATTCATGAATTTATAGAAGGATATGGGTCAGAAGTCAAAGAAGGAACCAGGGTTGGTGCACTTAGAAATGGGACGATAAGAGTATTCGAGATCTCCCTTAGGTATCTTACACCTTCGAAGAAGGCATTAATCACTGCCAATAGATCTGGATGTATGATGTTCCAAGCCACACGAAAGAACATTCCGGAGAACCCATCCGTGCCTGGGGAGCTGTCCTTGTCCAGGGAGTTAACGGTGAGAAAGACCTCCGCTTTCGAAACTGGGCAGCTTATGAATTTGTTGTCCTCCTGGGTTATGGCACGCGGGATGATGTCTAAAGTCTTTTCGTCAAGGAAAATAGCCTCTTTTGTGAACAACTTGGTGAAGTAGGAAATGGCTTCGGCCTGAATCTCTTCGTGGGTGTGGTGGGTCACACCATTGGAGTCGGAGACTGGGTGAATAAACAGCTTACTCCGCTTGGGACGCGTACGGAAGAAAGCCGTGTTCTTATCTCCTTGGTTGTCCCAGCACAACCTCGCTTTCTATCTCCATAAAGTAGTATCCACACCAATGGATTGTTGGAGTTTGTCACGATACGGTGCCATTCTGTATTGGTTTGTCATAGAGTTGTTGGTTGTGAAGTTGATCTCCGTGTGCGCATCCTCATATTCTACCTTACGAACAGACTGTAGCAGATCCCTGTAGGTTGCTCTTTCCTAAGTTTGATGGAAAAACTGATGAGGGGGCACATGTATTAGAACCCCTCCCACGCCTGGCTTACCACCGTCTGGAAGTCAGGGTGGGATGTTTAGAAGTACTGGAATTTGAATCATCTTGTGGGCCTTGGGGAGGTGACAGTGATGTTGAATAGCATGGGGTGTGGTCCGACTCCGTGCTACTAAGATGGGTAACATTAGCTCTATGAATGGAGTCGAGCATAGCTTGGTTCACCATCACCCAATCGAGGCAGGATTATTGACCATTGGAACTTCTCTCTGGTTGGACCATGAGAACTGGGGCCCAGAGTATGGCACATGGATTTGGTTGGCTTCAAAGATGAATTGATTGAAATCGATCATCGATCCCGTGTCCGACGCATTTCTACCAGATTTTTCTTCAGGGGAGAGGATGGCGTTGAAGCCTCCACCATAGATCCAAGGCTTATTAGAGTAGTCTGTCGTGGTTTGTAGAAGGTGCTCCCATAGGTGTCAGCACATCTTCTTCGAGTTCCCTCTGTGAACAACGAAGAGAAGGCCATTGCTGTGCAATTATCTGTGAGAGAATTCCATGGAGATATATTAATCGCAGCACGTGACCAGCTGTGTGGAGAACTCTCGATCGTAGAGAATCCATATATCCTTCCCGCTCAACGTAGGGTTATCGAATCTGAGCTTGATTTTGTACTGCTCGATTTGATTGGCGCTAACTTTGGCTTCAATAATAGCTATCAGGTTGAGTTTGTGGAGGTTTTTGAGTATCTTGATACGGTTGAGAGTGTTTCGTCCCACAATGCCCCCAGCATTCCATATTAGAATGCTAATCATTTGGGTTTAGTGGATTTTGAGGCTTTTGCCAGAGATCTCGAGGACCTCTTTGGCGTTGCCATTTTAGTTCCCTTCTTTTGTTTGTTGCTTTTTTTAGGATGCTTATGTTTATTGCTCATATTTTTGATTCTTCTAGGAGGGGAGGGGGTCGTGGGCGCTATGGAAGTTATGCGGGGGTATTGATAATCCCCTTCTCTGTTTGTTGGCAAATCACAGAGCGCGTCCCATATCGAGGTACTAGAGAAGTCCGGAATGTCCAAGTTGGTTCTCCTTCTTCCCTGTTAGGGTCGACAATGGCTAGTGGGGAAGGTTGTCGAGAGAAAGTAGGCTGCACAGAAAAGGCAGTAGCTGCCATTGTTGGTGTTGCCTGTGAACTCTAGCCTCTATACTTAGGATGTTATTATTAGACAGAGGTAGGGCTGACGGGCAGGGGCTACTGGTGGGATCATCTTTGCGGTAGAGATGGCGTGATGAACAACAGTAGGGGCTACTACTGCGACGGGTATGTCGGGCAAGGATGAGGAAGGTAGCAGCTGGGGAGGCTTTTGGGGCAAGGTAGGGAGGAGGGCTACGTTTGGCGTCAAGTCGAATTGCCTCTCACATTACACCTGCGGCACTTTTCGGGCGATCAACAGCTTCGAGCATTTCTGTGGGGGGTCCTTGTACATTAGTCTCTGGCACGCAATAGCGACATGCGCTTGATGTTAACATAGGACATAGTACGCGTGCAGGGACTTGAACTCGAAGATTGCCATATACTGCCATCGAGGGGAAGAACTATCCAAATGCGATCAGAAAGGGGCTTGTTGATGTCGACTTCCATAAGCACTCTAATTTGACTGTGGCGGGTAAGTGATTCAGTAGCACGATCCAGTTTTATGGGATGCCTATGCATCGAACAACAATGAAGATGGCAGTCTTTACAAAGAGAAAAGATGGGAGCACTAGCAAGAAGACACAGACGGGAGCTATGGCGGTCTCCCTGGTTGGGTAGAGTCGAGGGTCCATTTGAAAATTTGTATTGGCGCACCCGCGATAAACCAAAGATCTTTGGAACAGAGTCTAAGGAAGTCATCCTCGTTATTGGGGTGAATCAACAGGTGCTTGGCATCTAACACCCTAATCACGATTTTGTCGGAGAACCCGAACCCCTCCAAAGCTTGACGAATAGTATCAACTGGTGGCCTGAAACGAATAAATTTGCCAAGTAAGGCGATCCTCAATGGCTCGACGAGCGTCGCGATCTCCATCGCGGAGAAGCCAACCTCTGGGCATTCCTCGCACTCTCTGATAACACGCGACGGAAAGTCGGGTAGCATGAGGAAGAGATTCATTGAGGAGGAAGAGGAGCCTTGTTGTCCAGGCCTTGAACGTCGGTTGCTGAACCCACCACGTCGGAGTAGGGGACATTCATGAGAAAGGAGGGAGCCGGAAGAAAAATATGGGGGGGAGGGGGAGGGGAGAGGAGGGATGCGAGGTCGAAAAGGGGCGGGGTGAGAGGCGTTGGGGGTGGCGCATGGGAGGATGACGACGGAGGAGGCAAAACCCTAGCGGGCATGCGCCATCAAAATTACCTAGGGATGGGAGAGAGGCATATATATATATATATATATATATATATATATATATATATATATATATATATATATATAGTAGAAGAAGGTAATTGTATTGATAAATAGAGAAGATATTACAAACATACCATCATATTGGAAATCAATAAGAATTTGCCACCCCTCAATGTCAGAACAACTAGTCCATATTCCATGACTACATTACTCAGTCATAAAAGAAACAATTTTTTAAGCCGTTCCTACCTCCGATGACTGTATCAATCTAGCCCACGCCGGATTGTCTATGACAACCTGACTCTGCTCAGTATGCCGTATGCCTTCCTCATCCACTCCCTGGTCCTCTAAATGTGACTGATCTTGGCAAATATCTTCACTAGTTCCACCTATATGTCTCTTCAAACTAGTCATTAGAGGAGCTCTGCAGGCCTCCCCTTTACCCCCTTTTTTGCTGTACGTGACCATCCGTCTAGTGGTCACCCTACCAAGCCCTCCATCATTCACTCTAATCATTGTTCCCCCGATCTGATATTCAATACCACAAGCGATATGCTATCAGGAGGAAGATCTTGAAAGCAATCCACAAGTGACATATTAGCATCTATCCGTCCTTTCAAAATCTGATGTGTACACCCAGCACTCCTGCCCGTCTTGATCCCATTGTCAATCTCCACCTCCATCTCCCTAGTCATTTCGGATGAATTGTCTACCCAATAAGTCTCAGGGTCACCAACATACGTAGGCATTAGCACTCCATCCTTACCTCTTATTTCAGTTGCAGTCTTCGTTGCAACACCTACCTTGCTTTTGCAAACTTTAGGCGGATGTCCAAAGCAATTACAAAATTGGCACACGGGTGGAACCCATTCATATTCTACCTTCTACTAAAAAATCTCTCCCGATGGAATCTCATATTCAACATGCAATAGGAGTGCTTCTATTTCATAAAAACTCTGGTATATCCCAGCCTCGATCTCATTGTGGTCGCATCATCCGCTTTTTTGGTCGCTCCAGCAGGCTAGCCAGTCTCATGATCAATGGAATACTCTAGTACATAATAAGGAGTTTCAGGTACTATATTCGTACTGAATGAAGTACTTCCCACTCACACTGTGACCGTGCTGTCTATTCCTTCATGATTATAAGTCGACCGTCAAATATCTATGGGCCACCCTACAAAATTTTCTCTATATCCTCCTGCATCCCAAATCACACATAGTATAATCCATTTTCTCTTAGAAAAAACTCCATACTCCCCTTTGGTCACCATACCCGATAGGCATATGCTCATATTTGGCCATAGAAAGGCCTATTTCCAAGCACGTAGAGCACCACTGTGTTGTGCCAATACTCATGTATCTCTATCAATTCCTTCTCCAAAATTGTAGCACGTAACCCATTCTCGACCTTAGTAGGCTCAATAAACCGTATCTGGCCATTAGAATTATACGTCGCAGGGTGACAAAGTTTTGCCCACTACTTACTATGTGGTCTGTCTTCTATGTCTTCCAATGGCATCTTGCCTTTCTCTTTATACGTTGCCTTTCTAAACATGAGATGCAACTTCGCCCTTATACCAGGATCTGCCCCCAACAACATTTAGGAAAACCATTGGCAAGCCGTTTTTTCATACCCCATCCCGGCCGGGAGATCAAAAATTAGCCACTGGATGTGATGTCGTATAAGTCTAGATTGCACTTGTATAAGGCAAAACAATTATAGTTCCCGGTATTTCTAAAAAAATAACGACTTTGTAGTAAACCAAGCAGATAAATTGAAGTCACAACATGATATGAAAAAACAATCTTTATTGATAATTGCAACAGATTACAAGACTTGCAGCTGAATATAGAGTTTACAATAGATTATAAAGACTTTTGATTAGCTAAATGAATTTACTTGCTATTTAGGCTTACAACTGAGCAGGTCGACTCACCTTACAATGAACTTGCCAATTTGGCTTACAATCTTACTGGTTCATTTGAGTTACACCGTTCCATACATTATGTTCCGTATAGCAGAAGACATCGACCTACAAGAAGAGCTTCCGCACACCCATCTGATTCATCGATGCCAAGCACTAATCAAATGATTTCCTCCATACACAAGCACCTAAAATAATGCCCACAACATGGGTCAGTACATTCATTTATGTACTGGCGAGCTGGGTTGGCCCAACTCACCTAAGAAGACAACACTAAATAATCATGTTATAGAATATTATTAAAAGTGGTCTTTCTCGTTGCTTTAGGATCGATTAGCAGTTCATATCCGACAGAAGTAAAGCATGCATATTATTCATAGCCAGTATAATGTAGACATCCTTCCCTGTAATTGAGTAATAACTTACTCTGCCTGCATAAGACATCATTAGCACTTGACCTATCTATATTAAGGTCACTGGCGACACGATATCTTGGACTAAATAATGGTATTCCAAATGAGTTGCGAGCCATAGAAGGTTTCAGAATTATCGTGCTACTACTTCAGTAATGTGCTACTACTTCAGCACTATGGAATTTCGGTGCCATTTTAGTGCAAGGTAGCAACCCCCACTATAAGTCCTATAATTTTAATGTTAGTACATCGACACCATCTTTTTGTTCCTCTACAACGAATCGGGTCCGTGGCCCCGGATTACCGTTCAAGGAACTACCTTGTGCACAAATTGTCCATGACCATGCAAGTATATGCAACTTATCTATGAAGAAAATATATAATGCATGATAAAAAAACTAAGTAAATAAGCTGCCATTCTCATCCATCTAGCCACCATTGCCTTGAGTTGAGATCATAAATACCAACTACCCAATCCAGGGTCTTACTGTAATCAATATTCTACAACGGCACTAGATAATAGAATATGATTACTCAATCCATTTCCATATCTTTGATACTATATGTCTTCCAACTGGAACTTAATGTACTCACCGCACAATTCTTAGGAATTAGCATCTGTGTTACCATACGTTCATTCGTACATAATTTAAGTATACTTACTGTCCAAGTATTTGGTTTTTTGTTTCACCTGTCATGTAATTCATTGCAAATGCATGCAAGCACTCAATTCATAAATAATACGCAACAGTTTTCAGCTCATGTGATTAATTATCTTTAATTATCTTTCTGGGTTCCATGCCAAGGTAATATTTAGCAACTCGACAAGTAACATAGCGTACCAATCCTTTTTATTAAGCGTGAAGGTAAATAATCTTTGAAGGGTTCAATATTACTCATATTTATAAAACGGTTTCCGTCATTATCGTATAGACTTCCAAGCGATCCTTCGCATATTCCTAAGTCCAACAAGGCTTTATCGAACCAACCAGCCATCATAAGGCACCGTGCGGGTCGGAGCACTACAATATATACCACTCAGAAAAAGTTTCGTCCTCGAAACTTAAACAAAACTCAACCCCATAACTTCAACTGAATTTATGAACTTCCCATTGATCAAGTTGGAGTATTTAACATTTTTCTACAATGTCTCGATTGATTTCAAATGATGTACCATATCGCCACAACATTCAAATTTGTCTCAAAGTAGTTTACCATCCTTGTTCTTTCCTCCAACACTCGTGCAATTCTTTAGCACATGAAAATCCTTTCCTGTGGCTTCGTTTGAATTCAGCATACCACTTAGCTTGGATCACACACATATTTTAGGCGTTCCAGAAATATATGCATTTCAACAAAGTTTAGTGATAGAGAAAATGAACGAGCTACAAGTATAACTTCATTCCCGAATATTTTAGCAATTCCTCTCGAGCATCTCGTACAGTCTCATCTCATTAATTCAATTCCTCCAACCAACTATTAACACAATGAATGCTACCAAAGTAATTTTCCACATCCGACCAAACTTTTTCAAAGTATTCCGACTTAGTTGTATCAAGTATTCCAACGAATACAAAGTTCCCTTTAAAGTCCATTATCTTTCATACCACCAAAACTGATAAAGCCAATAGCCACATCTTGTTCCAACACCACGATTCTCATCGATCAACTCATGTACCCATTATCGTTCGCATTTATATACTTTATTTGTAACTTGTAAATTTTTTGATTATGATCTATCTTCCAAGTTGTACCATCATTCCACTCTTGGTAAAAAAATTCGTACTCAAAGTTTTCTTGAATTGATCAAGCCAACATATATCATCTCTCATGTGCAACTCTCATTTCCAGCAAATTTAAATTTGAGGTTCATTTCAAAATTGTATTCGCTCCTGTCAATATTGACTACATGAACTATCCCATCCTGTGTTATACTTATTCTCAATATCGATCTGATTATCCATCAATGAAATTATCCTAACTATCTCAATGTTACTACCATCAATTTGTGCAACTCAATATGATTCGACCAACCAATCAAATCAAACCAGTTCTAACAAATTTCGATATTTCAAATAAAGGTATCCAAGTTCTCGAAACCTATATGATATGTTATTCCATCCAAACATCGAATTTGCCAATCTCCAATCTATTCCGTAGTTTACTTTTTGATACATTTCATTCATTCCGACTATACCTATGCAACATCAATAAGGACATCCTAAGGATGTCCAATAGTCAACTTAGCTTTTGGCCAAGTCTCTACGGTCAGCTATTCTAAGCTAAATCATACATTCAGCTAACTTATCTGAGATGGATAGCTAATAGGGACATACTTATCTCTTATCTTAGAGACAACCAATTCTTATCATAGGGACTCTATCTTATCTCAGGGACAATCTATGATCCGACCAATCTAAGGGATATGGGATACCATCCCAATCTTCTGAACTTATTTTCAATACGAACAACTAAAACATCATAGCCAACAAATTCGAACTTAGACAACCAACTGACACTCTAGGGTCAAGTCAATCTCCCTGTACTCATCCTCATATTATATCCAATGAAGTTATTCTAGACTTAACCACAACCGACAAAACCATCCAACAATTCTTACAGGTCAATCTCGAAGCCATCATATAAATTTATAAATCGAGCATCTAAATCTTAGTTTACACTTGTATAGATGTAACATCACTTGCTCGAGTCGACTTACATTCTCATATAGTACTCAAATTGTGTCTATTCAATCGGGCCAACTATTCTGAGTCATAATCCAATATTACTACCTCAATGGTCTGTCATTTATGATCTCTTTCCTTTGGTCTCTTTGCGACATATTCATTTTCCACATTTCCAGGTCATCGATATGGTCTGTACTCCTTGACCAAAAAAATAAGGTACCTGTATAATCGTATTTCTTCTGAAAGCATACTCTATGAATTTTGCTAGCACAAAATATGGTCATGTCTTAGCAATTCACGTTAACCATCAATATTCGTTTTGCATCATCTCCTTGTGATTCCATAAAAAGATTTACAATTCATGTACTGATGCAATTTCTATGGCACCAATCATCCAGCATCCGTATCTTGGTCATCTAGTAGATATGACATAACTTATTTAGCTAAGTCATAATCCAACAATTCTATATTCCACCCAAACTCGTCATTCACGTGAAAGTATTATCCACCGACAGTGTTGTCACTACCACATTTCTAGCTTGAGGGTATTTTGGTCATTTTTAAAATTTAGGGAATTATTTGGGATTATTAGTATTAATTATAATTATTGGAATTTTAAGTGATTTTTAGTATAATTATTTTGGTGCTATTATTGACTTTGACTCAGGGTGACTTAGGAGACTGTCCTAGAGGCTAACCTAGGTCATAACTACTTGGTTAGAGTGTGTAACCCTAGCTTGACCTAAGTTAGTGATATCCTACTCATTAGAATTTATTTGGAGAAATAGGAATTTATTTGGCTAGAGAATGGCTTGTGATTTCATAAGTCATAGTTTATGGCTTAGGCCCATAGACCACTAGTGGAACCCTAACCCTAGCCCAACCCCCACTTGGCCGGCCACCTATGGTTCTCCATATCTATTTAATGTCTCCTAAAATTTAGGGCTAGCCTCCTTAGAAAAAATAGCAAGCTTAAAGAAGAGGTAAACCCTTTCTTTCCCAATCCACAACTCCTCCATTCCAACTCCTTTTTCTTCCTAATTTCTTGCAATAGATTCTAATTACTGTGTTCTCTATGGCTATGGTGAGAAATTTTAGGGAAGGACCAATTTGAAGGAGTTTTGCTAGCTTGAGGAACCACTCACATTGGGGCTTTTTGAGCCATTTCAAACCCATAGGTAATTTCGAAGCCACTCTATAAAATGGTGTTCTAATTGTATATTTAGGAAGCCCTAGGTCTACCCTAACTGTAGGTATAGCTACTTCTAGGTTTCGTGTCCTATACGTGTCCGTATCGGACACGTATTAATGGATACGTATAGATGTTCGATGAAATGCCACAGTGGGCATTTCATCACTGTTTTCCAATTTGGTTTGAATAGAAAATTAGGGTTTAGGCTTGCTTATGGTTTTTTGGTGTCCTGAGGTTGTCTTGGTGTCGTGTCGTGTCGCATTAGACACGGGGACACACGGGGTGCAACACGCGCGCGCGGGTAGCATTCCCCGGCTACTCGGGGTCGATTGTGCGCTGGACACACCACTTGGACACGTGTAAATTGACACGTGGGTGCGGGCAGTGTCTGACACGAGGCTCCCAAAGTTTTGTGAGTCCTCGTGTCGTGTCGGACACGGAATCGCGTGTACACGGGACGTGCACTGTGCGTGCACAGTTCTGTGGTTTGTTTCACTGTTTTAATTCCAGTTTTAATGGTTTTAATTGTGATTTTAAATGCTAATTAGATTCCTATACATGTTGGTAATATATGTTAGATTGATTTTACATTTGGGATTGGGTTTGTCACGTGGATGGGGATTCGAATTTGGTAAATTGCATGTTAACTGATACTTGACTGATACCACATTATTATTCCCACTTCCTAAACCGTTAAACCTGTTTAATCCTTTTTAATTTGTTGTTTAGTTATCTTAATATTTCTCACATAATTGTTAGCCCATGATGGATTGATTACTTGTACGAATTATGCTTTTGATTGAAAATAGGATAATTAGACTTGTGTTGGGATTCGAATTGCATGACTGGGAGCTGAATTCCTTTCCAATACCTGAGATTATTCATTCATAATGAACTGAAATCGAATGATCCTTTATTAGTTGTGTACATGGTTGGGTTCAAATATAGGATTGGGTATTTAGTTACCTGAAAATCTATTCATGTAAACTGTCAACTGTTATTGCATTTCCTTAAACCTGAGATGTGATTCCTATCACTGAATTTGATTCAATTTCAAATAATCTTCACTGTTCCAGGTTAACACTTCACTGATATTTGTTCCCAGGTTTACCTACACACATTGCCTATCACTCACTGATTTCAGGAACACCACACACAGGCTTATTGCCATGCCACTATTCCTATTTGCACACACAAGTGTCAATGTACACTACACTGTCATGTTATTCCCCGCACTGAATTCTTGTTTTCCCATTCACTGATTACCTATAGTTAGCTTACTATTTTTTTCATTTGCCCACACACAAATGTATTTTCTGATTCCATTGACACTGAACACAGGCTCTCATACCTTCACACACACACTGTTCTCATATGTACACTGTTTTGCATTTGACACATGAACACAATGTATTCACTGTTTTTCCAGATTTCTTACTCTACTGTTTTTAGGATTCACACTCTTACACATTGTTAGCTGCCCCACTATTTTTCCAGATTTCACTATAGTAGTTCACTGATTTCCAGGTTACAATGTTAGCTCACTGGTTTTCTAATGCCACTATTTTTATATTACCTTAACTACTTTTTTCCAATTACTCTCACACACACACAAGTGTATGTCACTAACACTACACTGTTCTATTTTCAGGATATCATGACACACACACTCTTGTATTCTCACACACACACACATGAACACATTCATGTATCTTTCCTATTCTATATATATATGTGTATATACATATATACATGTATATATATTTATGTGAGGTGTATATATCGGTATCCTATATATTATAAAATGTGTGTGTATTATATTAGATATATGTATTGACATGTGGTCATGTAATTTATGGGTTGGTTTATAAGCGTGATATAGCCTATGGCCTATGGGTGTGTCTGTTTGCCTAGGGAGTCTTGATAGACTTGTTTAGCCTTGTTTAGACCTAGAATAGACTAGTTAGACTAGTATAGACTTGTTTGACTTAGGTTTGACCTAGTTGACCTAGTTTGACTTTTAGGGTTGACCAGAGTTGACCAAGAGTTGACTTTGGTCTAAATTGACCTAGATTCATGTATAATGCATTGAATTGCATCTTATTATCATTAACTCATAGTGACTTGTACTGTTCTATAGGAGACAGACGCCACTCCTCGGACAGTAGATATTCTTCAGATTCTCAGGATATAGGCGAGTACATTCTCTGATCATTTCATATCCTATATTAGGAGTATTTTTCCTGCTTTAGATTACTTTACATGATGCTGACACGTTGGAAACACGAATTAGTACTATATGGATCTTGTCGTGCGATGTTATCCCCTTAGCGGATACATCGGGTATTTCGTGTTCGTGTACTTTATCATGAGCATCGTGTACTCCTTGTGTTCGTACTTTTCGTGTACAAATCGTGTGAAATTGTGTATACTCATGTGCCCACATGATCTTTGTGTGCGACTATACTTCGTGTACAATGACATAACTTGGCTTGATCCTTGTGTATTGATTGGGGCGGTGGAGTAGAAGTGGTTATGTAATCAATCCAGTAGATTACTCGTGTATAACCTCTGTAGATTACTCATGTACAACATCGTGCCTTTTATATAACCGTCTTGTGCTCTGAATCACTAGTGACTGATAGTTCTCTATATACTGTAGCTATTTATTTACAGTCTTCCTTTTTATCATGTTATTTCATTCAGTTACTTGTATCTTACTCTCTAGCATGATTATATATCCTGACCTGTTATGATTTGTTGAAATATACTGTGCTCGCTCATGTCCTGACTGGACCTGTTAAAATATTACAGAGGATGAGGCTGAGGTGTTCTGCCCTACCTACTACGGTGCTACACTAGATGAGTGCTGTGACTTGAACCTGCAGCAGGATCCACTAGCAGTTGACGACACTCCCTTAGATTAGGATGTCTTTACTTTTCATGGATTACTGTATATGGATTCTGAGATATTGGGATATGTACTTATTTAGACACTTAGAATTCTGGATTGTATCTCTGTGTTTTTATTCTGGATATTTATCTATCTATCTATCTTTATTCTGTTCTACCTTAGTTGTGATTGAGATTGTATCTGCTATGTCACCTCCATTCGGAGAGTATATACTGTACATGTACCTTTATATTGTTTAGATGTTGACCTAGGACAGCGTTCTACTACCGACACTGTGGCATAGGCTGGATGTACCATGTCTCATGCCCTTACTCTAGGGTGTGGGTCGTGATACGTTTTTAGTGGTGGCCCATGCAGGTCTAGATTAGAAATGTAGTGGTATTCGAACTAGAATATCGCTGCAGCCTGCAGTAGGATTTAGTATTTTTTTGAAGGTACTCAATCACACTAGAAAAAACTCCGTATCAGATTTTGTATATCTACTTTTGCTGCTTATTACTTTCCTTAGAATTTTAAACTGTCCTCCTTTGATATTTCGACTCATTCTCAGTAATTGTTTCTTGTTTGATCTGTGTCTCTAGGATGGTTGAGACGAGATCACATCGCCCTGGACCAGGAGACGCTGGATAGGGGTCTAGCACCTCTCGACCTCAGCAGCAGCCAGCTTCCGGTGCCACAGGGCCAGTGCAGCCCTCAGGGGTCGGTATTTCTGCAGCTTTTGGAGGAGCATCTCCACCAGCTAGGAGGCCGAGCATTGTGATTCCTGAGATCCTTCTACTGCAACAGCCTCCGCCTGCGGGGACGGTAGATGCTGTACATCTCTTCTCCTTCGTGGAGAGGATTCTGGAGTCCCACCAGCAGCAGCAGCTGCAGCAGAGGCAGACTGTAGATTTTCGTTAGGGGATCGACGAGGCACACCAGCTGGTTCGCACTGCAGTTGAAATAATTACTGCTCAAGGGGCACAGCAGCAGCCCCGTAGAAGGGAGAAGGATATATAGGACTTTCAGAAGATGCATCCTCGAGAGTTCCTGGGTACAGAGGGCACCCGCTATGCCGGCGACTGGATCGAGCATATCGAAGAGATATTCCGACTGGCGGAGATACCAAATCGACTCCAGATCGAGGCGGCGGGCAGCCAGATGCAGGACTTAGCCCATGCATGGTATCAGACAGATCCCAGGATGGGAGTTAAGGGCCAGACTTGGGCCCAGTTCAAGGAACTGTTTAAGAAGCTGTTCTTTTCTGATGTGGCCTTGAGAGGTATCGAGGCACAGTTCGAGGGTCTGGTTCAGGGGAACCAGACGATAGCTGAGTTTGCTGGAGAGTTTTGTAGATTGGCTCAATTTATAGATGACTTGACCGAGAAGACGAAGGAGAGGAAGTTTCGTCGAGGCTTGATTAGAGAGGTTCGGTCGCTGACTAAGAGCGACCGGAATGCCACCTTTGCAAAAATATTTTATGGGGCTATGGTGGAGGAGGACGACCTAGGATTGAAGCAGAAGAGGGGTCGTGACTTCCAGGGTGGTAGCAGCTGTCAGGGGTAGGCCAAGAGGCCTCACTTCCAGCATCAGCAGCCACAGAGGCCAGTTCAGCAGTATCAGCATCAGGGCCGTACACCTTTTCAGCAGGTACAGCATCAGCAGCAGAGAAGGCAGTAGGCACCCAGGCAGCAGGCTATCAGTTGTACATTCTGCAAGAAGCCTAGGCACAAGTGGGAGGAGTACAGGAAGAGACTTGGCAGATGCTTGATGTATGGTTCGACGGACCATCAGATACAAGACTGTCCAGTTACGAGGATGCGTCCAGTACCAGGAGGAGTTGGGGCAGCCAAGGCTCCAGCAGACCAGCTGAAGGGGCCATTGCCGACCCAGTAGCAGAGGTTCTACCAGCACCAGCAGTAGGCATGAGGTGGACAACAGGGGCGAGCTTTCACCATGGCGGCTGAGGAAACAGAGGTCGTAGGGGAGTTGATAGCAGGTTCGGTTCTTCTAGACTCCATTCCAGCTTTTGCACTCTTTGATTCCGGGGCTTCCCACAGCTTTGTGTCAGTATCTTATGCTATTAGACACAGTCTGGTTTCTGAACCATTGCCTAGGACCTGCAAGATCATGACCGGGGGTGGCGTCATCCTCGTGAGTGATGTTTATAGAGGACGGAGCATTATTTTGGGAGGCCGAGAGTTGGGAGTGAGTTTACTCGTCATGCCACTACCGAACTACGATATTGTATTAGGTATGGACTGGCTGAGTAGACACCATGCCCGCATTGATTGCCGAGGGGGTAGAGTTTTGTTTAGGGCGCCAGAAGAGCTAGAGTTTGAGTACACCCGTCGGCAGGCAGAGCAGGACAGTGGAGTCTTCTATGGAGCTTCAGTTGAGGAGCAGGTGGCTCCGCATCCCTTGATCGTAGAGTTTATGGACGTATTTCCAGAGGAGTTTCCAGGGCTTCCATCGGACAGGGATGTAGAGTTCTTGATAGACTTGGTTTCCGGTGCGAAATCGATTTCTCAGCATGTCTATCGAGTGAATAACAGTAAATTGGTGGAGCTGAAAAAGTAGGTGGATGAGCTGCAGGACAAGGGCTTCATCCGATCGAGTTCTTCACCTTGGTGTGCACCGGTAATCTTTGCACCCAAGAAGAATGGGTCGGTACGGATGTGTATCGACTACAGGGCACTTAACAACCTGACGATTAAGAACCGATACACACTGCCGCGGATCGATGATCTCTTTGATCAATTGAGCGGAGCTCGGGTGTTCTCCAAGATTGATTTGAGGTCGGGTTATCACCAAGTGAAGGTGAAGCGGGAGGATATTCCCAAGACCGCTTTCAGGACGCGGTACGGGCAGTTTGAGTTTTTGGTTATACCATTTCGGCTGACCAATACACCAGCAGTTTTTATGAACTTAATATACAAGGTGTTCCACCAGTACTTGGACAAGTTCATGGTGGTATTCATTGATGATATTCTGGTGTATTCTAAGACAGAAGAGGAGCACGAGGAGCACTTGAGAGTGGTTCTGGAGACACTCAGGGAGGAGAGGTTGTATGGCAAGCTCTCGAAGTGCGAGTTCTTCCTAGACAGAGTAGACTTCTTTGGTCATGTGGTGACTGGAGATGGTATCTCAGTGGACCCGAAGAAGATCACAGCAGTTGAGGCCTGGGCAGCGCCGACTTCAGTGGCAGAGATCAGGAGTTTCCTAGGGCTGGAAGGATATTACAGAAGATTTGTGCAGGATTTCTCCCGGGTTGCAGAGCCGTTGACTCGGTTGACCCGGAAGGATGCTGAGTATGTTTGGTCAGAGGAGTGTGAGACAGCTTTTGATGAGTTAAAGAAGTGGCTTACGACAGCTCCGATTCTGACATTGCCTTAAGGATCAGGTAGATTCACTATTTATAGTGATGCTTCAGGGAAGGGGCTGGGTTGTGTCTTACACAGCATGGGAAGGTGATTGCCTATGCTTCTAGGCAGTTACGTCTCCATGAGAAGAACTATCCTACCCATGACCTGGAGCTGGCAGCAGTAATTTTTGCTCTGAAGTTGTGGAAGCACTATCTGTATGGCGAGAGGATGGAGATTTTTACAGATCATAAGAGCTTGAAGTACGTATTTACACAGAAAGAGCTCAACATGAGGCAGCGCATATGGCTAGAGTTAATGAAGGATTTTCACATCCTACTTCAGTATCATCCAGGAAAGGCCAACATGGTTGCCGATGCCTTGAGTAGGCATCTGACAGCTATGTGTTTGACTATGGATCAGTACTTGCTTGCAGACTTGGAGAGCCTTGGGATTGAGGTGATCGTGCCCGGAGTACAGATGCAGTTGTGGGGCCTTCAGATACAGTCGGACTTGATGGAGAGGATCAAGGCGACGTAGTTCGAGGATGTGGCTCTGCGGTGTATCCGAGAGCAGGTTCGTACAGGGTTGGTGGATGGTGAGTTTTTACTTGCAGAGGATGGTGCCTTGAGGCACGGTTCTAGGTTATGTGTGCCTAGTGGGGAGCTCAGAGTGCAGATCTTGCAGGAGGCTCACAGATCGTAGTACTCTATACATCCTGGTATAAACAAGATGTACAGGGATCTGCGAGAGCACGTCTGGTGGTACGAAATGAAGCGGGAGGTAGCCCACTTCGTAGCTAGATGCTTGGTCTGTCAGCAGGTCAAGGCAGATGCCCGAAGGACTATTGCAGCCGTTGCCCATTCCAGAGTGGAAGGGGGAGCATGTTACCATGGATTTCGTATCTGGGTTACCGCGTACACCATGAAAGAAAGACACGATTTGGGTCATCGTTGACAGGTTGACCGAATCGGCCTATTTCTTGCCATTCAAGGTGGGTACGTCTACAGAAAGGCTTGCAGAGTTGTACATGCGGCAGATAGTCAGGATTCACGGAGTTCCCATCAGTATTGTCTCAGATCGGGATAGTCGCTTTACTTCCCATTTCTGGAGGAGTCTGTAGACTAGTTTGGGCACTCAGCTCAAGTTTAGTACTGCATACCACCCCAGACAGATGGACAGTCAGAGAGGACTATTCAGACGCTTGAGGATATCCTACGGACGTACGTCCTAGCTAGATTTTGGAGGTTCCTGGGAGGATCATCTACATTTGGTGGAGTTTGTTTATAACAACAGTTATCAGGCCAGCATTGAGATGTCACCTTTTGAGGGTCTGTACCGGCGTAGGTGTCGTACACCCTTATCTTAGGATGATGTTGGAGAGCGAGCTTTACTGGGACCAGAGATGGTTGTTGACGCAGCCGAGAAGGTGAAGCTCATTAGGGAGAGACTTCGCGTGGTGCAGGACAGACATCGGCACTGGGCCGATAGCCACCGGAGGCCGTTGGAGTTTGAGGTACAGATTTAGAGATAGAATTAGAAGTAGGTTGTATTTTTGTTTTGTTTGATTGATCGTGTTTGATTTTTAGTAACTTGAGACCTTGCTTGTGATTAGGTTGGAGACATAGTTTTTCTGCGGATATCTCCGACTCGTGGTACGATACGTTTTGGTGGAGATGGGAAGCTTAGCCCGCACTTCATCGGACCTTTCGTGATCAACGGGAGGGTCAGTGACGTGGCTTAAGGCTAGACTTTCCACCTGCACTAGTGGGCATCCACAACGTATTCTACGTATCACAGTTGAGTTGGTACGTGGCTCACCCAAGCCATGTGTTCGATCATTCAGAGATTGAGGTTGGACCTACTCTCAGTTATCCAGAGTAGCCTGTGGAGATTCTGGATCGCCGGAAGAAGGTGCTGAGAAACCAGGTGATACCCTTGGTTCGCGTCGCATGGAGACATCATTATCCAGGAGAGTCAACCTGGGAGCGGGAGGATGAGATGCGCGAGCGATACCCATATTTGTTTGCACCGTGAGGTATGATTATCTATCCTTCTCATCTGTTAGTTTCGCCCTTTTAATTTCGAGGACAAAATTATTTTAAGGGGGTAGATTTGTCACTACCACATTTCTAGCTTGAGGGTATTTTGGTCATTTTTAAAATTTTGGGAATTATTTGGGATTATTAGTATTAATTATAATTATTGGAATTTTAAGTGATTTTTAGTATAATTGTTTTGGTGCTATTATTGACTTTGACTCGGGGTGACTTAGGAGACTGTCCTAGAGGCTAACCTAGGTCATGACTACTTGGTTAGAGTGTGTAACCCTAGCTTGACCTAAGTTAGTGATATACTACTCATTAGAATTTATTTGGAGAAATAAGAATTTATTTGGCTAGAGAATGGCTTGTGATTTCATAAGTCATGGTTTATGGCTTAGGCCCATAGAGGCCCATAGACCACTAGTGGAACCCTAACCCTAGCCCAACCCCCACTTGGCCGGCCACCTAGGGTTCTCCCCATCTATTTAATGTCTCTTAAAATTTAGGGCTAGCCTCCTTAGAAAAAATAGCAAGCTTAAAGAAGAGGTAAACGCTTTCTTCCCCAATCCACAACTTCTCCATTCCAACTCCTTTTTCTTCCTAATTTCTTGCAATAGATTCTAATTACTGTGTTCTCTATGCCTGTAGTGAGAAATTTCAGGGAATGACCAATTTGAAGGAGTTTTGGTAGCTTGAGGAACCACTCACATTGGAGCTTTTTGAGCCATTTCAAATCCATAGGTAATTTCGAAACCACTCCATAAAATAGTGTTCTAATTGCATATTTAGGAAGCCGTAGGTCTACCCTAACTTTAGATACAGCTACTTCTAGGTTTCGTGTCCAATACGTCTCCGTATCGGACACGCATCAATGGATACGTATAGGTGTTCCAAGAAATGCCACAGTGGGCATTTCATCACTATTTTCCAATTTGGTTCGAATAGAAAATTAGGGTTTAGGCTCGCTTATGGTTTTCTCGTGTCCTGAGGTTGTATTGGTGTCGTATCGTGTCGTATTGGACATGCCACTTGGACACGTGTAAATTGACATGTGGGTGCGGGAAGTGTCTGACACGAGGCTCTCGAAGTTTTATGGGCCCTCGTGTCGTGTCAGACACGGTATTGCGTGTGCACGGGGCGTGCACTGTGCGTGCACAGTTCTGTGGTTTGTTTCACTGTTTTAATTCTAGTTTTAATGGTTTTAATTGTGATTTTAAATGCTAATTAGATTCCTATACATGTTGTTAATATATGTTAGATTGATTTTACATTTGGGATTGGGTTTGTCATGTGGATGGGGATTCAAATTTGGTAAATTGTATGTTAACTGATACTTGACTGATACCACATTATTATTTCCACTTCCTAAACTGTTAAACCTGTTTAATCCTTTTTAATTTGTTGTTCAGTTGTCTTAATGATTCTCACATAATTTTTATCCCATGATAGATTGATTACATGTACGAATTAGGCTTTTGATTGAGAATGGGATAATTAGACTTGTGTTGGGCTTCAAATTGCATGACTGGGAACTGAATTCCTTTCCTATACCTGAGATTAATTCATTCCTAATTAACTGAAATCGAATGATCCTTTATTAGTTGTGTACAAGGTTGGGTTCAAATGTAGGATTGGGTAATTAGTTACCTGAAAATCTATTCATGTAAACTGTCAACTGTTATTGCATTTCCTTAAACCTGAGATATGATTCCTAGCACTGAATTTGATTCCATTTCAAATAATCTTCACTGTTCCAGGTTAACCCTTTACTGATATTTGTTCCCAGGTTTACCTACACACATTGTCTATCACTCACTGATTTCAGGAACACCACACACAGGTTTATTGCCATGCCACTATTCCTATTTGCACACACAAGTGTCAATGTACACTACACTGTTATGTTATTCCCCTCACTGAATTCCTGTTTTCCCATTCACTGAGTACCTATAGTTAGCTCACCGTTTTTTTATTTGCCCACACACAAATGTATTCCCTGATTCCATTGACACTGACCACAGGCTCTCATGCCTTCACACACACACTGTTCTCATATGTACACTGTTTTGTATTTGACACATGAACACAACGTATTCACTGTTTTTCCAAATTTCCTACTCTACTGTTTTTAGGATTCACACTCTTACACATTGTTAGCTGGCACACTATTTTTCCAGATTTCACTATAGTAGTTCACTGATTTCCAGGTTACAATGTTAGCTCACTGGTTTTCTAATGCCACTATTTTCATATTACCTGACTGTTTTTTTTCAATTACTCTTACACACACACAAGTGTATATCACTAACACTACACTGTTCTGTTTTCAGTATATCATGGCACACACACTCTTGTATTCTCACACACACACACACATGAACACATTCATGTATCTTTCCTATTCTTTATATATATGTGTATATTCATATATACATGTATATATATTTATGTGAGATATATATAGGTATCCTCTATATTATAAAATGTGTGTGTGTATTATATTAGATATATGTATTGACATGTGGTCATGTGATTTGTGGGTTGGTTTATAGGTGTCATATAGCCTATGGCCTATGGGTGTGTCTGTTTGCCTAGGGAGTCTATATTGACTTGTTTAGCTTTGTTTAGACCTAGAATAGACTAGTTAGACTAGTTGTTTGCCATTGATTATAAAAGAACAGAACAATTTATATGGGAGGATTGGACTTTTACTTCACAACACAAACTCGCTCGTACAAAGAAAGCCTAGGGACAAAAACCTAGGTACAGCAGTCTAAGTACGATTGTTTAGTTTTGATTTTGGGGGGTGACGGTAGAGTCTCGGGAAAGCGACGGCCGCTCTGCCTTACTCCTTGGATGATCAGACGTAGCCTTGGCTCTGATGAAGAAATGCTCTCTGGATGGGAAGATTCTTCTGTGCGCGCCTTTTTGTTTCTCTGTGTGTCCAGCCGGGTGGAGAGGATCTCTTTTGCAAGGGAATGGCACCTTTCTATATTCTTTTTTTTGTTTCTCTGGATCCGATCCTTCTGCAAGGGAATGGCACCTTGCTATTTATAAGAATGGGGTATGATCATTAGGGTTTGCAATGATTCTCTCCTTGAAAAGTCGACGGCCAATCTTCTGGGCCACTAATCTTGATTGCATTATATCTGGGCAATTGATTCTTGATTGCGCTAAATCTGTATGGACAATTAATGCTGATTACAATAAATCCTCATAATCTGTTATAACAAGCTCGGATCTTCCACCACGTGTCCCATTTACTTAATCACAACAAATCTGATTTGATTTGAGTAATAATGGTGATTGCACTAAATCTGGTTGTCAGGATTTACGAGCAGCCATAACTCCGAGGGGATAAGACAGCCACGTGTCTCAACTTGTCATGAGGATTGCCACGTGTCTCAACCGTCATGAAAAGGGCGTCTGGCAGAGCCGCATAAGTGTGGTCTAAGTGAACCGCATACGGGTGACTTCCAAGTCCTAGCCGGATGAAGGTAACCGCCGCATGGGGACAGCGGCTTCGTGAAGGAGGCGACCACATGAAGGGGGCAGCTGCATGAAGGTCACGGCCGCATGAAGCGGGCAGCCGCATGAAAATTGACAGCCGCATAGGGATGGCAGCCGTATGAGAATTGACAGCCGCAAGGGATGGCAGCCGCATGGAGCGAGCAACCGCATAGGGGTGCTTGGGACTTGACGGATCCTGCCAGAAAGATTTTCTTCTTTTTCCAAGGAGCATGCCATCATCATTCCAGCTTTTATGTCAAAGCTATCATTCATTGTGTCAGAGCTGTCATTCATTGCGTCAGAGCTGTCGTCAGAGCAATTAATTGGGAGTAGAAGTGGGCCGCGTATCTTTGCCCGAGACGCATGGAGCTGTTGGGGAGTCTCGAGCCGCATAAAGTTCTAAGCCGCATGAGGCTCCCTCTGTTTGGAGCCGCATGGATTTTTCTTGTCCTTTTCCATGCTTCTACAAGACCCCCTTCAAAGTTTTTAATTTAAAAAATTAAAATACTTTGAATAAGAAGCATGGCTATATATAAGCTCTTCTGGCCGCATAAGGTATTATAGCCGCATGGGCTTCCTAGCCGCATGAGATGTTCTGGCCGCATGGCCTTGTTAGCCGCATGAGATGCTCTGGCCGTATAGCCTCGCTAGCCGCATGGGCCATTTCTGACCGCATGGCCTGTCTGGCAGCATATGCTCTCTGCCACGTCTTTTTGTATGTATCTCATTTATTGTCCTTAATTTGCTTGAGATTTAAAGCCGCCTTTTGGGGCAGGATCCCAAGGGTCGGTTCAAATTTGCCTCAGATTTCCTTCGATGACTGAAGTGTCAGTTTTACAGCACGCGGATCGTAGCATCCCCTCCTTTTCTGTCTATAAATAAGAGCGTCTTTTGGGTAGAGAGACTTCTTTACTTTCCTCTGCCTTCAACTCTTCTTGCCCTAGATTTATGCCTTCATTTTTCTTCTCCGATCATCATCGACAATGGCCCCCAAGTCTTCCAAGGCTGCGACTGCGACGAAGGGTAAGGGAGTGGCTTCTTCATCAGCCACAGCGCCTGAAGTTCACCCCGACGTTCACCTCCCTATTGTTGGTAAGCACTTGGGCGGATCACATATTTTGAAACTATACCAAAGATGGCTCTGTTGCATGCTTTATGCACAAGCCTTTAATGCGTTCCTCATTTTCGTCGAACTGTTCAATTTGTCGGGGCCGTATGTTCGTCTCGTGTCCGAGCCGCATGGGGGTATACTCTATGTCCAAGTCGCATAGACGCTTTACGAACTGAACCGCATAATGACCCTTCGAACAGAGCCGCATAAGTCCCTATGAAGCGAGCCGCATGAAGCCCTCTCAAACAGGGCCGTATGAGTTCGTCTGGATTGGGCCGCATAAGGCTCTGACCATCTAACTTTGTTTCTTTTTATTTTTGATTCTTGCAGCATCCCTGCTGTAGGCTGAGATCATTGTGAACGAAGAGCTGTTGCCTCCTCTCAAATAAGAGTCATCGTTTGTTAAGAAGGAGGTGATACCAACAACGGAGGAACAGAAAGGAGAGCTGGCACCCATTGCTGTAAAGGAGGAGTCCCAGTCTGACGGCGGTAGTACTGGGAGTTCTGACCTTCCTACTCCGGACGAGGATTTTGCTCAAGTAGATCCTTCATATGTAAAATGGTTGAGGGATTGGTATATGCGCCCCCGCAACTAGGATTCGTGGGCTCTCATAAATGTCCGTCTTTTGTCTTGATATTTCTGTCTGTCTTTAGCTGCAGTTTGTGTTTTGCTTCTTTTGGACATCAATGTAATATTTTCTTTTTGGTCTGAATAAAATGATAGAGGACTTTTCCGACTTGCTCATGAGATATAGTCATGTGAATGTAAGCGCTTTTGAATGACCGGAATACATTCGCTCTATTCTTTGCTTTTTAGTAGTTGCCCCAATGAGAGACTTTTTGTGGACCTATTATCCTTGGCATACCCTGATTCTGGATACGGATAATAAGTCGAGAGAGAACCAACATACTTACTCAGAGGTAATGAGGACGTGGTAAATATGAGGGTTTCTTCGATGGAGCCTTCCCACTCAAAGGTAATGAGGACATGGCAGGAGTGGGCTCCATGAAGGGGTACATAGAACAACTCAGAGGTGGCATCGACATGGAAGTTCTATGTGAGGGGGCGGTTTATTTTTGATGGAAGGGAAACAACTCAGAGGTAGCATCGACGTGGTTGTTTCAAAAAATCTGTGGATCTGTTACCCTTTTTGTGCACTAAAAGTGCAGGTATTGGATCATAAGGGGGAAGCTCTTTTCGGGAAGAAAGTTCAGAGGTATAATCATACATAACTTACTACCTAAAAGACGTGGTATAGATTCATTTGGAGTGATCAGAGTGTAAGTTCAACGGTACCTGCGGGTACATAACTCGACAATCTGGGAGATTTGGAGTCAGCCTGTGAGTTCAGCGGTACGAGCGGGTATATAACTCATCATTCTGGAAGATTTGTAGTCGGGATGTGAGTTCAGCGGTACCAGGGGGTACGTTACTCATTGCTTCGGAAGATTTATTTTCGAGATGTGAGGTCAGCGGTACCAGAGGGTACATAACTCATTACTGTTGCAGATTTGTAGACGGGATGTGAGTTCAGCGGTACCAGCGGGTACGTAACTCAACACCCTAGCAGATGTTATTTCAGACATAATACTTCTTTAGGAACTTGCCGTTGATGGACAACATGAGCAAGTCTCCATTTTGTTTTGCAAGGCGGTAAGCTCCATTGGAGAATACAGCATCGTTGATGAACGGGCCTTCCCACTTTGGCTGGAACTTGTCGGCGATTTTGTGAGTCATAACCATCGGCCTCCGAACCGCTAGAATGAGGTTGCCCACTTAGAATGTTCTGATTTTAACCTTCTTGTTGAAGTCTCCGGAGATGCGTGCCTGGTACAGCTCGATTCGTTGTTGAGCTAATAGGTGCTTCTCATCCAAGGCCTCCAACTCTTGCAGTCGGCGATGGTGATTATCATCTGTTGTCAACCGATAGGTGAGAGCGATGCGGAGCGAGGGAATTTGAGTCTCTAGTAGGAGAAATGCCTCAATCCCATATACCAGAGAGAATGGCGTGTTCCCAGCGGCCGTCCGTACTGTAGTGCGGTATGCCCACAAGCATTCGTCGAGCTTTTCATTCCAGTCGCATTTGTTTGATGATACGAACTTTTTGAGAAGATTGATGATTGTTTTATTGAATGCTTCAGCCAGGCCATTAGCCGCTGGGTTGTATGGTGTTGAAGCAATATTCTGGATTCGATGTTTGTCGCAGAACCGATAAAAGGCGTGGCTTGCGAACTGCGGGCCGTTGTCATGGATGATCCTTCGGGGCAATCCAAAGCGATAAATGACGTGATGCTTGAGGAAGCTGATCACGTTTGAAGTCTTCACTTCTGTTAATGGAACAGCCTCCGCCCATTTGGAGAAGTAATTTGTGATTGCGAGTATGAAACGATGTCCTCTGGACGAAGGTGGAGTGATCGGACCAATGATGTCCATTTCCATGCTTCGAAGGGCCAGGATTCTATCGTCGGATATAGAAACTCGGATGGCTGGTGGATGAAATCTGCTTGGACTTGACAGGTTTTGCATTTTTATGCATAGTCTATTACGTCTGCAACCATTATGGGCCAGTAGTAACCCATTCGGCGAAGGCGATCTTATAGTTTTGGGCCAGCTGATGGGCCCCACAGATGCCATCATGAGATTCATGCACGGCTTCTTTGGCTTCTGTATTTGACAGACACCGAAGCAGTAATCCATCGTATGATAGTCGATACAAAATTTTCATCTCTGTATCATAGAAGAATCTGAGGGAACGTCTTCTGATAGAAGTGGCTTCCTTCGGATTCTCTGGCAGGATGTCGTAGATTACGAAGTCAATGAATGGCTGTCTACAGTCTGATGCTTCGTCGACTGCCAGTGCGGAGTGACTTTCAACACATTGAATGTTATTTCTGTGACAGACCAACTCGCGGTCTATTATGTCAACCAGATGATGAGCATGGTTCGGAACTGCTAAGGAAGCGGCGAGACCTGCTAGGACATCGGCTTCAATGTTCTGGAGCCTGGAAATATGTTCTATGAAGAACCCTTCCAAGGATGAGATGATGTCAATCGCTATTTGGTGATAGGGGATCATGTCTTCATGGCGAACCTCGTATGAACCCCGAATCTGATTGACGATTAGCTGTGAATCGCCATATGCTTCGAAGTATTCAACCCCCAGCTCCTTTGCAAGTCGGAGGCCAATGACCAGAGCATTGTACTCGGCCACATTGTTTGAGCAGGACTCCGTGAGGGAGTAAGCCCGATTGATCACCAGCCCGGAGGGAGAAATCAGCACCACTCCGACTCCAGCGATAATGTTGTCCTTGGGCCCCGTTCTGAAAGCACCGTCGAAGAACATTCGCCATATGGTATCATGAGAGACCGCATTTGAATTAGCGACCTCGTCTGGTATCTCTTCGTCTATTATGGTTGACTCCGAACCTGGATGAGCTGCTAAAAAGTCTGCCAGAGCTTGACCTTTAACAGCCTTTTACGGAACGAAGATCATGTGGTAAGGGGACAATAATATTGCCCAGGTAGCGAGACGAGAGCTGAGTGCACCTGGTTTAGTCATGAGGACCCTGAGGGGGTTGACTCTTGATATGACGTAGATGGTTTATCCTGTGACGTAGTATCGCGTCTTCTGAATGGCAAAAACCAGAGCAAGGCACTCTTTCTCTACGGCAGTGTATCGATGCTATGGCACCATCATCATTCGGCTGAGGTAATATATAGCTTTCTCATGGCCTGCATCATTGTTTTGTGCTAGCAGAGCATCGAGAGAATGTTTCATCGCTCGTACATAGAGCAAGAATGGTCTTCTGGCAATCGAGGCTACCAGGACTGGAGGGTTCGTCAGGTATTCTTTGATGCTGTCGAAGGCACGCTGGCATTCTTCATCCCATACGAATGAAATATCTTTCTTCATAAGGTGGGTGAATGGTTTACATCGTCCGGAGAGGTTAGAGATAAACCTCCTGATGTAGGCTAGCCTCCCTTGAAGGCCTCGGAGTTCAAGGAGATTTTTCGGGGGACCCATCTCCATGATTGCCTTCGTCTTCTCAGGGTCGACGTGGATACCCTGGGAGGTAATGATGAAACCCAAGAACTTTCCGCTGGATACGCCCAAGAAGGATTTTGTGGGATTCATTTTCAAATTGTGCACTCGCATCAGGTCGAACACTGTCCTCAGATCATGCAGATGATCTTTCTTAGAGCAGATTTTGACGGCAATGTCGTCGACGTAGCATTCCACTGTCTTGCGCAAGTGGTCTCTAAAGATGATGCTCAGAGCTCTTTGATAGGTGGTGCCAGCGTTCTTTAAATCGAAAGGCATGACTGTGTAACAGTATGTGCCAATCGGTGTTCAAAATGATGTGTGCTTCTCGTCATCGAGAGACATCTTGATTTGGTTGTATCCCGAGAAACCATCCATGAATGACATGCGGTCGAAGCCGCAGGTGTTGTCAATCATAATGTCCGTGATAGGGAGAGAAAACTCATCTTTAGGACACGCCTCGTTCAGGTTGCAAAAGTCGATACAGATTCGAATCTTTCCACTTATTTTGAGGACCGATACTATGTTGGCAACCCAGTCAGGATGTTGTTCCATACGGATGAAGCCGCTGGCTATTAGTTTGTTGACCTCAGCTTCATTAGCATTCATGACGTCGGGACGAAATTGTCGCTGTTGTTGTTTGACTGGTCTTGCGTTCGGACGGATGTTGAGTTTGTGAAGTACAATCTCAGGGTTTAGTCCTGGCATATCTTCGTAGCTCCAGACGAACACGTCGATGTATTCTCTGACGAGTTGCAGTAGTGATTCTCGCTCTTCGTCTGTCAGATTCTTGCTGACGAAGATTGGCTTTGGAGAGGACTCCTCACCGAGATTGACTTGTACAACCTCATCCTCGGTGGGAGGCTCTCTTTGTTCGAACTGCTTCTTCCACTACGCATCTAATTGTTGTGCCTATGGCTCTAGCGCAAGAAGTTTGGGAATGTCTTCATCTTCTTCGTAGGCGTCGGCAAATGCCATATTGATAGACCAGACTTCTCTGAGCATGTCCCCGATGCTGTCATCTAAATCAAAAGTGTATGATCCGGCTGGGTGTAAATGCCAGTCGCATTCCTCGTCTGAGCTTTCAGGGGTTGTTGCCGGTGTAACATAACCTAGCCCACATCTGGCTTTGTTATAGTAGTCTCGCGGTTTCCCAGCCGGGACCGGCAATTATAAGGGTAATCGGCGTCCAGTGCCGTAGTTCAAGCCTGGTGTAGTTTCCAGATCATACCCTTGTTTTTGAATAAGGTACTTGGATCGGGGACTATACAGATAAGGGGCAATCTTCTGGTGTCGGGTTCGAGATCAAATTCTTCTACCCTGAAGGGTTGTGGATCATTCTTTCGGCCAAAGATGATTGGATGGTCTTCCCTCGACTATGCGGTAAGCGTCTTCCACTGGAGTAAGTGGGTTTGCAGTGTAGACGTTTGTCACCTGCATGTGTAGGTGAGTGCCTATACCGTGTTCCATAGCATACATTGTACAAAGCTTATTAAGCTCGAGGTAGTTCAAAGACAGCCCTTTATTGATGAAGTAAGATATCTTTTTCAGTGGGATTACATCATCTGTGGATGGTGCATCAGTGTAAGCAGCCACAAACTTGGCCAGTTCTGACTCTTCTTCAGCAACCCCCTGTGTAAATGAGGACTAAGAGGGTGACTTAGGCAGCTTAATCATCAGGGACTCCATGGGTGGAGCAGAACGTGGAGTCGTTGGTGTACTAGCCACCCCAGCTTGGTGGTCGGTGCTGGACGGGGAGTTGTTGCCTGGCTAGCAGTCCCTAGCTTAGTGCTCGGCTGTCGATTCATCCTGGGAAGACGGATCGTCATTGGCTTGACAGAGGGATTGAGCTCCTCTGCTTGTTGCTGGCTAGCTTTAGATAGCCTGATTTTCAGTGGTTCTGTCGTGGGTCTTGGCACTTGGCCAGACCTTGGTAGTCGGATTACCATGTATTCCTCCTGTGCAGAAAGGCTAATTGCGTCCTTACGCGGAGTGGCTGTAAGGGGCATAGTTATGCCAGGCTTGCGGGCCTGGAGGTGGATCGTCAGAGGTTCTTCTGATCCAGATGCTGCTTCAGTTTGAGCTTGAGAATCTCCTTCGGCGAGATGCTTCTTCGACTTCTCATACAAGCATGAGTCTGAGTAGTAGGATTCGACCCCTTTGAAGGGATCGATGTCGGCAAATTCTGTTCTCACGAAGCCATACTTATCGACGTACTTGAAGCACTGGTACAGTATGGAGGGCACGATCATGTAATCGTGCATCCAAGGACGCCCCAGGAGAATATTGTAGGAAGTGTCCGCATCTATGACATAACAGGTTACTTCTGACTGAAGGTCACCGATTTGGCACTTTAGGCGAATCTTCCCGATCCGGTAGCTCCTGCCCGAATTGAAACTGCTGATGGCGGTGCTTGTTGGTGTCAGGCGATGCATTAGGATGCACAGATGGTGTAGTAAGCTTTTTTGGATGATGCTTATAGAAGAACTGGGATCAATATGCATCCGATCTACCTTAATATCGCCAATGTACCCAGTATAGTACAGAGGGCGATCGTACAGGTTGGTCTTGATGAGCATATCTTGCGGAGTGAAGACATTGTTCGGCATTGATCCTGTGCAAGCGCTGTCCTGGAGATTTACAGGCGAGCTTTCCCCTGTGAGGTTGGACTGAGCTAGATATGTGTCGGCATTCTGAAGTGCCTCGCTTAGTGCGATGCGAACATCCTTGGAGAGTCTCAGGAGTTCATATAGCGATAGTTTGGCTGGTGTGTTGGCCAATTGCGCCAAGATGTCAAAGTTGAACGGCCTCTCCAGTCCATGAGGCGTCTCCCTTCGGAGTAGTTTATCGAAGCGGGTCTCCTTCGGCCTAAGCTTGTCGGTCGTCAAAGGCTGCGAAGGTCCGAGAGCATCAGCGGCCGTCGGCTCATGGTCCTCAGCTGAGTTACCCGGTGGAGGTTGGGTTTGTGCACCGGAGCGGGTTACAACAGCAGTAGCTTCCTCGACCTCTGTCGAGATCGTGCGGCATGATTTGACTTTTCTATTCTTCTTCTTGCTGGTGGAGGGAGGTGCGGACTGAGTCCCCTCAGGTACCAAGTCCGGATGGACCCACATGATCTCCCCTCATGATGTGGTAATGGGTACTAGACTAGCAGCTTGGTCTCGGGGAGGTGAAAGGTTAGCGACCTCCATCCTTGCTCAGAGGACAGGTACTACTCCGTCTTGAGTCTTTGTCGGAAGGAAGTTATCGAATTGTACTGACACCATATTGGCTGCTACCGTCACCTCTTCGAAATCAATGGCCAGGACTTTGGAATCGATGAGATACTGGATGTATCGCTTCAGTTGGTAGCAATCATGTGTGGCATGGTAGATATAACGATGATAGTGGCAGTATTTGGGGTTCTCCATGTCTGCAGGACGAGGCTCACGCCTGGGAGGAGGGAGCTGAATTCTTCCTTCTTTGATGAGCATGTCTAAGATGGGTTTAATATGGCCATCCTCGAAGGAGTTGGTCATCTGAGGCCACTACTTTTCTGCTGGCTTTGATTCGGGCTTTGGGGCTGTGTCGGCCACCATAGCCTGCTTGCCCTTGTTGTCTCGGTTGCTGGAAGAGTTACCACCATTGTTGTTGTTGACGTTAGGGCGTTTGCCCTTGTCTTCCCTTCCGAGATGTACAATCCTAGTTGACGGGCTTTCTTGTCAGCTCCTTTTCTTCCTGAACAACATCCATGAGGGTGGACATTGTCACATCTTGTCCTACTTCGTAGAACCTCTCCAGGAACATACGTTTGAAGCCGGTGAAGGAGTGGATGCAATTGTTCGACAAGTTACGGTACCAGTCGAAGGTGACCCTCTCCAATGCTCCGATGAACAGCCGCGTAAGGATGGCATCATCATGAGGCAGATGGTCGGTTGTGACTTCGAAGTAGGTGATATACCTGCTTGCAGATGTATTTCCATCGTATGGATTGATATGAATGGTTTATATTTTGGTGGGAAGGGAACATCTCTCCACGCAGCGGGATACGGTTGTCGTATCCTGAGGTCTTGGCAGTTTTCTCGGGCATGAAACATGGCCCGGAGCTCCTGGACCTCTCTTCTTGCCTCCCTGGCCTTGTCTTTAGCGGTAGAAGCCGATATTTCAGGAGGATTATCGCCCGAGTTTGGTGCAGCTGAGTTCGAGTCCGCATTCACCGTGGGACCCAAGCTTGTTTGGCCAAGCATTCTTCCATGCAGAGTTGGAATGGCCGCTTTGATCTCGTCCCCAGACCTGACCAAAGCATGTACTATGGCCTCCAGAGTGTCGATGCGTTGGCGATCACTGGGGCCCTCTTGGTTGCTGTTTTTCATGAACACCGTCCTCATATGAGGAGAGATGGAAGGAACGGTAGAGGACGTACCCTCTGAGTCATACCCTTGTACAGAGAAGTTGCCCGGGTACGTGGGAATGTTTTCCTCTGGTTCGGACTCAGAAAGAGTGGTACCCCCAGCTTCTGAGCTTGCCTCGTCTTGGGAGTTGGGGACGTCCTCGGGGATGTCGGGGTCTGCTGAATCTGTTGGGTGAACCGTTTCCCCTGAATTGTCTTCTTGGAACACCGGATTGTCGTGGATGTTTGGAGGAGTGCTACCCCCGGTAGATTTCGTCTTTGAGCGGGTACCTTGGTAAACTCCTCCTATAATAGTGGTAAACAACCGTTTAGAAGAAAGTTTATTAGTTACGCGGGTTAAAAATTTTGGGCTGGAGACATTTGTTTTCTTTCCTCTACTGCTGCCAGGAATCTTCAGAGCAGAATTGCAAGAGGCGACGAGAAGCGCCCCGTCTTCTGAGCTTGGGTGTTGCAATCTTTTGAAGACGGACTGCCGGTTTTTTTGTACTGCTGCCTTGTTGCAGCTGTAGTTGACAATGACTTGGGTGCATTGATGTCCTTGATAGGACTCTTTGTACGTCAAATCTTCGTCTCTTTTCTTGCTCTTGTGAAGAATCACATTGCGTAAGTCACCTATTTTGTGGGCTGGGGAGTCCTGAGCACATGAGTGTGTTGGCCTCCTGTCTACTCCCTGATGTGGAGGTAGCGCGAGTACTTGCCCCTGATCCTTGTTGGGAGATTCTTGATAACTATCCCGTTCGTTGGCCGCCGGGGGCTGGATACGGGTAGTTCTATACAATTTCCATCAGGGGCCCGAGTAATAGTCAGCAGGACACCCTGGTGGTCGGAAATTGGGACAGTCGACTGAGCTCGTCGAGCCCGCGCTGTCCGAGACTTCTTCCTTCTAGCACCTGAGAGTGCGTAGTAGGAAGAGTCCAAGCTGGTCACAACAGAGTCTGGCATATACTTCAGAGAGCCTCTATGGTCAGGACCGTACGAGAGGCGGTCAAAGACTGACCATGAGCCGCATGGAGTAGATGGTATGCGGCTAGGATCAGTCGTCGTACAGGCTGTCTGTATGCGGCTGGTATGTGTAGTCGTACAGGCTGTCTGCATGCGGCTATCCTTTGTGGCTGCATGAACTTTCTGTATGCGGCTAGAAGTCATGGCCGTACAGGCTGTCTGCATGCGGCTGGCAGTTCTGGCCGTATGAGTTTTTTCCATACGGTTGACAGTTGCGGTCGCATGAGCTTTCCCCATACGGTTGGCGCCCTTATATGGCTTGGATTGCACAGAGTTCCTCTTTGCCCCTGCAAGTACAGCATCATAGTGTTTTCTTCTACCGGACTTGGGGACAGCAGAGTCCTCTGTGGTCTGAAGTGGGGCCGCACACGAGAGAGTACTTCTTCGAGAGCATGGGGAGGAGCAGATGATTTGGGTCTCCACTCCATGCGGGCCTTCTTCGTGCGGGCTTGCTGCTGGACCGGGCCAGCGCTTCCTTCGGAGAGCATTTCTTTAAACTCCTGCTGGTCGAACTGGGCGACCAGTATTTGTTGAGTGGAGCCAAGTTTGGCTGCGTCTGATTGCGTCACCAACTCCTCAGCCGTGGAGAAGTTAGTCCCCAGCAGAGTCGCCATCGTGTTTGCCATTAATTATAAAAGAACAGAACAATTTATAGGGGAAGACTGGACTTTTACTTCACAACACAAACTCGCTCGTACAAAGGAAGACTAGGGACGAAAACCTAGGTACAGCAGTCTAAGTACGATTGTTTAGTTTTGATTCTGGGGGTGACGGTAGAGGCTCGGAAAAGCGACGGCCGCTCTGCCTTACTCCTTGGACGATCAAACGTAGCCTCGGCTCTGATGAAGAAATGCTCTCTGGATGGGAAGACTCTTCTGTGTGCGCCTTTTTGTTTCTCTGTGTGTTCAGCCGGGTGGAGAGGATCTCTTTTTCAAGGGAATGGCACCTTGCTATATTCTTTTTCTTTGTTTCTCTGGATCCGATCCTTCTGCAAGGGAATGGCACCTTGCTATTTATAGGAGTGGAGTGTGATCATTAGGGTTTGCAATGATTCCCGCCTTGAAAAGTCGGCGGCCAATCATCTGGGCCACTAATCTTGATTGTATTACATCTGGGCAATTGATTCTTGATTACGCCAAATCTTTATGGACAATTAATGCTGATTGCAATGAATCCTCATAATCTGTTACGACAAGCTCGGATCTCCTGCCACGTATTTTATTTATTTAATCACAACAAATCTGATTTGATTTGAGTAATAATGGTGATTGCACTAAATCTGGTTGTCAGGATTTCTGAGCAGCCATAACTCCGTAGGGATAAGACAGCCACGTGTCTCAACTTGTCATGAGGATCTCCACGTGTCTCAACCGTCATGAGCGGGGCGTCTGGCAGAGCCGCATGAGTGTGGTCTAAGTGAACGACATACGGGTGACTTCCAAGTCCTAGCCGCATGAAGGTAACCACCGCATGGGGGTAGCGGCTTCGTGAAGGAGGCGACCGCATGAAGGAGACAGCCGCATGAAGCGGGCGGCCGCATAAAGGGGGCAGCCGCATGAAGTGGGCAGCCGCATGAAGTGGGCAGCCGCATGAAGCGGGCAGCCACATAAAAATTGACAGCCACATAGGGATGGCAGCCGCATGAGAATTGACAGTCGCATAGAGATGGCAGCCGCATAGAGCGAGCAGTCGCATAGGGGTGCTTGGGACTTGACGGATCCTGCCAGAAAGATTTTCTTCTTTTTCCAAGGAGCATGCCATCATCATTCCAACTTTTATGTCAGAGCTGTCATTCATTGTGTCAGAGCTGTCATTCATTGCATCAGAGCTGTCGTTAAAGCAATTAATTGGGAGTAGAAGTGGGTCACGTGTCTTTGCCCGAGCTGCATGGAGCTGTTGGGGTGTCTCTAGCCGCATAAAGTTCTGAGCCGCATGAGGCTCCCTCTTTTTGGAGCCGCATGGACTTTTCTTGTCCTTTTCCATGCTTCTAAACTAGTATAGACTTGTTTGACTTAGGTTTGACCTAGTTGACCTAGTTTGACTTTTAGGGTTGACCAGAGTTGACCAAGAGTTGACTTTGGTCTAGATTGACCTAAATTCATGTAGAATGCATTGAATTGCATCTTATTATCATTTTAGACTCATAGTGACTTGTACTGTTCTATAGGAGACAGACGCCACTCCTCGGATAGTAGATATTCTTCAGATTCTCAGGATACAGGCGAGTATATTTTCTGATCATTTTATATCCTGTATTTGGAGTATTTTCCTGCTTTAGATTACTTTACATGATGCTGACACGTTGGAAACACGAATTAGTACTATATGGATCTTGTCGTACGATGTTATCCCCTTAGCGGATACATCGGGTATTTCGTGTTCGTGTACTTTATCATGAGCATCGTGTACTCCTTGTGTTCGTGCTTTTCGTGTATACTCATGTGCCCACATGATCTTCGTGTGCGACTATACTTCGTGTACAATAACATAAATTGGCTAGATCCTTGTGTATTGATTGGGGCGGGGGAGTAGAAGTGGTTATGTAATTAATCCAGTAGATTACTCGTGTACAACCTCTGTAGATTACTCGTGTACAATATCGTGTCGTTTACATAACCGTCTTGTTCTCTGAATCACTAGTCACTGATAGTTCTCTATATACTGTATCTATTTATTTACAGTCTTCCTTTTTATCATGTTATTTCCTTCAGTTTCTTGCATCTTACTCTCTAGCATAATTATATATCCTGACCTGCTATGATTTGTTGAGATGTAATGTGCTCGCTCCTGTCCTGACTGGACCTGTTGAAATATTACAGAGGACGAGGCTGAGGCGTTCTGACCTACCTACTACGGTGCTACACTAGATGAGTGCTGTGACTTGGACCTGCAGCAGGATCCACTAGCGGTTGACGACACTCCCTTAGTTTAAGATGTCTTAACTTTTCATGGATTGCTGTATATGGATTCTGAGATATTAAGATATGTACTTATTTAGACACTTATAGAATTCTGGATTGTATCTCTGTGTTTTCATTCTGGATATTTTTCAATCTATCTATCTTTATTCTGTTCTACTTAGTTGTGATTGAGACTGTATCTGCTATGTCACCTCCATTCGGAGGGTATATACTGTACAGGTACCTTTATATCGTTTAGATGTTGACCTAGGACAGCGTTCTACCGCCGACGCTGCGGCATAGGCTGGACGTACCCACGTCTTGTGCCCTTACTCTAGGGTGCGGGTCGTGACAAGTGTCTATTACGTATTGCAACATCTTGATACTTATTTGTATTCCAGCCAGTAGAGTCTCATAAGGAACATCTACTCTTTTATGCATCAAAAAACAAGTGTTTATTCTATATGCCTTAAAATTATTAAAGTTCATAACTTATTAATTTGGGACACATCTAATCCTCTCAATCACAACTGCACATGTGCAAAAGACATCCATTCCCTCAAGTCTGTTCTGTGCCTTTTCAGTCATTGATGCAACTTTTTGCATCTTCTAAATCATTCGCAACATTCCGATAAGCACCTAACATCACCATCAATTTGTCGATGTCCAGTATGCAATTACATCTATTCAATTCCAACACCATTCAATATTCGGTCTATATTTGTTCTTCCCAAATCTTTTGATAGCAACATGCTACCATAGTTACTGAGCCTACATTCATTTTTACCCAACTGATCCAAGTCATCACATGAATCTATAATTTGTACTAATACTAACTAAGGCATTCATTCCATATTCTCAATTCGTCATTGCCCAACATAATGCTAACTATCACAGTCTCACACCGAGTTATCCGAACTTAATCATCAAGGGACACGCCTAACCGTCATGCATCAATCGTAACCCAGCTATGACTCGATACTATCTAATACCTTACATGTAAAGCATTACTATACTATGAATAGGATCAAGGGACATCTTATCACTAAAAGGGTAAAGGTATACAGCACTCAGAGCTCGAGCCATTCCAGAAATAATATTTCTTCTTCGCATCAAACCAACGTACATAATGGACTATCTATCCTGCAGTGGCTCTGCTGACCACAAATACCAACAAATTCCCTCTCATCTGCATCTGAAACATAACCAAGCCCATACATAAGCCAACACAAGATTCGATCGATTCTTATTCACTGACGTCATGCACAATTTCTATTCCAACATACCATGCCATCACCCACTGCCGACTGCCACATAACATTCGACTTCTATTAATCCTATACTTAAGAAATCAAGCACACATTACCGACTTATTATAGCATTGCATCATTGTTATTCGTTTTGCTATCATTAAGAATTCAATAAAGCATGCATATCACAGCTCACATAATTAGACTTATTGTATAGAATACCCAGTAAGCGGCCAGGTGGTTCGATTGCACCAAATTTATCCAAACCTCACCCGAATCAAACTCAATCACACATACGCATGTAGCACATCTAAATACACCCATATTATATATATATATATATATATATATATATATTTATATATATATATATATATATATATATATTACACCCATATTATATATATATATATATATATATATATATATATATGTATATATATATATATCCTTGACAAAACCACAACCCTAACTAAACTCCCATCATCTCCTCATTGGCCGACAACAACGTCCCCTCTCTCTCAATTTCGGCAGCCCCTATTGTTTTCAACCCATCCATCATTATCTCCATCAACACAAACCTTCTCCTTTCATCCAAACATCATCTTTTAACCCATCTCTCCACCCAAACACTATTAAACAACCAAATGACACCACCTTCACCATCAAATCATATATATATATATATATATATATATATATATATATATATATATATATATATATATATATATATATATATATATAAATCCTTCACAAAACCATAACCCTAACTAAACTCCCCTCATCTCCTCCTTGGCCGACAACAATGTCCCCTCTCTTTCAATTTCGGCAGCCCCCGTTGTTCCCAAACCCATCCATCATTATCTCAATCAACACAAACCTTCTCATTTCATCCAAACATCATCTTTTAACCCATCTCTCCACCCAAACACCATTAAACAACCAAAAGACACCACCTTCACCATCAAATCTATCAAACCAACGTTGCTATCATCTTCCACCCACCAAGCAAGGATTAGTAACCCAAGCACACAAGGAGTATTCTTGGACAAGGAGAAACATCACCATCCAATTCTCCAAAAGCTTTCGGGAAAGGTTCAAACCCTCTTCTTCTTAATTTAATCACCATGACATGTTCTTTCCAATAATACATGTGAATCCAAAATCTCAAAAACCATATTTTTCCATATTTGTTATGTGTGTTGATAGAAATCCATCCTATGTTTGCATATTAGAATTGGTGAAAGATTAGAATTACGGTAACACATGATTGATAGATATTAGTGGAATTGTTTGTGAGTTTTATTAAAAACTTAAAATTTGAGAATATATATGAATTAAATCTGGAATTTAATTATTTTTCATATATTTATGGTATTTACATGCTTAAATCTGAACCCTAAATTTGTATGCTATTAAACTAGTTTTTTAATTGTATTTTGGCATAGTTTGGCACATAAATAGATATTGATTTTGAGAGTTAAAATTTTTATTTATTTATGAGTATTAATCATAATTTAACATATTTTTATGAGTTTTGATAAATATAGGTCATGCAATTGTTTGGTAATATTTTGGATAAGTTCTGAGTAAAACTAGTAGGTGTAACCTATCCAATATCATGAACTGAAACTAAAAATCCAAATCTGGAATTTGGAGTTTGAAATTAGTGCAAGTTATAATTTTTGTGATTTTATATGATTTATATGCATGTTCTTGTGTTGGGGACTTAACCTTGAATTTTGGAGATCAAAAACCATAAAACTAGGTCTCAATATCCCATAAAAACATATGAGTTATTGTGCCAAGAATCCATATGTCACATGTGATATTGGACTTTGTTACATATGGATATTAACAAGTTTTAAACAATTGAGTTGCGTTATGAGTTCTTGATCAAAAAATTAAACTAGTTAATTTAAATTGTTTAGGTCAATTGGATTCTGGAGGCGTAGAAGCGGGACCATCCTTACATCTATATCTCAGAGCCAGGAAAGTGTACATTTCTTTTGTATTCAATATTCTTGTTTTTACTATTTATTATTTATATTAATCTGGACCTTAGCCTGTATATCGATATGTGCTTCCGATTTGGATTCAGCTGCATTCAACAGTTGGTATTGTCTAGTATCGATACCTAGAGACTTCCTGAGTTATTATGGATATTTTTTATTGAGGCCTATAGGACTACGACATGTGATTTTAACACATTATGCTTATCCAGATACCTGTATCCTGATTCCAGAGCTACCAGATCCCATAATGTTTATAGGGCCAAGACCTATTGTGTATGACTTGACGTCTAATTAGATGTCAGGTCAGATAAGTCATAGATACGACTAAGATAATCTACATTGGGGTTAGGAGGACAGCAACTACTTGCTTGGGTCATGCTGTGCACTCACTTATGTATGTATACATATTTATTCGAAGAGGAGTCATGTTTCTTGAGTTACAACCTCTCTTAGTTACCGTTGAGACTCTTAACTGGAGCTATAGGTATATGTATCCAGATTCAGATGTCTTTTACTTTTGGAAGCCCACACTTGTGAATGTTTTCCTCAAAATTGTAACGTCGGTTTGGTTTAGTACACCCTACTCATATATATCAATTTAGTGTTTACTTTAGCATGTATATTATGTACCTTATTATGTCACTTGTGGACCTGGTTTCCTTCCAGACGTAAGTGAGAAGCTTTTTCGTGAGGAGCATGGGCCAGGAGTTTGTTCATCACTTGCACCTACAGTTGACGACGAGGTTTCCCAAAGTAGCTCTTGCAGTGGTAGTTATTTTATGTGAGAGTTTGTAGTCATTTTCTAGTCTTTCTTTTGTTTACATTCAAGTACTTGTATCCATAGGTTTGTCCCTTGAGACTATTTCCTTATTATTCATTCTATTTCAGACATTGTTTATTTCAGCACTTTGTTGATTCCGTTATCATATTTATTTATTTATTTTATTCCTATGGATGAGATTAAATACCCTATGACGTTGTCATGTATGTTACGTCCCAATTTTGAAGAATCGATAGTCGTCCTCCGGGCGTGATATCGTGCGAACCTAGGTTGCGATCGCACAAGGCATAGTCATAAGGTTATCCGAAACACAACATCTAGAAGAGTATGCAAAGAAATTGAACAACACATTGAGATAGAGAAATTTTGCATTTTATTAATAACAGACATCATTTTATAAGACACTATTACAATCATGTCGCACAGACTTAAAAAATGACTTGATTTACAAAAGGAGCGCCGATGAGATAGTCGTTCCATACATTGCATCCCTCAATTTGCAATAAAATATTCCAGCCACCTGGGATGGAGAGAAGTCGAGACATCTTCCTGGACTGATTGCAGAGAATCTTTAAAAGTTGTGCAGCGAGTTTTGATGCACGGTCAAAGCTTCAAAATGTGAACGTCGCCTTGGTTAGTTGGCATACTCCTCCTGATTCGTACCACCTATAGAGAGCGAGGGTCAGTACGATCACGTGTACTAGCGAGTGGCTAATTTAAACCTAAGCTCTTATTTGTTCAAGCAGTCTTATAAAACATGTTAGCTATTTTGTGATCTTTATAACTGTCCTGATCGATTTGCATGTCAACATGTTAAGGGGCAAGCATTTGATAGGCAATATAACATAACTACGATAAATCTACCTACAGCAGAGCGTGCCGTTACAGCGTAACTTACCATGTTCCTTCCTTGTCAGATTTATAACAAAAGCTTGTAAACAATGTGCAAGTAGGGGTTACTAGTAATTCAAGCCATCTTGGACGTATAGCTTAGTCGAGTCGGTGACCCTTTCAGCGTGGGTAGTTAGCCCCGCTGAAAGTTCAGAATGACTCGTGCTAGCATCCAGCACAGCTACCTTGCATTCCTCCTAGGCCGAAACGATCCTGTGGCCTCTGGTTGCCGTTCGAAGAAGCGAAACATTGTGCATAAGTTGTCCATGACCATACTTGACTAAAATTAATTATTCAAGCATGGTCTACAAAATCTTTGAGAGTTAGACCATTTTTAATGTGTACCGTCTTATCGTTGCAACATTCGTTAATCAGTTCAATCTTTTTTTTGCACAGATCTATAGCGAATATGGCATAACTAAGCATACATCAATTTTATGTTATATCGGTTCTATAGCGAGTATTCGTGAAGAATTATGCCATAATTTATTGATTCTATACTATGAATATAAGCATACAATTTTGTGTTTTATGTTTGATTTGAAACCAGAGGGTCAAGGGGAAGGAGGTCAGCCACTCAAGGAGTTTCGATACGAATACGAAGTTCGAAAATGCAAGCCACAAAAACCATCGAAAATATTCACGAAAACGCATTTAAAAAAACCAAAGCCAAAGAGCAAGTACGGCATGAAAAGCAGAGCAATGGAAGGTCTTTTCCGACTCAGCCATAAAGTATATCCACTACTAAAATAAGTCACATTAGCGACGCCATATGACGTCGCTAAACGAAAAAAAATGTCACTTATTTTGTTTAGCGACAAAATCTCCATGTCGCGTATTACATGGTCGCTAACACAGAATACATCGTTGTTCGTCGCCATGGCAACATTTATTTGCGACGCCCTGACGTCGCTAGCTTTCTAGTAGATAGCGATGTTTGCTGATGAGACGTTGCTAATTAGCGACATAGATATTCGTTGCTAATTATCGCTGACAGTTCAGCAGTTAGCGACGTAAGCTACAACGTTTAGTGATGTACTATCTGACATTTTAGGTTTGCCACGTCATGATATTAGCAACGTCTGGCGACCGTTAACGATGTCTCGGACACAGTCTAGTAACGTTATGAAAAATGAATAGCGACGTCCTTTGCGACGTTAGTAGACTACTTGCTAACATGTCGAGTTTGCCATGTCAACAACGTTTGTAGACTACTTGCTGACATATCGAATACTAGCTCTAACATATTTTATATTTTCTTTTCTTTTCAATCATCTTCTGAAAATTCATCTTCTTCGTTCTTCGCATCCTCATCTTCCTCTTCCTCCTCATCTTCGCTTTCATCTACTTCGTTTTTCTCTTCGGATACTTCTACACGATTAGACGTGTAATGTGAAACTTTCGTTGTATCCACGTCAACTATATTTGTTACGAAAGGTAGCTCGTCCTCCTGATAAGCTATTTCATCAACATCGTAGGTATTTCTAGCTTTAGTATTGCATACTGCCAACCAGTACAACCTAGTTGTTCCCCGTCTAGGATAAGTAGTGAACTAAACGAATTGAGCCTGACATACTGGGATAAATGGTTCGTATCCTTGATATCGACGCCGGTAGTTAATATCCACAAGGCCATGCTGGTCAATTTTCCAACCTTGATCTTGGATCGGATCGAACCAATCACACTTGAACAAGACAATCTTAGCAGTCTCTATGTTGTAGTTATATGTCAACTCCACAATCTTCCGTAAGACGTGGTAGAAATCATTGCCTGGATTGACATCTTTGTAGTTAGTAGATTTGATACACAAATAACCATTTTTTCGAATCAAGATCCGAAAAGTTTTCTCTAATCGGAGTATTTGTTGACTTGACCCTAAACCCATTCACACAATAGCTTGGCCAGATTTTGAAGGAATAAATTGGCCCCTAGCTAGAGTTCTAATAGATTCATTCTCTAGTGTTGCATCTGGACGATCGACCTAAATACCACAAGATAAGAAATTAAATTCAGCGTTCCGTTAATTAGTGTGTAAAGTGCATATACAAAAAGTAATTACTGAGCTCTTTACACATGCACTCAACCATGAAGGGAAATGATGTCTCATTTCCTGTTCTAGTTCTTCATCTGTTATGTTCTGTCTACTCGACCTCACATCATCATTAAGTGTGCTGAAAACAACAACACATCAGCCAATTAGTGTAATAATAATATTCGATACTATTATATGCATAGATGATGTAAACATAGATGTATTAGTTAATTACCCCTCGAGCTTCTCCATTTCATGCTCGTCGCAGTTGAGTAATATATATAACTGAGTAGCCCTTAGTTCCTCGTCATTCATATATCTTTTCTTCATTTTTCCTGAAGGCTTTTCGAAAGCATTGAAGACCTTTAGTATTGCATCATTAGATTTAAGATATCCATCATCGTTTCTAAGATCTCTTATTCTATTAGTAGCAACATGTGGCTTCAAATATATGGAACATAAGTTTGTTATCTCCTCAAGAATACAGGCTTCACAAATAGAACCCTCAACCCGAGCCTTGTTTTTTTACCTTTCTCTTTAGGTGGTTCAAATGTCGCTCAAATGGATATATCCACCGATAACCGACGGGCCCACCAACACGTGCCTCATAGGAAAGATGAATTGGCAAATGCTCCATGGAGTCGAAAAACCCATGAGGGAACACCCTCTCAAGCTTGCACAGTGTTACCATAATATCCTTCTCTTGTTTTTTTCGATGATCGGCAAGCAACTTAGTAGAACAAAGATCTCAGAAGAATATGATCAGTTCTGTCAACGGATCCCAAACGATCGGCGAAAATAATTCCTGAAATGCGATCGGAATTAACCTCTCCATAAATACGTGACATTCGTGGCTCTTCATACCCATCAGTTTGTTCTCCTTTGGGTCGATGCATCTTCTTAAATTCGACACGTACCCATTAGAAAATTTTAGGCCCTGAATCCACCTATAAAGTCTCCATTTATCCTCCATGTCTAGTGAAAAAATTGCCTTAGGCTGCTTATACTTCCTATTGCCTTCCTTTATCAAATGCAATGTAGGACGTCTGCATATATCTTTCAAGTCCAACCTGGCCTTGGGATTGTCTTTCGACTTTCCCTTTATGTCTATAACAGTATTAATTATGTTGTCAAACACATTCTTCTTGATATGCATGACATCAAGGTTATGTCTGATTAGATTGGTGCTACAATATGGCAGGTCCCAGAATATACTCATTTTCGTCCAATTATGAGTGCGACCAAATTCATCACACTTGTATCCCTTTGTAGGCACTTCGATAGCACTTGGAAAAGCTTTGACCTCCTCCCATATCATGTCTCCGGTCGACCTTGGCGATGGATTGGCCTTCTCCACAACATCGGCACGAAAAGCATTCATGTTCCTCCGGAACGGATGATCCTTCAGCAGGAACTGTCGATGACAATCGAAGAAGCACAATTTTCCTCCGTACTTAAAATGAAAAGCTTTATTACGGTCTATGCAATGTGGAAATGAGAGACTGTTTGCCATAAAATATAAAAGAGCAGAACAGTTTTATGGGAGGATTGGACTTTTACTTCACGTTACAAACTCGCTTGTACAAAGAAAGTCTAGGGACAAAAACCTAGGTACAGCAATCTAAGTACAATTATTTATTTTTGATTCTGGGGGGTGACGATAGAGGCTCGAAAAGGCGATGGCAGCCCTGCCTTACTCCTTGGACGATCGGTATGCAGCCTTGGCTCCTGTGACGAGATGGTTGGCGTTGACGAAGAAATGCTCTTCTTGCCCTCCTCGTATTGCTCTTCTGGCTTCTCTCTATATGGATTGATCTCTGTGTATTTTTTTCTCTGATTATTGGGGGAGCGTCCTCTCTGTATGTACGTGTCTCTTTTTTTTCGCAAGGGAATGGCACCCTGCTATTTATAGGAATAGGGTGTGATCATTAGGGTTGCAAATGATTGCTTCTTGGAGATGGCGGCAACCTGTGGATTGGTCAATCTAGGCCATTAATCTTGAGCATGAAGGATCTGGACCATTAATGAGGATTATGCCAAATCATGTCAGTCATTAATGTTGATTGCAATAAATCCCCATCATGACGATTTGCTGATATCCGCAAATCTAAATGAATCAATTTAATTCATTCTCCTGCCACGTGTCCCAAATTATTGGGATCTGACCCAAAATTTGAATATCTTTAGGACGCGTGTCCTGTCATCCTTGTTTAGCCGCATGAGGAGCGTTCATATTCGGGCCGCATGAAGGTCGTCATGACCGAGCCGCATGAAAGATTTCATGACCGAGCCGCATGAATAGTCTCTATACTCGAACCGTATGAAGGTTGTCATGACCGAGCCGCATGAATATGTTCATGACCGAGCCGCATGGGGGTCTTCAGGGTCGAGCTGTATGAGAGTCTTTATGGCCGAGCCGCATGGGTTTCTTCATGGTCGAGTCGCATGGGGGACCTTCATGATTGAACCGCATAGGTTTCTCTGCACTGGCCGTGTGAACTCGTTTAGTCTGGCCGCATAAACTTGTCTCGAAGCTGTGGAGATTTTCTTCAGTTCCCTAGGAAGATAGTGCCTTTGTGTCAGTCATCATGACTACTTTACGTCAGGGCTGTCAGCTGTCAGCTGTCAGCCGTCAGAGCATTAATTGTGTTTGAATGGTGCTGGGTACAGCTGTTCTGAAAAGACACGAGGCTTCCCTCTGCGGGCCGCATGGAGTCCACTCGAGCCGCCTATGTGTTTGAGCCGCATGGGACTCCTGAGCCGCATGCTGCCCCTTGGCCGCATGGATTATTTTTCTCTTCTTTTTTATGCTTCTACAAGACCCACTTCAAAGTTTTCAATTTGTAAAATTGAAATACTTTGATTAAGAAGCATGATTATGCCAGCGCCGCATGGATGTATTCTGTCCTAGCCGCATGGATTTGACCAGCCGCATGATTACTTCAACCGCATAACTCTCTGAGCCGCATGGGTTGTTTTGGCCGTATGAGCTTCTTGCTACGTCTTCCTGCCACGTGTGCAAATCTTCGGTGAATCTTCTGCATTTAATGCTCTTGATTTGATGTCAGATTTTAAGAGCCGCTTTTTGGGCCAGGATTGTAGAAGCATGGAAAATACTAAAGAAAATGACTCATGCGGCCAGAAAGATCTAGCGGTTCAGAAAATGCATGCGGCTCAGGGAGTCATGCGGCATAGAAAGCTATGCGGCCCAGGGCATTACATGCGGCTCAGAAGACACGTGGCCTGATAGTGCTCCCCTCCACCCACGCTGCATTAATTGCTATGACGACTGACCCCTTCTGAAAAGTTGACAACCCTGACACCAAAGGCAGGTAATTATGGCTCTCCCATAATGATGAATCTCTAGGGAAGAGGAAAGAAATCTCTGACATAAATCCCCCGAGAGCCATAAAAATGCTACGTGGCCTTGCCACGTGGGCGTTCGTATGCGGCTCGCTTCTCATGCGGCTCAGAATAAATCCTATACGGCTCAGACCATAAGAGCCTTATGCGGCTCGAGCAAAGGACTTCCTATGCGTCTCAGAAGTGAATCCATCCTATGCGGCTCAGGACATGAAAGCCTCATGCGGCTCGAGCGAGGACTTCTCATGCGGTTCAAAAAGATCATATCCATGCGGCCCAGGCGGATATATACCTATATGGCCCACAAGGATTACTCCTCTATGGTTAGAGGACTCAAGTGAGGGCCACTGCCCACGCAGACCTGACACGTGGGCTCACATTCATATGCGACTGACATTCATATACGGCTCACTAGTCGTGCGGTCCAGATTCCCCCCAGCAGCTCCTAGGACACGTGTCCTAAACCGATTAATTCCTCAGATTTGCTGCCATTAAAGATTGAGTCAGATCCCAATAAATTTGGGACACGTGGCAGAAGAATAGATCTGATTTATTCGCAGATATCAGAAATCAGTATAAGGAAGATTTATTCCAATCAGCATTAATTGCTCATGGGATTTGGTGTAATCTACACCTAATGGCCCAGATTCATCATAATTAAAACGAATGGCCAAGATGGACCAATCTCCAAGCCGCCGCTATCTCCAAAAGCTAATCATTGGCAACCCTAATGATGACATCCCACTATTATAAATAGCAGGTGTCATTCCCTTGCAAAAAAGGAGAAGATATATAATTTCAAAGGGGAGAAAAAATACGTATATACAGAGAGACCCCCCCCCCAATAGTCAAAAGGAAGGAGTACACAGAGAGAAAGATAAGCCAGAAGAGCAACAGAGGAGCAAGAAAAGCATTTCTTCGTCAACGCCTACCACCTTTTCACAGGGAGCCAAGGCTGCATACTGATCGTCCAAGGGTAAGGCAGGGCTGCCGTCGCCTTCCCGAGCCTCTATCGTCACCCTCCAGAATCTAAAATAAACAATTGTACTTAGACTGCTGTACCTAGATTTTCGTCCCTAAGCTTTCTTTGTGCAAGCGAGTTTGTAACGTGAAGTAAAAGTTCGGTCCTCCGATAATTGTTCTGTTCTTTTATATTTCATGGCAAACACGATGGCGACTCTGCTGGGGACTAACTTCTCCACGGCAGAGGAGTTGGTGACGCAATCGGATGCAGCCAAGCTTGGCTCCACTCAACAAAAGATGGTCGCCCGGTTCGACCAACAGGCGTTCGAAGAGATGCTCTCCGACAAGAGCACTGGTCAGGTCCAGAAGCGAGCCCGCACAAAGAAGGCCCGTAAAGAATGGAGACCCCAATCCTTCGTTCCTACTGAAGCTCTTGCAAGGACACCTTCTGTTGTTCAAAACGGCGAGCAAGATTCCCCTGCGGCCCCCCTTCAGACCATAGACAACTCTGCTGTCCCCAAGTCCGGCAGAAGAAAACACTATGATGCTGGACTTGCAGGGGCAAAGAGGAACTCTATGAGATCCAAGCCGCATAAAGTCATCAGCCGCAGGGAGAAAGCTCATGCGGCTACACCCTTCAGTCGTAGGGAGAAAACTCATGCGGCTACGTCCCCCAGCCGCATGAAGAAAACTCATGTGGCCATATCTGTCAGCCGCATAACTTATGCGGCTACAGTTGCCAACAACACGAATGAAACTCATACGGCTGTGGGAGTCAATCGCTTGCAAAAAACCCATGCGGCCACTATTGCCAACCGCATGTGGCCAGCCTGCACGGTCACGGCTCCTAGCCGTACAAGGACAATTCGTCCAATGGCAAAAGACAACCGCATGCAGCCAGCCTGCACGGTATCCAACTCTAGCCGCATAACGTCCGTTTCACGCTTCTCTCGATCAGTTTTCGACCGTCTCTCATGCGGTCCCAACTCTGATGATTCTCTGGATAATAAGCCAGACTCTGTGGTACCCAACTTGGACTCCTCCTATTACGCACCCACGAGTGCTAAAAGGAGGAAGTCTAGGACAGCGCGGACTCATCGGGTCCAGTCAGCTGTTCCAACATCTGACTATCGGGGCGTCCCGTTGACTATCACACGGGCCTCGGATGGGAAGTTGTATGCAACCGCTCAAGTTCAGCCCCCGGCGGCAAATGGACAGAGTGGTTCCTCTGACCTGCGGGAGGCGATCCTCCACAAACGCAAGGAAAGAGAAGGAGTGTCGGCATGCAAAGAGTCCTCGCTTGGACATCGCTGTACCCAAATCATCGTCAATTACTGCTGCAATAACGCGGCAGTAACGGAAGAGCGGCCGTCCGTCTTCCAAAGACTACAGCACCCGAGCTCAGAAGATGAGGCACCGCCTGTTGTCTCCTGCAATTCTGCTCAAAAGGTCCCTACCGCAAGGAGGGGGAAAAAGACAAGCATCTCCAGTCCCAAGATATCAACCACTACAGCTACGAAACCGTCCTCTAAACGGTTGTCTTCCACCGGAGTATTCCAACACACCCGTTCAAAGACGAAATCTGCTGCAGTAGGAAATTCATCATCTGCATCGCTGGGGGTTGGGGGTAGCACTCATCCGAACATCCGCAACAATCCGATGTTTCAAGGAGCCGAGCCCGGAGAAACGATTCTCCCATCAGGTACGACAGGCACCGATGTCCCCGAGGACACCCATGATTCTCAAGACGAAGTAAACTCTGAGGTCGGGGGTACTGCTCCCTCCGAGTCCGAACCCGAAAAGAACATTCTCACTTATCCCGATGACTTCTCAGTGCATGGGTACGACTCGGAGGGCACATCCTCCATCGTTCCTTCCATCACTCCTCACGTGAGGACGGTATTCATGACGGACAGCAATCAAGGTGGCTCCAGTGATCGCCAGCGCATTGACAGTCTCGAAGCCATATTACTCGCTTTGGTCAAGTCTGTAGACGAGATTAAAGCAGCCCTGCCCACTCTACAAGGAGGAGCGCCCGGTCAAACAAATACGGGCCCCGCGGTCAATATAGATTCGAACTCAGCGGCACCAAACCCGGGCAATAATCCTCCCGAAATAACAGCCCCTACCGCGACGGATGAGACCCGAGAAGTAAGGAGAGAGGTCCAGGAGCTCCGAGCCATGTTCCATGCCCGAGAAAACGCTTAAGATCTCAGAATACGGCAACCATATCCTGCTGAATGGAGGGATGTCCCATTCCCACCAAGATATAAGCCGTTCAATATCAACCCGTATGATGGCAAAACCTCAGCAAGTCGATACATCACTTACTTCGAGGTCACCACCGACCATCTGCCCTATGATGATGCCATCCTCACACGATTATTCATTGGGGCATTGGAAGGAGTCGCCTTCGATTGGTACCGTAATCTACTGGACAACTGTATCCACTCCTTCGCCGGCTTCAAGCACATGTTCTTGGAGCGATTCTATGAAGTAGGACAGGACGTCACTATGTCCACTCTCATGGACGTCGTCCAAGGGGAGAAAGAGATGACAAGGAACTACATCGAGCGGTTCTGCCAAACCGCCATGAAGCTGCCCTCCGGAAATCTAGATTCCTCTTTGATTGAGATCTGCCAAAAGAGACTGCTTCCTACGATCAGTCTCTAGATGGGCGAAAGTCAATTCAAAGATTGGAAGGCATTCATTATCAGCGCCACAAGCGCCGAAGAACTATTAAAGAAGGCTCGCCAACTGGGGTTGCATATCTCGGAAGGAAAAAACAAGGGCAAGCGTCCCAACAACGATAACGGGGGTAACCCCTCCAACAATCGGGACAGCAAGGGAAAGCAGGCTATGGTGGCTGACACGGCACAAAAGCCCGAATCACGGCCAGCAGACAAGCAATGGCCTCAGATCACTTACTCTTTCGAAGACGGCCACGTCAAGCCTATCTTAGACATGCTCATACAAGGGGGTAGAATTCAGCTTCCTCCACCAAGACGGGAGCCTCGGCCGGCTGATTTAGAGAACCCGAAGTTCTGCCATTACTACCGTTATGTACACCACGCTACACACGACTGCTACCAGTTAAAACGGTACATCCAAAGCCTCATCAATTCGAACGCCCTGGCAATCGACTTCGAGGAGGTAACCGTAGCAGCCAATATGGTGTCCGTACAATTCGGCAGCTTTCCTCCAACGGAGACTCAAGACGGGGTAATCCCTGTCCCTCTGGCAACGATGGAAATTACCAATCTTCTCTCTCCCCGAGATTAGGCTACCGGTCTAGTACCTCCTACCACCTCACGAGGGGAGGTCATGTGGGTCCATCCAGACTTGGTATCAGAAGTAACACGGCCCACACCATCTCCCACTAACAAAAAGAGTGGAAAAATCAGGACCTGTCACACAATCTCAGCAGACAACGAGGAAGCTACAGCCGTCGTCACGCGGTCCGGAGCACAATCCCAACCTGTGTTTGACAGCCCAGCTGAAAATCATCAACCCGCTACAACTGATGCTCGGGGACCGGCTCAGCCTTCGACGACCGACAAGCCTAGGCCGAAGGAGACTCGCTTCGATAAATCCCTCCGAAAGGATGCAGCCCAAGGGCTAGAGAGGCACTACAACTTTGACATCTTAGCACAATTGGCTAACACTCCGGCCAAATTGTCACTATATGAACTCCTAAGGCTCTCAAAGGACGTTCGTATTGCATTGAGCGAAGCACTCCAAAATGCCGATGCCTATCTCGCTCAATACAACCTCACCGGGGGGGACTCACCCGTGGATCTCCAAGACAGTGCCTGCATGGGAACAATGCCCAACATCGTCTTTACTCCGCAGGACATGCTCATCAAAACCAATTTACATGATCGCTTGTTATACTACACGGGATACATCGGCGATGTGAAAGTAGATCGAATGCACATTGATCCTGGCTCTTCCATAAGCATCATCCCAAAAGGTCTGCTACATCATCTCGGTATCCCAATGCATCGCCTGACACCTACAAGCACCGCCATTAGCGGTTTCAATTTGGGCAGGAGCTACCCTATTGGGAAGATTCGTCTGAAGTGTCAAATTGGCGACCTCCAATCCGAAGTCACCTGCTACGTCATAGATGCAGACACTTCTTACAACATCCTCTTGGGGCGCCCATGGATACACGATTACATGATCGTGCCTTCCACGCTACACCAGTGCTTCAAATATGTCGATAAATACGGCTTCGTGAAGACAGAATTTGCCGATATCGATCCCTTCAAGGGGGTCGAATCCTACTACTCAGACTCCTGCCTATACGAAAAGTCGAAGAGGCACCTTGATGAAGGAGACGCACAAGCTCATACTGAGACAGCCACGGGATCAGAAGGACCCTAGACGATCCACCTCCAAGCTCGCAAACCGGGCAAGTATGCACCCCTCACCGCCATCCTGCGGAAGGACGCAATCAGCCTCTCGGCGCAAGAGGAGCAGATGATAATCCGGCTGCCAAGGTCCGGCCAAGTGCCGAGACCCACAATGGAGCCACTAACAATCAGGCTACCAAGAGTCAGCCAACCACAAGCAGGGAAGCTCAACCCCTCGGACAGGCCCATGACGATACGCCTTCCCAGGAATGGTCGTCACCCCATACAAGGTCAGACACTTCCAGTGAACCAGCCACTCCTCGCTCCACATCAAATGCCAAACTGGGTGTCGCTAGTCTGCCAACAACTCCCCGCTCTGTGCCATCAACTGAACCACTCACAATCAAGCTTCCTAGGACGTCCTCTCAGTCTTCGTTCACACAGGGGATAGCCGAAGAGAAACCGGAGCTAGCCAAGTATATGGCTACCCACACCAATGCCCCCTCCGCTGATGATGTAATCCCCCTAGAAAAGATACCTTACTTCATCAATAAAGGGTTATCTTTGAACTACACCGAGCTCAATAAGCTATGTACAATATATGCTATGGAACACGGTATAGGCACTCACCTACACACACGGGTGACAAAGGTGTACACCGCAATCCAGCTCACTCCAGTAGAAGACACTTACCGGATACTCGAGGGAGGAGACCATCCGATCATCTTCGGCCGAACAAACAACCCGCATCCCCGTACCATAGAAGAAGTAGACCTCGGATCAGATACCGGGAGACTGCCTCTGTATCTCTATTGCCCTCAATCCAAATATCTCATGCAGAAATAGGGGTATGATCTAGAAGCAACGCCAGGGTTGAACTACGGCACTGGGCGACGATTACCTTTGAAGCCGCCAGTCCCGACAGGCAAACAACGGAACTACTATAACAAAACTAGATACGGGTTAGGGTATGTAACGCCTACTACAACCCCTGAAAGTTCAGATGAAGGATGCGATTAGCAGTCACATTCAACCGGATCACCAACTTCCGACTCAGATACCAGCATCGGAGACGTGTTCAGACAAGTCATATCAGTCAACATGATGTTTGCCGACGCTTACGAGGAAGACGAAGACATCCCTAAAATCCTCGAACTAGAGCCATGGGCCCAGCAATTAGACGCGCAATGGGAAAAGCGGTTCGAACTGAGAGAACCTCCTACTGAAGATGAGGTCATACAAGTGGATCTCGGCAGCGAATCTTCTCCAAAACCGATCTTCATTAGTGAAAGCCTAACCGACGAAGAACGGGAGTCGCTGTTAGAACTTGTCAGAGAGTACATTGATGTGTTCGCCTGGAGCTCTGAAGACATGCCAGGGTTAAATCCTGACATCGGTCTTCATAAACTCAATATTCGGCCAGACGCGAAGCCGGTTAAACAACAACAGCGACGCTTCCGCCCAGGCATCATGCACGCGATCGAAGCTGAAGTCAACAAACTGATAGCCAGCGGCTTCATCAGTGAGGAGCAGCATCTCGATTGGGTCGCCAATATAGTACCCGTTCTCAAAAAGAATGGGAAGATTCGAATCTGCATCGACTTCCGCAACCTGAACGAGGCATGTCCCAAAGATGAATTCCCCCTTCCTATCACAGACATCATGATCGACAATACCTGCGGCTTCGAACGCATGTCGTTCATGGATGGCTTCTCGGGATATAACCAAATCAAAATGTCGTCTGACGACGAAAAGCATACATCATTCCGAATACCTATTGGCACGTACTGCTACACAGTCATGCCTTTCGGTTTAAGGAATGCTGGTGCCACATATCAGAGAGCCATGAGCATCATCTTCAGAGACCACTTACGCAAGACGGTAGAGTGCTATGTTGACGATATAGCCGTCAAGAGCCGTAGCAAGGGAGACCATCTACAGGATCTAAGGACGGTATTCGACCTAATACGGACGCACAATTTGAAGATGAACCCTACAAAGTCCTTCCTGGGCGTATCCAGCGGGAAGTTTTTAGGCTTCATCATCACTGCAAAGGGTATCCATGTAGACCCTGAAAAGACAAAAGCAATCATGGAGATGGGTCCCCCGAAAAATCTCCTCGAACTCAGAGGCCTTCAAGGAAGGCTAGCTTACATCAGAAGGTTCATTTCCAACCTCTCCGGGCGATGTCGACCCTTTACGCACCTCATGAAGAAAGGAGTCTCGTTCGTATGAGACGAAGAATGCCAGCATGCTTTCGACAGCATCAAAGAATATTTGTCGAATCCTCCGGTGTTGGTAGCCCTAGTCCCTGGAAAACCATTCCTGCTCTATGTACGAGCGATGGAACACTCCCTCGGTGCCCTATTGGTACAAAACAATGATGCAGGACACGAACAAGCCATATACTATCTCAGCCGAATGATGGTGGGACCCGAGCACCGATACACCGTGGTTGAGAAAGAATGCCTCGCCTTGGTGTTCGCCATTCAGAAGACGCGGCACTATGTTACTAGACAAACGATACATGTGATCTCACGATTCAACCCTCTCAGAGTCCTCATGACCAAACCAGGGGCACTTAGCTCTCGACTCGCTACGTAGGCGATATTGCTGTCCCCTTACCATATGATCTTTGTCCCACAGAAGGCAGTCAAAGGTCAAGCCCTGGCAGACTTTTTAGCAGCCCACCCAGGCTCGAAATCCTCCAGAATATACGAAGAGATCCCGGATGAGGTCGTCGATTCGCATGCAACCTCTCACAAAAATATATGGCGAATGTTCTTCGACGGTGCTTCAAGGACCGGACCTAAAGGCAATATAGTCGTCGGAGTCGGGGTAGTGCTAGTCTCCCCTTCCGGATTGGTGATCAACCGCGCCTACTCCCTCACAGAACCCTGCTCTAACAATGTGGCCGAGTACAACACTCTGGTCATTGGCCTCCAACTTGCAAAAGAGCTGGGGGTAAAATACCTTGAAGCATATGGCGATTCCCAACTAATCGTCAATCAGATCCGGGGTTCGTACGAAGTCCGCCACGAAGACATGATCCCTTATCACCAAATAGCAATCGATATCATCTCGTCATTTGAGGGGTTCTTCATCGAACATGTCTCCAGACTCCGAAACATCGAAGCAGATGCCTTAGCCGCTCTTGCCGCTTCCCTAGCAGTTCCGAATTATGATCGCCAATCAGTGGAAGTGATTGGCCATGAACTGGTCTATCCCAAAAATAATGTGCAATTCGTGGCAAGCTACTCCGCACAGACAATCGATGATGCCCCAGATTGGAGACAACCATTCATCGACTTCGTCGTCTACGACATCCTGCCCGAGAACCCAAAGGAAGCCACTTCCATCAGAAGGCGTTCTCTCAGATTCTTCTACGATACAGAGACGAAGATGCTGTATCGCCGCTCTTACGACGGATTATTACTTCGGTGTCTGTCAAACACAGAAGCCAAAGAAGCAGTACGAGAAGCTCATGACGGTGTCTGTGGGGCCCACCAACCCGGCCCAAAACTACAAGATCGCCTTCGCCGAATGGGCTATTATTGGCCCACAATGGTGGCAGATGCAATCGATTATGCTAGAAAGTGCAAAGCTTGCCAAGTCCACGCGAACTTCATCCACCAACCATCCGAATTTTTACATCCGACAGTGGCGTCCTGGCCGTTTGAAGCATGGGGAATGGATATCATTGGTCCAATCACCCCACCTTCCTCCCGAGGACATCGCTTCATACTTGCGATCACGGATTACTTCTCCAAGTGGGCGGAAGCTGTCCCTCTCGCAGAAGTCAAGACTTCGAACGTGATCAGCTTCCTTAAGCATCACGTCATCTACCGCTTTGGACTGCCCCGAAGGATCATCCATGATAATGGCCCGCAGTTTGTAAGCCACGCATTCTATCAGTTTTGCAATAAACACCGTATTCAGAATATCGCTTCGACGCCGTACAACCCAACAGCTAACGGGTTAGCAGAGGCGTTCAACAAAACGATCATCAAACTCCTCAAGAAGTTCGTCTCTTCCAACAAGCGCGATTGGAACGAGAAGCTCGGCGAATGCTTATGGGCTTATCGTACCACAGTTCGAACAGCCACCGGGAATACACCATTCTTCCTGGTGTACGGGAGTGAAGCGGTTCTCCCATTAGAAACTCAAATTCCCTCACTACGGGTCACCCTCATACATCAATTGACAACCGACGACAACCACCAGCATCGCCTACAAGAATTAGAGGCCTTAGATAAAAAGTGCCTTCTAGCTCAGCAAAGAATCGAGCTGTACCAAGCACGCATATCAGGAGCCTTCAACAAGAAGGTCAAAATCAGAACATTCTAGGTGGGCGATCTCGTCTTGGCAGTCCGGAGGCCGATGGTCATGACTCACAAGACCGCCGGCAAGTTCCAGCCAAAGTGGGAAGGCCCATTTATCATAGAGACAGTGTTCTCCAACGGTACTTACCGCCTCGCTAAGCAGAACGGAGATTTACTCATGTTGCCCGTTAACGGCAAGTTCCTGAAGAAATACTATGTTTAAACAATATTCTCCAGACTACCGAGTCACGTACCCGCTGGTACCACTGAACTCGCTCCATAAATTTCTAGATTTCTGAGCCATGTACCCGCTGGTACCACTGAACTCACCTTCATAGTTTTCCAGATTTTCGAGTCATGTACCCGCTGGTACCACTGAACTCACCCTCATAGCTTTCCAAATTCTCGAGTTACGTACCCGCTGGTACCACTGAACTCACCCTCATAGTTTCCCAAATTTCCAAGTCATGTACCTGCTGGTACCTCTGAACTTACACTTTGATTCCAACATTGTCGAGTTATGTACCCATCGGTACCCCTGAACTTACATCCTGGTCACTCTTTTGAAAGAAAGTCATGTATAACTGTACCGCTGAACTTTCTTCCTACAAGAGATCCTCCCTCATGATCTAATACCTGCATTTCCAGTGCACAACAAAGGTAACGGGTCCACAAACTTCTAAGACGGCCATGTCCTCATTACTTCTGAGCCGTTTCGCTTCCGCCAAAAACAAATCACCCCCCACGTAGAACTTCCATGTCCTCATTACCTCTGAGTTTTTCTATGTACCCTCCTTCATTGAGCCCACTCCTGTCACGTCCTTACTACCTCTGAATACGAAGGCTCCGTCGAAGAAACCTTCATACTTGCCATGTCCTTATTACCTCTGAATAAGTATGATGATCCTCTTTCGACCTATTATCTGTACCCACAACCGGAGTACGCCAAGGGTAATAGGTCCACAAATGTCCTCTGTTGACCAACAATATCCTCCGTCGAGTTCACTCCTACCATGTTCTCATTACCTCTGAGTAGGAAGACTCTACGTTTAAAAAACCTTCCCACTTGCCATGTCCTCGTCACCTCTGAGCAAGTATGTCGGTTCCCCTTCATCCTATTATCCGTACCCTAAAACCAGGGTGCGCCAAGTATAATAGGCCCACAAATATCCTCAGCTAAATTTCTCAGCACAAATCTATCACCTCATCAGGCCCCGGGAGCCCAGCTGCTCTACGGCATTCCTTTTTCTCAATACCCAGAGCACCCATGACCACTTCGCTGTGGCTGCTTCAGGTACCCTGATCAAAACTTGTTACCTCTGCCTAAAACCAAGGTACGCCATGGATAACAGGTCCACAAAATATATCCCCTATGCGAAGGAAAACATCACCACAATATCACAAGCGCAGCAAGCAATACAAATGAAGGGTAGAATTGAAAGTACTCTTTATTTGAAGGAAGAAAAAGTATTACATACTTCGGGATTATGTCCCCTTCAGAAAGAAAGAAAACAGAAACAAAACAGAAAAAAAAATGGGACGTGTATGCGGGCCATGTAGTTTGAGAAGTTTACGTCAAAGTCTTGTACATGAAGCATGCAGTAAGGCAGGCTCTGTTAGGGTTTTAAATCGACTACCTAATCATTACCTTCGATGGCAATATGAACGTCAAGACGAACGGGGGGTGCGACAGTCGAGGGCGAAGCTGACTTCTTGCTCCTCGCCACAGCCTTCTTCACAGCCTTAGAAGCCCTGGGTGCCATTATTGTCTGATGAACAGAGGAAGAAACGACGACAAGAATCCGAGTTAAAAAGAGTCTAAGAGAGAAGACCGTCCAAATGCCCTTCTATTTATAGACAGAGAACTATGGACCGACGCCTCGTACAAACGCGATCGACTCTTCGGCTATCGAGCCAAACCAGCCATTTAAAAGACTGATCTCTTGGGATCCTGTCCCAAAATGATCTACACGCATGGCATAATGACGTGGCAAAGTGCATATGCGGTTCAAATGGCCATGCGGCCGAGACTTCTATACGGTCAGAATTCCATATGCGGCTAGAAGAACACGGCCAAGCTTCTTATTCAAAGTATTTCAATTTTACAAATTGAAAACTTTGAAGGGGGTCCTGTAGAAGCATGGAAAATACTAAAGAAAATGACTCATGCGGCCAGGAAGATCTATGCGGTTCAGAAAACGCATGCGGCTCAGGGAGTCATGCGGCATAGGAAGCTATGCGGCCCAGGGCATTACATGCGGCTCAGAAGACACGTGGCCTGATAGTGCTCCCCTCCACCCACGCTACATTAATTGCTATGACGACTGACCCCTTCTGAAAAGTTGACAACCTGACACCAAAGGCAGGTAATTATGGCTCTCCCATAATGATGAATCTCTAGGGAAGAGGAAAGAAATCTCTGACATAAATCCCCCGAGAGCCATAAAAATGCCACGTGGCCTCGCCACGTGGGCGTTCGTATGCGGCTCGCTTCTCATGCGGCTCAGAATAAATCCTATGCGGCTCAGACCATAAGAGCCTTATACGGCTCGAGCAAAGGACTTCCTATGCGGCTCAGAAGTGAATCCATCCTATGCGGCTCAGGACATGAAAGCCTAATGCGGCTCGAGCGAGGACTTCTCATGCGGTTCAAAAAGATCATATCCATGCGGCCCAGGCGGATATATACCTATATGGCCCACAAGGATTACTCCTCTGTGGTTAGAGGACTCAAGTGAGGGCCACTGCCCACGCAGCCCTGACACGTGGGCTCACATTCAGATGCGGCTCACATTCATATGCAGCTCACTAGTCGTGCGGTCCAGATTCCCCCCAGCAGCTCCTAGGACACGTGTCCTAAACCGATTAATTCCTCAGATTTGCTGCCATTAAAGATTGAGTCAGATCCCAATAAATTTGGGACACGTGGCATAAGAATAGATCTGATTAATTCGTAGATATCAGAAATCAGTATAAGGAAGATTTATTCCAATCAGCATTAATTGCTCATGGGATTTGGTGTAATCTACACCTAATGGCCCAGATTCATCATAATTAAAACGAATGGCCAAGATGGACCAATCTTCAAGCCGCCGCCATCTCCAAAAGCTAATCATTGGCAACCCTAATGATGACATCCTACTATTATAAATAGCAGGTGTCATTCCCTTGCAAAAAAGGAGAAGTTATATAATTTCAAAGGGAAGAAAAAATACGTATATACAGAGAGACCCCCCCCCAATAGTCAAAAGGAAGGAGTACACATAGAGAAAAAGAAGCCAAAAGAGCAACAGAGGAGCAAGAAAAGCATTTCTTCGTCAACGCCTACCACCTTTTCACAGGGAGCCAAGGCTGCATACCGATCGTCCAAGGAGTAAGGCAGGGCTGCCGTCGCCTTCCCGAGCCTCTATCGTCACCCCCCAGAATCTAAAATAAACAATTGTACTTAGACTGCTGTACCTAGGTTTTCGCCCCTAGGCTTTCTTTGTACAAGCGAGTTTGTAACGTGAAGTAAAAGTTCGGTCCTCCGATAATTGTTCTGTTCTTTTATATTTCATGGCAAACAAGGATCCCAAGAGTCGGGCTATTATTCAGCCATTTTGCCTCGATGATCGAAGAGTCGGTCATCATTTTGCATGCGGATCGAGGCGTTCCTTCCTTGTCTATAAATAGGAACACTCTCATTTTAGGAGATCTTCTTTGCTCTCTTCGATCTTTCTGACTCCTTTCTCTCCCAAGCACCTATGGCTCCCAAGAAGGTTGCTGCGTCGAAGGCTGCGAAAGGCAAGGCGGTCGCTTCTGCGGCGACTGTGGCGAGAAACATGGCCACTCCTCCGTCGGCCGATGTTCACTCTGTTCATCCCGACGTTCATCCACCTATCGCTGGTAAGGGCATGGCCTTAGAACCCTAACTGCCATGGCTCTGCTGCATAATTTATGCACAAGCCGCATGTACAAGGTTCGTCGATATGACCTCATAAGCACTTCGTCTAGGAGGCCGCATGGGCTTGTTATACTCGATCTGAACCGCATATATATTTTCGGTTTGGGCCGCATGAGCGTAGTTCACTTTTGAACCACATAAGCTCATCTGCTTGTAGCCGTATGAGTCTGTCTGTTCTAGGCCGCATGAGTCCTCGTGGACTTTGAACCGCATAGTCTCACCTGAATCCAAACCGCAGAAGCTTCATAAGCTCATCTAAACTTGATTTGTATGGACTCGTCTGACTCGGGGCCGCATAAGGCTATGATGAACCGAACCGCATTGACTCATCTGGTTCTGAGCCGCATGAGGCTGTGACAACCCGAGCCGCATAGACTTAATGATCTTTCAAATGCTTCTTGTTTTGACTATCTTCTAATCTTATTTCTTTCGTCTATCTTCAGTGAATCTGCCAGTAAATCCTGCAGGAGAACTCCTAGTGGGCTCGAATCAGTTTGCTTGGGCGTGCGTCTTGATGACTTAGTTAAGTATGTGCTGAATCAGTTTCCTGCTAATGAGCCTTCGGGGAGGTTGAACGCCATCGAAAATCAGACCCTCCATTATCTCCGTGCCATGATGAATTCTGGAAAGTTGGATGGATCATACCTGAAGCCCTCATTCCTCTTCGGAGACGCTTTAATCATAAAGAATCCCCGAGTATTAGAGATCTCTGAGAACTGGGATTTCACTTTGGATGGGATGGCGATCCATATTCCTCTCATGGAGCGTCATTATCCTCTGTCGTGGTTCAATATGGTATAGTTGGACAGGAAGATGGTGTGTAACTTAACTCTTACCCAATCAGGGATGTTGATGGACGACATCCATTATAACCCGAACATTGGGTCAGCATACGCGGGTAAGGATTCCGTCCGTCGGTACATGATGGGACTGGCCCCACGTACTTTCATGAACGTATATGGTCCCAACTTCATATTCACTCAAGCTGATACATTCCTGAATTGGCTCGTTCGTAAAAAATCTTATCCCGTTGGCAGACTGACATTGCTGAACTGGACAAACCCCACTTCTACGTGGGCCTACTTGACCACTTGGGTTCTACAAACCTACGGGACATTTCTGCGGGAGGTGGGACTCTATCATGCCATCCGGGGCACCTGTCACGGGCTTCCTATCAATAAGCCACTGTTCGTGGCGCTCCTGGAGATGTATAACCGGCGAACGGGGACGTTCTTCGCACCCGGAGGGGAGTTGGGGCTTGCTCTCCACGAGATGTATACTGTCTCCAAGCTTCCGTGGGGGGACGAGCCTTTCGAGGTGTACACCCCGTCGAACGAGGAGTTCGAGGATCTGAACTGACGACTCCCAGGTTTTGTTGCGGTGTACCAGGAACTGTTATGTCACCATAGTACCTGTCACCAGACGGCTATCAAGAAAAATGATAGCTCGGAGGGGGATACTCCCCATACCAACTCTTGGGTCTCCTATCTTTTTAAATTCAGTGCTCCTGGCCGAGTTACTTCCCGAGATCGTCAAACTCCTAGGGAAGTAGAAGGCTTGGTGTCGACTGCTAGGAGGTCAAAGTCTAAGGGTGACAAGTTTGGGAGTCAGATTGACTCTTTCAGCTATTTTTATTATGGTACTCGGAAGCTGTCAGAGAAGGCCCTCTTGGCAGGTTTTTTAATGGTGTGGCTGCGCAACTATGTAGTCTCAGGAGGAGCAGGTTCCATCGAGAGGATCGGCCGTCATTTTATTCTTTCCGTCGTGAAATTGGCCTTTGGGGTCAGGCTGGCTCTTCTTCCCGCTATGGTTGTGCAGCATTCATCATGGTCTCCGTGCCTTCTCGTCCAAGGTTTTCGCTCGTGACGTGATGATGGACTTTGAACGGGTAGAGCTGCCTTATCATTACTTGCTGGGGTGGCTGTTGTTGCATTATCGGTCTTTGATGAGGCCTGGGACGGGAGACGGCGTTACGGACGACGACGCTTTTCTTTTCAGGTATCGCCATCAGCCTTGGGAATATAGTACCATGCCGGCGTATCGGAGGATGCTGGCGAGGGTGGATGGATATGATTTTTTCGTGTTCGTTCCCCGTTTTACTGACCAGGAAGTGAGGAGTGTCCATGTTGATGGCGTTGGATCTCCTCATTTCTTACCTGAGAAGATGCGTTTCTGGTTGCGTAACATTCGCCCGGCGTATTTAGTTTATCGTAACCGCAACAACGTGTACCTGGAGCCCTACTTGCCCAGTAGGTTTGCCCGTCAATTTGGGTACAGTCAACTATTCCTTGGGCGTCCCAGTTCCTGCCTGGGATTTGAGGGTAGCATCCTTGATGGTATTAGAGCATGGAGCTACTATGACACTTGTCATACTCGAACTAGTTTCTCAGTTCCTGCAGCAAACGTGCTGGGAGAAATCTTGCATATGGCGGCCTTATACCATGTTACGGCAAACCAGCCTCCTGTTGATTTCGACCCGAGGACTAGCTTCATCGTGGGCACTTGTAACGCCCCAGTTCCGTAATACGGGGACATACACGGCCAGCTACACCGTATAAGGTACGAATACGCTATACGGTGATAACAGCTGTCCAGTCTGGTTGGGTATCCTAGCATGCAATCAATCTATGGCCTAAATCTGATCTCATATCCACAGGTAAATCACAATGAAACAATATCAAGAGAGATAATCATATGAAAAATAGGAAATACTCATAAGAAAATCTGGAATCTACAGTACAGGATAATAATGTAGACAAGTATACCTTCCCACAGTTCCTAGCATGGTCTGGAACTGAAGCACACCCTCCAAGTCAAGTCTGAAAGATCTACCGGGTCGGTCTCAGACAATCTGGGAACAATCCAGGGTTGGTCAGGCCAACCGCAGCAAGTACCAGAAAGGAAGGCTCAAGGACGGACGAAGAAAAACCAGCAGGATAAAATATGACAAGAATAACATCTAAAAACAGTAAATAAAGGTAAGGGATCATGCGGTACCAACGCACGATAACAATCCACAAGTATAGTGAAGCTAACACAATCACAATCTCCCTAGCATCCACTAACACCTGCATTGCCAGCTGGAAATCAATATCAGCTGGCTAGCAGGCAACAAGCCAAACAACACAGAAGGACAAGCGGCCACACAATGCCTACGGCTTGCTATTATTAGCTAACTAGGGTTATCACATGCCTAATTACTAACAAGATACAATGAGACTTCAAAGTCCAGCTCCTGCTTGCTACTACCCGAATGGCCCCAGCAAAAGAAAAAGATAGATATAGCAGGCACACTGCAGTAAGATACATGTGCCCTAAAGAAGTGCCACACTCGACGGAGGGCTGGGAATGCACTCATCTCGAAGGATAGCAACAATCCCTAGTATATATATAGATACATAGGGCCGGGGTCAGACAAGCAATAGGTCACTGGGAAGTCCCCATGAACTACATGATTAATCTAGTTATTAGCCTAGTCAGTTTCATTATGGATCCCTGACCGTGGTACTCAGGGATCCATGTCCTAGACATGATGCAAGTCAGGACTGGCTGTCGTAACAGCAATCAAGAATAAACATGCCATGTCGAGAGTACTAGTCAGGAGTGCGCCACCACGGGCCACTATCAAGAATCAAGAGTATACATGCCAGGTTTACTGTCAAGTCCAGAATGCTAGTCAGGAGTGCACCTCCACGAGCCACTAATCAAGAATCAAGACAGGTCTAGGTCATCGTGTAATACCAAGAACAAGGTCAAACCTATCAGTCACAAAAAGTCACATGCCCAAATCGTGACATAGATAACAAGTCGGGTACAAGATCAAAATCTCCACTATAATAGTCTGTCAAGTACACATGGGAACCTACAGCTCAAATCATCAAGTCGATCCATCCATCTTATCAAACTATCAGGAGTCTCCTATCTACGATGGAGAAAAATGTCAGGTCGAAAAAGGACAAACACCAGATACTAAGCTAATCAGAATCAACAACGTTAGGCCCTATGACTCACAAGAATCCTCCAAGTCAATGATCACCAGCCGCTAGAAAATGAGCCCCTCAACTACCAAGACATAGCAATCAAACCAGGTTCCCCAACTACCGGAATACACAAAGGTACCAGGTTTTGGGTGTTTGGGAAGTCGAGTAAAAATAATATAATAATACCCTCGATATTCTTCTCGTTCCATGAAATATTCGAAATCACCAAAATCCAAGAATCCACATAGATCCACCAAGTCAATATCCCAAGATCGTACTCTCCATAATACTCAATCCTCAGTCATATCCACAAGTCACAACTCCCAATACATAGGACAACTGTCAGCTCTATCTGACTAGACTAGGACAACCCCTAGGATGAAGGGTCAGGGGACAAGAGTCCAGTAATAAATATCGCCGGAAGTGGCAAGGATTACACGGACCACTCTGGAGCAAACCCACAACCCTTAAACCAAACAAGGACCAGGGTTGCAGAACGTCTCCCGAGTGGAACCGCTCTCCTTACGCTATCCGACGGATAAGACAGATCAGGAGCTAGCGACTGATCTAGTCTGGAGTCTACCTAGCAAGCAATGTGATCAGGTACACCATACCAAGGTGAACAGGCACGAGCCCAATCCAGCAAACCAAAGGAATGGTTCTGCCCAATCCTTCGAACCAAATTCCCGATCGGGAATTTTGGAAGAATCCGGCAGAGTCTCCTCTGTATTCTAGACAGGAGCTCCCAGCGAGTTGGGGCTAAAATCTACTCAGCGCAACCCGCCGCGGAATCGCAGACTGAGAACACTAGGTCTCAGCTACCAGCAGCACTATGATGCGTACTGGGAACAAGTCGATAGCCGAGAACACTAAGTCTCGGCCTCCAGCAACACTACGATGCGTACTGGAAAATCAATCGAACCCGAGACCACTAATGTCTCGGCCTCCAGTAGCACTACAATGCGTACTGGGCGCCAAGCCAACATGCATAATAATAAAATAACCGCCTCGCAGGGCGTACAACAACACATGTCCATAAATCCCTAACCCAAGCACAATCACCGCCACAAGTAAAGTTAGCTAGAGCCGTTACCCGACCGCGAGTCGGACACGGGACATACAGGGACAATCCATACATGTGAGTCATGTTCGTGTCCTCGGAGGTGTGGATGACCCATCCGAGTTGTCCGATACGGTCTATCCAAGTATCGGACCAAGCTAGTCTAGGTTATCATGGCAGTTCTACTGCTAAGTTACACTACTCATGATTATAAAATTTTACAATAAATTAAATACAATAAAATCTAGGAGAGATGGCAAGAGCCGCCGATGAGCAAGGGATACTTGCCTAGGTGGCTAGGCTAGGTAAGCAAGTCTTCGGCAGTCGCGATCCAAGCTAGCACGCCAATCGAGATCCTCAGAACACACAATAAATAGTCATCAGCACCAAATAATAAAATAATAGAATAATCACAAGAGATGGCAGAAGGCTATACCGAGTGGGTTCCGCAAGCAGTACAGGGATCGGGCACGGAAACCGAGATACGCGGATTGATACAGACACGTAAACCGAGATGTGCACGCATATCGAGACGCGTACCAGAATTGAGATAGCACGAATATCGAGATGAACGGGAAACACGTACACATAAATCGAGATGTGCACATAGATCGAGAAAATCACGAATATCAAAATGGTCCACGAATCACGCGACACGCAAATCGAGGCGAGTACGTAAATTGAAACGACCCAAAGTCCAAGGAGCATGTAAATCGATTCGGCACACAAATCGAGGTGCGCAAGCAAATCGATGCGGTGCGGAGTCCAACGCGGCACATAAACCGAAACGGTCGTACAAATCGATGCATGTATGCGAATCGATGCGGCACGAAAATCAAGAGGGGCACAAAGGCCGAGGCACAAAAAACGAGATGGTGTGCAAACCGAGATGGCACGTCGCCCAAGACAGCACGGGGATCAAGGCATCCCGCTGCCCTAGGCAGCACATAGACCGAGGTACACGTAAAATAAGGAGACACGTATACCGAGGTGCACATGACCCGAAAACACAAGGAACGAGGAAGCACACCAACCGAGGGTGCGCTGCCTGAGGTGACACGCTGCAGAAGGTAGCGCACTGCTCGAGGCAGCACGCTGCCCGAGGCACGCTGATCGAGGGGCTCACTTCCCGACGAGCTTACAGCCCAAGGGAGGGGGAGAGAGGGTACGGAGGAGCTCGGCCATGGTCGGGTCAGACCACCGACGGAGGGGGAACAGAGGGATAGGGAAGAAGGAGCTCACCAAGGGGGTGCTCGGCCAGGTCGGGTCGGCCCCGCGGTGGAGAAAGGACAACGGCGGCAGCAGCTGCGCCAAGGGGCGGGAGAGATGGCGGCGCTGGCATCGACGGAGGTGGTGCTGGTGGCGACGGAGGAGGCCGGCCGAGAGAGAGACGGCGACGGCGACGATGATGGTGGCGCTGGTGGTGGCGGCGGCGGCCAGGTTGAAGGGGGCGGCTGCGGTGAAGATGGGGGTGGCCGCGGTGGTGGCGGGCGCCGGGAACAGTAAGAGAGGGAGAGACGGAGGTGGCGGCGGTGGGAAGTGGTGCTGGCGGCGGTGGGAAGTGCTGGGGGTGATGGTGGCGGTTGTGGCCGGAGCTGGCCGGGGACGACGAGAGAGAGAGAGAGGGGGGAGAGCTGAGAGCGAGAGAGAGAGTGAAGAGAGAGAGGAAAAATTGGGGGGGGTTGTGTTGTTCGTGGGAGAGGAGAGAGAGAGAAAGAGAGAGAGTTAAAGAGCATGGGTTGGGGTTAGGGTTAGGTAAAGGGGAAGGGTAGGCATAAGCAACCAATAAATAAATTAATTAATAAATAGGTAAAATGACAAGAATACTGACACCAATAATAATAATAAATTAATACTAATAACAACAGTTAACCAAGACATGCCTCAACAACCAAGGCCAATCGAGACCCAGAAAATAAAATAAAATTTTAACAAATACAAAAACTAAAATCATAAAAATATGAAATACAGTCATATACCTATTTCCAAAATAGGGATCTGACATCCTACCCACCTTACAAAAATTTCGTCCTCAAAATTTCAAAATTATCAAAATAGGATTTTCAAAACTAGTACATATATATCTGCCATGAAAACTCTACCCACCTTACAGAAATCAAGTAATACAATAAGAAACGAACAAAATCTCAATATGAAAACATCAAAGGGAACAAGGTCTAGCTAAATAAATCAACTCGCAAGGTAAATCCAAAACATCGAAAGAATCTCGAAAATCAAATTCTCGCACACACGAAATAACCCCATAAATCAAAACAAGTATAGAATGTCGAAAATAATGTTAGAAAACGTAAAATCCCAACTGCATAAAGAAAATTAATAAATCCGCATAAAATCATAAAATACAGGATATCTGCCTCGAACCGATGACCGTAGTTCCTAATATCCGAAAAATGTGTCATGATCATTCCTTGCCATGCCATCCGGAATGGCTGCAAAAGATTCACCATGACACTATAATCGGTCGGCTGCAACTTTCGTTACCACGCCGTCAAGGTATACTAGGGTCACCCGGTACTCTTGACAAATACCTAAAATAAATCAAATCCATAACCCAAACATCCGAATCACTAAAATCACAAAATCTCTAACAATATAACGAGTCCTAGAAACCATCAAATCCAAAATCTCGGTGAATCGTAACACACATCCGAAATATCTTCAATAATAACCATAAGATAGATTTTCTAGGAAAATACTCAATATCCGTAGGAAAATACTCCAATCCAAGAATCCATATCAAAACATAATGTATAGAAAGTATATCTATAACCAAAATGATATCTGAAACAGATAATCATGAGTGCGGAACTGTCCGTAATCAAGGAAGCCAAATCGATACGAGAATATCCCTCGGATACTCAACAAATGTTAAAATATCTAATCTCAGAGTCCTGATAAAATCTTCATCCTGCAGCAATCAAGCCAACGCTCGAAGAGGGCGATAATGATACTAAGTCAACACGAAGTCAACGCACGAAATAGATAACAGGAAATCAAACAAGGCGAAACACCGATATAGAGTACAGAACCCAAGATAAATAATCATGTAACCCAAATAATGGAGATAAGATAACATCTCATCAAATAAGATGATCGACATGACCAACTATAGGATCATATCTATCAAACAAGGATCAGAGGTAGATAACACGAATAAGGCATGGCCAAGCAAGATAGGTCTAAGTAGAGATGAGGACCAGTTCACAGGTTCAAGGGAGCGAAGGACAAGTATAACAAGTGGGAATACCAAGGAATAGTGGACTGAGATCAATAATCATGTGATACCCAACAAAATCTCAAAACGAGACCTGCATGGGCCACCACTAAAACCATGTAACGCCCCAGTTCCGGAATACGGGGACGTACTCGGCCAGCTACACCATATAAGGTACGAATACGCTATACAGTGATAACGGCTGTCTAGTCTGGTTGGGTATCCTAGCATGCAATCAATCTATGGCCTAAATCTAATCTCATATCCACAGGTAAATCATAATAAAACAATATCAAGAGAGATAATCATATGAAAAACAGGAAATACTCATATGAAAATCTGGAATCTATAGTACAGGATAATAATATAGACAAGTATACCTTCCCATAGTTCCTAGCATGGTCTGGAACTGAAGCACACCCTCCAAGTCAAGTCTGGAAGATCCATCGGGTCGGTCTCAGACAATCTGGGAACAATCCAGGGTTGGTCAGGCCAACCGCAGCAAGTACCAGAAAGGAAGGCTCAAGGACGGGCGAAGAAAAACCAGCAGGATAAAATATGATAAGAATAACATCTAAAAATAGTAAATAAAGGTAAGGGATCGTGCGGTACCAACGCACGATAACAATCCACAATTATAGTGAAGCTAACACAATCATAATCTTCCTAGCATCCACTAACACCTGCATTGCCAGCTGGAAATCAATATATGCTGGCTAGCAGGCAACAAGCCAAACAACACAGAAGGACAAGCGGCCACACAATGCCTACGACTTACTATTATTAGCTAACTAGGGTTATCATATGCCTAATTACCCATAAGATGCAATGAGACTTCAAAGTCCAGCTCCTGCTTGCTACTACCCGAATGGCCCCAGCAAATAAAAAAGATAGATATAGCAGGCACACTGCAGTAAGATACATGTGCCCTAAAGAAGTGCCACACTCGACGGAGGGCTGGGAATGCGCTCATCTCGACGGATAGCAACAATCCCTAGTATATATATAGATACATAGGGCCGAGGTCAGACAAGCAACAGGTCACTGGGAAGTCCCCATGAACTACATGATTAATCTAGTTATTAGCCTAGTCAGTTTTATTATGGATCACTGACCGTGGTACTCAGGGATCCATGTCCTAGACATGATGCAAGACAAGACTGGACTGTTGGCTTATAAAAGCACAATAAAAAAAAATCAACCACGGTGTCAAGACGGGGTCATGCTGAGCAAGTCAGGACTTGCTGTCGCAACAGCAATTAAGAGTAAACATGCCATGTCGAGAGTACTAGTCATGAGTGCGCCACCACGGGACACTATCAAGAATCAAGAGTATACATGCCAGGTTTACTGTCAAGTCCAGAATGCTAGTCAGGAGTGCACCTCCACGGGCCACTAATCAAGAATCAAGACAGGTCCAGGTCATCGTGTAATACCAGGAATAAGGTCAAACCTATCAGTCACAAGAAGTCACATGCCCAAATCGTGACATGGATAACAATTCGGGTATAAGATCAAAATCTCTACTATAATAGTCTGTCAAGTACACATGGGAACCTACAGCTCAAATCATCAAGTCGATCCATCCATGTTATCAAACTATCAAGAGTCTCCTATCTACGATGGAGAAAAATGTCAGGTCGAAAAAGGACAAACACCAGATACTAAGCTAATCAGAATCAACAACGTTAGGCCCTATGACTCACAAGAATCCTCCAAGTCAATGATCACCAGCCGCTAGAAAATGAGCTCCTCAACTACCAAGACATAGCAATCAAATCAGGTTCCCCAACTACCGGAATACACAAAGGTACCAGGTTTTGGGCGTTTGGGAAATCGAGTAAAAATCATATAATAATACCCTCGATATTCTCCTCGTTCCACGAAATATTCGAAATCACCAAAATCCAAGAATCTACATAGATCCACCAAGTCAATATCCCGAGATCGTACTCTCCATAATACTCAATCTTCAGTCATATCCACAAGTCATAACTCCCAATACATAGGACAATTGTCAGCTCTATCTGACTAGACTAGGACAACCCCTAGGATGAAGGGTCAGGGGACAAGAGTCCGGTAATAAATATCGTCGGAAGTGGCAAGGATTACACGGACCGCTCTGGAGCAAACCCACAACCCTTAAACCAAACAAGGACCAGGGTTGCAGACCGTCTCCCTAGTGGAACCGCTCTCCTTACGCTATCCGACGGATAAGACAGATTAGGAGCTAGGCGACTGATCTAGTCTGGAGTCTACCTAGCAAGCAATGAGATCAGGTATACCATACCAAGTTGAACAGGCGCGAGCCCAGTCCAGCAAACCAAAGGAATGGTTCTGCCCAATCCTTCGAACCAAATTTCCGATCGGGAATTTTGGAAGAATCCGGCAGAGTCTCCTCTGTATTCTGGACAGGAGCTCCCAGCGAGTTGGGGCTAAAATTCACTCGGCGCAACCCACCGCGGAATCGCAGACTGAGAATACTAGGTCTCAGCTACCAGCAGCACTATGATGCGTACTGGGAACAAGTCGATAGCCGAGAACACTAAGTCTCGGCCTCCAGCAGCACTACGATGCGTACTGGAAAATTAATCAAGCCTGAGACCACTAATGTCTCGGCCTCCAGCAGCACTACAATGCGTACTGGGTGCCAAGCCAACATGCATAATAATAAAATAACCGCCTCGCAGGGCACACCACAACACATGTCCATAAATCCCTAACCCAAGCACAATCACCGCCACAAGTAAAGTTATCCAGAGCCGTTACCCGACCGCGAGTCGGACACGGGGCATACAGGGACAATCCATACATGTGAGTCGTGCTCGTGTCCTCGGAAGTGTGGATGACCCATCCGAGTTGTCCGATATGGTCTATCCCAGTATCGGACCAAGCTAGTCTAGGTTATCATGGCAGTTCTACTGCTAAGCTACACTACTCATGATTATAAAATTTTATAATAAATTAAATACAATAAAATCCAGGAGAGATGACAAGAGCCGCCGATGAGCAAGGGATACTTGCCTAGGGGGCTCGGCTAGGTAAGCAAGTCTTCGGCAGTCGCGATCCAAGCTAGCACGCCAATCGAGATCCTCAGAACACATAATTATAGTCATCAGCACCAAATAATAAAATAATAGAATAATCATAAGAGATGGCAGAAGGCTATACCGTATGGGTCCCGCAAGCAGAGCAGGGATCGGGCACGAAAACCGAGGTACACGGATTGATACAGACACGTAAACCGAGACATGCACGCATATCGAGATGCGTACGAGAATCGAGATGGCGCAAATATTGAGATAAACGGGAAACACGTGCACGTAAATCGAGACGTGCACATAGATCGAGAAAATCACGAATATCAAAATGGTCCACGAATCATGCGACACGTAAATTGAGGCGAGCACATAAATCTAAACGAGCCAAAGTCCGAGGAGCACGTAAATCAATTTGGCATACAAATCGAGGTGCACACGCAAATCGATGTGGTGCAGAGTCCAATGTAGCACGTAAACCGAGACGGTCATGCAAATCGATGCATGCACGCAAATTGATACGGCACAAAAATCAAGAAAGGCACAAAGGCCGAGGCACGAAAAACGAGATGGTACGCAAACCGAGATGGCGCGTCGCCCGAGGCAGCGCGGGGCTCGAGGCGTCCCGCTGCCCTAGGCAGCACATAGACCGAGGTACACGTAAAATGAGGCAACATGTACACCGAGATGCACACGACCCAAAAACACGAGGAACGAGGAAGCGCACCAACAGAGGGTGTGCTGCCTGAGGTGACACGCTGCACAAGGCAGCGCACTGCTCGAGGCAGTACGCTGCCCGAGGCGCACCGATCGAGGGGCTCACTCCCCGACGAGCTCACAGCCCAAGGAAGGGGGAGAGAGGGTGCGGAGGAGCTCGGCCATGGTCGGGTCAGACCACCGACGGAGAGGGAACAGAGGGATAGGGAGAAGGAGCTCACCAAGGAGGTGCTCGGCCAGGTCGGGTCGGCCTCGCGGTGGAGAAAGGACGACGGCGGCAGCAGCTGTGCCAAGGGGCGGGGGAGATGGCGGCGCTGGCGTCGACGGAGGTGGTGCTGGTGGCGACGGAGGAGGCCGGCCGAGAGGGAGACGGCGACGGCAACGATGATGGTGGCGCTGGTGGTGGTGGCGGCGCCAGGTTGAAGGGGGCGACTGTGGTGAAGATGGAGGCGGCCGCGGTGGTGGCGGGCGCCGGGAACAGCAAGAGAGGAAGAGACGGAGGTGGCGGCGATGGAAAGTGGTGCTGGCAACGGTGGAAAGTGCTGAGGGGTGATGGTGGCGGTTGTGGCCGGAGCTGGCCGGGGACGACGAGAGAGAGAGAGGGGGAGAGCTGAGAGCGAGTGAGAGAGTGAAGAGAGAGAGAGAGAGGAAAAATTGGGGGGGTTGTGCTGTTCGTGGAAGAGGAGAAAGAGAGAGTTAAAGAGCATGGGTTGGGGTTAGGGTTAGGTAAAGGAGAGGGGTAGGCATAAGCAACCAATAAATAAATTAATTAATAAATAGGTAAAATGACAAGAATACTGACACCAATAATAATAATAAATTAATACTAATAACAACAGTTAACCAAGACATGCCTCAACAACCAAGGCCAATCGAGACCCAGAAAATAAAATAAAATTTTAACAAATACAAAAATTAAAATCATAAAATATGAAATACAGTCATATACCTATTTCCAAAATAGGGATCTGACAGCACTCGTTTAGCGGAGAGGGATGTGGTGTCGAAGGCAAAGAAGAAAGGGGCGAATAGGGTTCTCGAGCCCGATTCTGAGTCCTTTGGCATAATTGAGGGAAGCAATGAACGGGACGACGAGGACTCTCTTTCTTCTGATGGCAGAGCAGCGGCGGATCAGCCGTCCATCATGACAGATGATATGATGACGGATCAACCGTCGGTCGTATTAGATGAGGTGGTAGATCAGTTGCCACCTGTATCAGAGGTGGTGAGGGTAGAACCACCGCCTGCCGTGCCTGGTCCCTCACGTAAGCGAGGCAGGCATGAGTCTACGGATGAAGGAGTAGCCTTTTCTGTAAAGAGAGCTGATGTCAGACCTCGTAGGCTACTTATAACGGAGAGGGGTGAGGATGTTGATGATGCTCCGGGGGTAAGACTAAGTTGGAGCCATATCCTTGTTGTGGTTTTCTTTTTTTCTTGGAGATATGACCTAATCATTTTTCTTTGTAGGCGTCTGACGAACCAGGTTCTCATGAACCATCTGCTGCCCCTGGAGTTGATCCGGCCTTTGCTGCTTTGATTAGCGACGTGTGTACCGCGGTCCTTTCTGCGGGGACTCTCTCAGCAGCGGCTGAGGACTCCCAAGTTGCTGAGGCCCCGGCCCAGGGTGACGAAGGTTTCCTCGGGCCCGTATCTGAGATTGCTGAATTTCAGCAAGTCGCCGCCGATCTCGCTGCATCCCCCGCTGAGGGTGCTGGGGCGGAGGAGCCTATTATATTCGACTCGGAGGCCGCTGGTGAAGAGGCTGTGGTGGCGGTAGGCGAACCTCGGCCTCCATGCTCTTCCGCTGGTAAGATAAGCCAAATATTGACTAGTGAGGGAGATTATTTGCTCTATCAACATATCCTCCAAGTCAAATCGATTCATGGTTGTCTTGGCCCTACAGGTCCTGACCCTTTACATCCCAGAGCGGATGTTCTTGGGGAAGGCTCGGCCTGCTGTGATCTGGGGGAAAGGAGCGTTTCCTCTCCTTCACCGACTCATGTCGAGGGGCCTCCCGCCAGCTCCGGGCAGATGGGAGTGGAGCTTGTTCCGGGAGCGATGGTCTCTGCCTCATCCTCTGCTGCTTGTACGGCCTCAGAGATTGACTTCTCGGCCCTGCCGGGCATTCAAGTTCTGCGTGCTGCTGAAGAAGAGTTGGCCGCTGTTCATGCGTCCTTCCGTATGAAGTTCGTTTCCCTTGTAGCAGGAGCGGCAGATTCTGTTACGTCTTCTTCAGTGTTGCCAGCTACACTTCCGTTGACACCGGCTTCTTCGGAGGCTCTGGACGAGGTGTCTCAGGATGTGGTCGACAGCTTCTATCGCCATTCAAAGAGGGGCATAGATGCTGCCGTAGAACGGAGGACCCCTTTTTCTCTGTCCCTGCGGTGCGCTCGGGGTCAAATTGAAACTTTGAAGACTCTTCCTTGCGGGGTGGGGTTGGCTGCGCTCCTGGAGCCCAAGTTGGCAGAGGCTGATCAGCTCGTGATCCGATTGCTGGTGTTACGGCAGGCTGACTTGTCTGCTGCGATTGAACGGGAGTGGGGTTTTCTTATTGCCGCTCGGGACAGGATAAAGCTCGCTCGAGATACTGCCGGGCCAGTTGTGAAGGGGGACCTTGACGAGCTTTTCGCTTCGTATGACAGGCTGGGTCATCGAAGTCAAGCTTGTAGGGCTCGGAAAGAGACTGCTTCTCGTAGAATAGCTGACACGAAGGAGCGGATTCTCGTACTTCAGAGGGAATTGGCCTTCTTAGAGTCGGAGTTGAAGGCTGCTCATGCGGAACAGGAGTTAATCGTTCAGGAGGCCGAGAAGGTTTCTCGATCTTCTGTTAACCTGGAGCGGGCTTTCAAGAAATTTGAGGACAACTGGCAAGCTCATACTCATCTGGAGGACGCGATGGTGCTGACCCAAGAGGTGGAGCGCCGAGCTAAATAGAGGTTCGAGCGGTCGGTTGCCTTGCTGACGGACCGTCTCACGGCGTTATGTGTCCCGGAGCAGTGATCAGTTTTCTGTTTTCTTTTGCTTCTTTTTTTTCTTTCTTTTTTCTTCCTTTTTTTTCTTTTTTTTCATTTTGTAAGGGATGTGATCCCAAATGATGTAGCACTTTGAATTCTGAATAAATAAGCATGTTTCAACTCATCTTCTCTTTCTTGTACTCGTAGTGTTTGTGGAATTGGACCTGCTGGGGGATTATTTGTGGACCTGTTACCCTAGGTGTACCTTGGTTTTAGGCACGGATAACAAGTTTGGTCAGGATATCCGAAACAGCCATAGCAAAGTGGTCATGGGTGCTCTTAGTATTGGGAAAAAGAATGCCGTAGAGCAGCTGGGCTCCTGGGGCATGATGAGATGGTGGATTTATGCTAAAAAACTTAGCAGAGGATGTTTGTGGGCCTATTATCCTTGGCGTACCCTGGTTTAGGATACGGATAATAGGATGAAAGGAAACCAACATATTTGCTCAGAGGTTATGAGGACATGGCAAGTATGAGGGTTTTATCGTGGAATCTTCCTGCTCAGAGGTAATAAGGACAGGGCAGGAGTGAATTCTCGGAGATATTTGTGGTCAACAGAGGATATTTGTGGTCAACAGGGGACATTTGTGGTCAACAGAGGATATTTGTGGACCTATTATCCTTGTCGTACTCCGGTTATGGGTGCAGATAATAGGTTGAAAGGGAACCGACACATTTTCTCAGAGGTTATGAGGACATGGCAAGTATGAGGGTTTTATCGTGGAATCTTCCTGCTCAGAGGTAATGAGGACATGGCAGGAATGAATTCTCGGAGGATATTTGTGGTCAACAGAGGACATTTGTGGTCAATAGGGGACATTTGTGGTCAACAGAGGACATTTGTGGACCTATTATCCTTGTCATACTCCGGTTATGGATACAGATAATAGGTTGAAAGGGAACCGACATACTTACTCAGACGTAATGAGGACATGGCAAGTTTGAAGGTTTCTTCTACGGAGCCTTCCCACTCAGAGGTAATGAGGACATGGTAGGATTGGGCTCAATAAAGAGGGGGTACATAAAACGACTCAAAGGTAATGAGGACATGGAAGTTCTATGTAGAGGGTGATTTGTTTTTGGCAGAAGTGAAACGACTCAGAGGTAATGAAGACATGGTCGTTTTAGAAATTTTTGGATCTGTTACCCTTTTTGTGCACTGGGAGTGCGGGTAGTGGATCATGAGGGGAGATCTCTTCCAGAAAGAAAGGTTAGAGGTATGATCATACATGACTTACTATCTGAAAGAGTGACCGAAATGTGAGTTCAGAGGCATCAGCGGGTACATGACTCAATAATTTGTGAATGTGAGTTCAGCGGCACGAGTGAGTGCATGACTCGGGAATCTGGAGAATGGTGAGTGTGAGTTCAGCGGTACCAGTGGGTACGTGACTCAATGATCTAGAAAATTGTGAGGGCGAGTTCAGTGGTACCAGCAGGTACATGACTCGTATGGTTGGAAAATATGGGAATAAGTTCAGAGGTACCAGCGGGTACATGACTCTATGTATGGAACCAGAATGTAAGTTCAGTGGTACGGGGAGGTACATAACTTGACACTCTGAAATGTCTCGAGAATTTTGTTTCAGACATAATACTTCTTCAGAAACTTGCCGTTGATGGGCAACATGAGCAAGTCTCCATTTTGCTTGGCGAGGCGGTAAGCACCGTTGGAGAATACAGCCTCGATGATAAATGGGCCTTCCCATTTTGGCTGGAACTTGCCGACGGTCTTGTGAGTCATGACCATCGGTCTCCGGACTGCCAGAACGAGATCGCCCACCTGGAATGTTCTGATATTATCCTTCTTATTGAAGGCTCCAGAGATGCGTGCTTGGTATAGTTCGATCCTTTGCTGAGCCAGGAGGCGCTTTTCATCTAAGGCCTCCAACTCTTATAGTCTGCGTCAGTAGTTATCATCCGTCGTCAATTGATAAGTGAGGGCAACGCGGAGTGAGGGTATTTGAGTCTCTAATGGGAGAACTGTCTCACTTCCGTATACCAGGGAGAATGGTGTGTTCCCCATGGCTATTTGAACCGTGGTACGATACGCCCATAAGCATTCGCCAAGCTTCTCGTTCCAGTCGCGTTTGTTAGAAGACACGAATTTCTTGAGTAGCTTGATTATGGTTTTATTGATTGCTTCTGCTAACCCATTGGCTGCTGGGTTGTAGGGTGTCGAAGCAATATTCTGAATTCGGTGCTTGTCGCAGAACCGATAGAATGCGTGGCTTGCGAACTGCAGCCCATTGTCGTGAATGATCCTTCGGAGCAGTCCAAAGCGGTAGATGACGTGATGCTTGAGGAAGCTGATCACGTTTAAAGTTTGTACTTCTACAAGCGGGACAGCTTCTATCCATTTGGAGAAATAATCCGTGATCGCAAGTATGAAGCGATGTCCACGGGAGGAAGATAGAGTAATCGGACCGATGATGTCCATCCCCCATGCTTCGAATGGCCAGGACGCCACTGTCGGATGTAGAAATTCAGATGGTTGGTAGATGAAGTTGGCGTGAATTTGGCAGGCTTTGCACTTTCGTGCATAATCTATTGCGTCTGCAACCATCGTGGGCCAGTAATAGCCCATTCGGCGAAGGCGATCTTGCAATTTCGGACCAGGTTGATGGGCTCCGCAAACACCATCATGGGCCTCGCATACGGCTTTCTTGGCTTCTGTATTTGATAGACACCGAAGCAGTAACCCATCATAGGATCGGTGATACAATATTTTCGTCTCCGTATCATAGAAAAATGTGAGAGAACGTCTTCTGATGGAGGTAGCTTCCTTCGGATTCTCTGGCAGGATCTCGTATACTACGAAGTCGATGAACGGCTGTCTCCAGTCTGGTACTTCGTCGACTGAAAGTGTTACGACCCGCACCCTAGAGTTAGGGCACGAGAACGTAACAACGCCCAGCCTACGCCGCAGTGTCGGCGGTAGAACGCTGTCCTAGGTCTCAATGCATCTAACAGTATAAGACTAAACAGTTTATACTCCCCGAATGGGGGTGACATAGCAGATACAAACTCAATCACATCTAAGGTAGAGCATGATAAGAATAGATAAAACATGAAATCCAAAAGAGATACAAGAGATAGAAGTCTAAGTGTCTAAGATACATGAACCCAGAAGTACATCTCAATACTCAATAAAGATACAGTAATCCCCAAAGTAAAATACAACTCCAGACAAAATGAAATAACTACCTAAACAACCTCTAAAGTGTCTCCTCTAGGCTAGCAGGCAATCCCCAAGCTATCTGTAAAATTTATCAACAGGTCCAGTCAGGACTGGAGCGAGTACAGTACATCTCAACAGATCATAGCAGGTTAGAAAACATATAACATGCAGTAAAGTAAGATACAGGTACTGAAAGAAAATAGTATGTAAACAGAGAGATAACTGTAATAGAAATATCTACTATACATAGAGAACTAGCATGTGACTAGTGAGTCAGAGTACAATATGAACATGTAAATGGCCTGGGATGATTCTGATGCTATACTATGGAATGATTCTGATGCTACACTACTGGTGTATTATTCACATGTCCAAATTCTACTCCCCCGTACCCCCAATCAATACACAAGGATCCAGCCAGGTTATGTTATGATACTATGTTCAGACCCCGAAGGTGATAGACCCCAAAGGTGATACATAGTAGACCCATAAATGGGATAAGGATTCTAGGATGACTCTGTGATCATAAGAGTATATGTCACAAGTGATCGAAGAATCAACGAAGCATAGTGATACGCCATGCAAGTGAAACGCACAAACATAGAGTACCCGATGCTCCCTAAGGATAACATCTCAAGAAAGGATCCATATAGTACCAATCCGTGTGACCATCGTGACAGTACAAGTAAAGTAATCTACTGCAGGAAATAATTCTAAGCAGGATATGAAATGATCAGAGAATGTACTCGCCTCGATAACCTGAACAGCGGATAAGTATAGGAGGTCCCACTGAAGCCACAGAGTCCTATTTAAAGCAACACAGGTTACAAGGGGTTCAAGTTGTAATAAATGAATCTCTATAATCAATCTACATTATTCTAGGTTCTTCTAAGTCAAAACAACTCTAGGTCGACTCCGGTCAATAATCTAGTCAAACTAGGTCAAGTGTTGACTTACAGTTGACTTTGGGTCAACTGGTCAACTCTGGTCAAACAGGATAAATCTAATCTAATTATTAAAGTGTACTTCATTATTTGTACGTCGAAACTTACGACACGCAAATCGAGATAAGAGGATTATCGGTAAGGTTGATAATCTTATTATAGTGATCCACGTATCCAACTTGTCAATTTCAGCGATATGAGATCACTCAAATTGGCTGATCTCAGTTTCGTTGTACTAATCCCGAAATACGAACATTATATGAATTAATTATAAAAAGGTTAAACTCAAAGAAACTATCAACAAACATTGTCGGACGATGAAATAGACATCGCCAACGTGTCCAGAATGGTCAAATTAGCTAGGATAGCCTATCCAACGGTCCAATTTGGACACAAGGGCAAAAAGGTAATTTCGGGTCAAAACGGTGTCCGTGTCGGAGCCGTTTTGCACCGAAAAACGTGCAAGAAAATAAGTCCACAAAATATAACAAATTATATGTCCATAAAACCAGAATGTCGATACAAACCCAACGGTATCTCCAGAATTGGATTCCGTTGACCCGATCTCCATTTGGTCCGTTGACCAGAACTTGGAATTCCGGTTTGCACAGAAATACGTGCCGGAGTCAAAGTCCTCAAAACTCAGCAAACTACATGTCAACGAGTCCAGAATGACGATACAAACTCAACGGTATATCCGGAATTGGATTCCGATGAGCCGGCGTCAAAAAGTCCCGTTGATCCAGAAAGTGGGACCCGCTTTGCACCGAAATGCGTGCCCGGGCCCACGTTCTCCAAATCTAACAAATTTTATATGAAAACATGCCAGAACGACGCCACGAATCTAATAGTGGTGTCAGAAATAAAATCTGGAGTCCCGTGTTCAAAAATGGAATTTTACAAGTTGGAAATTACGAATTCGGACGGCCAACTTTGGCGTCGAATTCAACCAATCAAACAAGCTCACAATGAAACAAAACTGGAGGGGTAGTAAGAGGGTTATACCAGCTTCGCACCGGAACTGGTAGCACGCCAAACGGAGCTGCGGTGGAGGAGATACAAGCTGACGAAGTTGGCCCCACAAAACTGTCCAAATTTAATACAATTTAAACGGTCAACTTGGTGGCCGGTTTTCATGTACCAAACGATAAAATTAACGGAAGAAAATTGACAGGGATGAAGGTGGATATACCGAGATTGTGACGGAGCAAAGAAATCGCTGATCCAACGGTCGGATCTCCGGGAAAACGTGCGCAAAGTTGCTGCGACGGAGCACCAATTCTGAGTTCCAAACTCGTGCGCGTCGACGGGATCTCGTTCAAAACGCAGAAATCGCCTCGACGGCGCGTCCCGGAGGACGTTGGCCGCCATGGGAGGACTGGCCAGGGTTGGGTGCACCCGGGGGGATGGTCGCCGGGGGCACGACGGCCCGCGGCGGCGGCGGCGAGCCTACACGCGCGTACGAGTTCCGGCCTGCTGCTGCTGTAAAATCGAGCTGCTGTGGCAGCTGCTGTTGTTGCAGCGAGGCACGCTGCGCGGCACGCCTGGCCCGGCGGAGGCGCAGCCTGGCGGAGGGCGGTTGCGCCACGGCCACGACGGGGGTGGAGGAGTGGAACGAAGGTGGCGGACGGGTTTAATGGTGGTGGTGGTTAGGCGAAGTGAGAAGGAGGAGGAAGGGAGAAACTGTGGGCCGACGGCGATGGCCGGGGTCGTCGACGTCGGCCAGGCGGAGGAAGAGGATGAGCCATGGGTGGATGAGCTCGGGGGGTGATGTATGGTGCTGGTTTGTGAAGGAGGAGGAGTAGTGATGATGTTGAGGTTGATGTGGAGTTGGAGGAGAAATAAGTGGATGGCTCGCCATGGCCGACCACGACGATGCCAGGTGGCCGGAGTTGGATCGGCCCAAGGAGGAGGAAGGTTGCAGGTGGTGATCGGGTTTGGCTGGTGTGGAGGAGTTGATAGTATGCTGTGTGTTATTAATGGTTTGAAATGGAAAAAAATAAGGAGAGAGAGAAGAGTGGATAAGTTGTGAATTAATTGAGGAGAGAGAAAGAGATTCTTTGCTCCAAAAATTTAGGGCCGGCTAGGCGGTCCTGTGAGGGGATTGGGGAGTTTCTCATGGGAAATTAATGGTGATGATTTGTTTGGGAAAACAATGGCTAGGATTAAATTAGAGGGAAAAAGACCAATTCCATGGGAATTAAATAATTAGAAATTTCCAATAAATATAGGAAAAATATGTAGAAGGGTACCTAATATTTTTGGGCAAGAATTGTGAGGGGGTCATGATGAAGAAAATTATGGAGCTAGACTGGACTCGGTGGAGCCGGATTGGGTCAAAACTGGACATTGTGCAAAAATAGAATTAAAATTAGGTGTTGATGATCATGGGCAAATAAGTAGCACATGGAGATTCCAATAAATGGGACACAAGTGGCGGACGGATAGTAGGCTCAAAGTGGGCCATGTCCATAGTTGGGGCAGACAGGTTTTGGTCGACAGGGGACCCACAAATCAAGTTGGAAAATGAATGTGACGCCGTGGCGTGAAATAAAATCGGATCACGTGTCGGGAAAGTTGTGCGAATCAAATGGAGCTCAAAATGACTTGTCTGAGTGGGACACAAAGGTCATGGGTGACGAGCGTCTCGAGTAGATCACCAATGAGGAGTTGGTTTCAAGAAACTGACTGGTCTTGCGCTCCCAATTTAAATGTCATGGTAACGCGCTGAAAATGATCAAGAAAAGAGTGGGAAAATAAATAACAATCGAATGGTCTAAACCGACCCAAAATTCAGCGAAGCAGAAAGAGCACAAGGGAACAAGTTTGGGTGGGACACCATATACCGTCATGAAGGTAATCGTGTCCACTCCAAAACTCGTGAAGAAGATTTCCAGAGTTGAACATCCCTGATACTCCAAATATCAATGGCACGGGAAAGTACACTTACAGATAAATAAATAAAATAAAATATTTATCAAAACCAAATAATCAGGAAAATAAAATAAAATGAAAAATTTCAACCCGAAATTCAGGGTGCTAACATCCTACCCACCTTATAAAAATTTCGTCCTCGAAATTAAAGCGTCCATACTCCCTCTAGGTCAAACCCCCATAATAAAAGTTCCAGAACTTAAATAAAACATACCATCAAAAAAAGAACGGCATACAGGGTCATGGCATACGGTGACAATGAAGTCTCATCTAGGTATACTAGTCATGCTAACCGGAAGGGTCATGGGGTATCAAACACACAAGCAGTCTAGGGTGCTAAACGAAAAAGTTACAGAAATAACAAATCATCAAAACTGTAAGGCGGTCTACCATCCTATATGAAAACTGGTACTGATCAAAAATAATAATAATGATAACTACCACTTATCTAAAAAGGTTCAGAAAAATCAAAATTAAAGTTAAGAATGAAAGTCACTTGCATGAAAAATCCAATCACAATATATATTAAAAATATTTATTCTCGATACGATCTAAGTTGATCAAATTGGGAAAATCAAAATTTAGGCAATGTGGAGGACAGGTTCAACAAAGTCTGAGAACGAGCATACAAGGATAGAGATTCGGGTCACAATCAAAATTAAGTACAACCAAGATATAATTATGATAAGAAAAGAGAATCGAAGTCGATTTGGTCGTGATTAAGGAAACTAGGACTCAATGATATTGAAAAACCTTTTTAGAGAAAAACAGGAAAAGTTTTCATGCGAAGTCAGTAAATCATCTCTCTCCAATACTATCAGTTTATCATTTGCCAATCATATTTTTCTCACAAACCCAAATATAAAATCAACCTTCATATGACTACCCTCAAAAATTTCTATAACCTTCAGTCATCTAAATTTTACCATGATCACCATAGACAAAAAAATTTTAACTTCCAAAACATTTTCCACGAAACGTACCCCTCTTTTTAGGAGTCGACACTTATTCATTTAATCGAAATTTTAAATTCCTTCACCTCGTTTTAAATTAGATCCGAAACCTCTAAATCCGATATATGAAATCCTTGAATTTGTTTAAATCAAGTCTCGTATTCACTAAACTCCAATACCACTATGTCACACAAATTTATTCTTGTTTATAAATTAACCTTCATATTTTCTTCAACGTTTACCTTCAAATGTTATCCTTTTGAATTCCACAATTCCTCCCAATCATCAAAAATAATTTCTATAACGTAAAATCCTTGTGTTCTCTTTGTCTCTAGTCACCCTCTCAAAATATCTGGTTCAACTTCGCATAATCATAGAATACAATCAAATTCTCATTTTCATCTCTAAATTCTACATAGCCTTGTAATAGCTCCCAAGAATCAATAACCAAGATTTTCTAAGTTCTCAAAACTAGGTTAACCTCTGATATTATTATTTTTTGAAGCACATCCATGAATTACTCATAACCAAAATTTCTGCAATTGTTTCTAAATTAATAACATTTATCCCTCGATTTCATTTGTAAACCTTTACCACATCTCTATTTCGAATTTTTCACATTTGACATCCATCATTTTGATTCCTACAATTATTCTATGATAACCATTCACGTTATTTCCATATTAGATGATTTACGTCACTTCCTCAACATTTCTCAGATAAAAACGATATGCAGATTCAAGAGTTCAAGTACAGCTGACAGAACAAGATACGAGACGGAATTGATGTAATCATGATAGTTGTATATGACAAGGAATGATGGAAATAAAATATTGGCAGGAAGAAATGGTAATAAAATCTGTTCTACTTATCCGTTTTAAAAGAGGAAACCATTTTAAAATCCAGAGTTAAAATATCAAATAAAGTCTAGCAAAATCATCAATTCATTGTATTAAGGAGAAATTCATAGGAGAAGTTACACAAGGTTTATGAAAATAGCTAAAGCTACTTCTAAGTTAAATAATGAGAAGCAAGCAAAACAAAACAATTAATAATTCCTTTTTTTTTAAGGGCTGAAGCAAGGTAGAGAAAACATGTTCAAAATATTTAAGGTACAAACTGATGATTATATGCGTCTATCCAAAATAATGGTACCCTAATCCTCGTCATACTAGTAAGCAAGGCTACGATAATCACAGAGTCCTCGACTTGGCACATACGTCTAGAATCGTGGTATTTAACATTTTCGCGGTGCCGCTAGCTTGGCTGCGAAAACCTTAAATTCCCACACCCGAGAAATATATCCAAGTCAGACTATATGTCCTCACCATGCTGACTAATGTGACCGTAGAGAACTAGATTTCCATAACTTAGATGACCTAGCCCATATAATTTCATCTTGCCAAAAATTAAATTAATCAATAATGAATACTCAAAAATCAAGTCAAATTTATTAACGAACATCAAAATTCAAAAGTGAACACAATCCATCAAAATGCAAACTCGAATGCAACAGCTATCATCAAAATTCAAAATTCGAAAATCTTCCATCAAAATAAATACAAACTCAAATTCAACAATAATCCATAAAAATCAAATTTAACAACAAAAGTAAAATAAATTAAATCAAGGAAAAAGAGAGTTTTCAAATCGAAGTTAAATAAGATTCTCCAGGGTCGTCCCGGAAATCTCTCAAGGGTTCCTATCTGTGATTGAGTACCTTCAAAATATATCCTAATCCTGCTGCAGGCTGTAGTGGTACTCTAGTTCGAATACCACTACACTTTAGTCTCGACCTGCATGGGCCACCACTAAAAACGTGTCACGACCCGCACCCTAGAGTTAGGGCACGAGAACGTAACAACGCCCAGCCTACGCCGCAGTATCGGCGATAGAACGCTGTCCTAGGTCTCAATGCATCTAACAGTATAAGACTAAACAGTTTATACTCCCCGAATGGGGGTGACATAGCAGATACAAACTCAATCACATCTAAGGTAGAGCATGATAAGAATAGATAAAACATGAAATCCAAAAGAGATACAAGAGATAGAAGTCTAAGTGTCTAAGATACATGAACCCAGAAGTACATCTCAATACTCAATAAAGATACAGTAATCCCCAAAGTAAAATACAACTCCAGACAAAATGAAATAACTACCTAAACAACCTCTAAAGTGTCTCCTCTAGGCTAGCAGGCAATCCCCAAGCTATCTGTAAAATTTATCAACAGGTCCAGTCAGGACTAGAGCGAGTACAGTACATCTCAACAGATCATAGCAGGTTAGAAAACATATAACATGCAGTAAAGTAAGATACAGGTACTGAAAGAAAATAGTATGTAAACAGAGAGATAACTGTAATAGAAATATCTACTATACATAGAGAACTAGCATATGACTAGTGAGTCAGAGTACAATATGAACATGTAAATGGCCTGGGATGATTCTGATGCTATACTATGGAATGATTCTGATGCTACACTACTGGTATATTACTCACATGTCCAAATTCTACTCCCCCGTACCCCCAATCAATACACAAGGATCCAGCCAGGTTATGTTATGATACTATGTTCAGACCCCGAAGGTGATAGATCCCGAAGGTGATACATAGTAGACCCATAAATGGGATAAGGATTATAGGATGACTCTGTGATCATAAGAGTATATGTCACAAGTGATCGAAGAATCAACGAAGCATAGTGATACGCCACGCAAGTGAAACGCACAAACATAGAGTACCCGATGCTCCCTAAGGATAACATCTCAAGAAAGGATCCATATAGTACCAATCCGTGTGACCATCGTGACAGTACAAGTAAAGTAATCTACTGCAGGAAATAATTCTAAGCAGGATATGAAATGATCAGAGAATGTACTCGCCTCGATAACCTGAACAGTTGATAAGTATAGGAGGTCCCACTGAAGCCACAGAGTCCTATTTAAAGCAACACAGGTTACAAGGGGTTCAAGTTGTAATAAATGAATCTCTATAATCAATCTACATTATTCTAGGTTCTTCTAAGTCAAAACAACTCTAGGTCGACTCCGATCAATAATCTAGTCAAACTAGGTCAAGTGTTGACTTACAGTTGACTTTGGGTCAACTGGTCAACTCTGGTCAAACAGGGTAAATCTAATCTAATTATTAAAGTGTACTTCGTTATTTGTACGTCGAAACTTACGGCACGTAAATCGAGATAAGAGGATTATCGGTAAGGTTGATAATCTTATTATAGTGATCCACGTATCCAACATGTCAATTTCAGCGATATGAGATCACTCGAATTGGCTGATCTCAGTTTCGTTGTACTAATCCCGAAATACGAACATTATATGAATTAATTATAAAAAGGTTAAACTCAAAGAAACTATCAACAAACATTGTCGGACGATGAAATAGACATCACCAACGTGTCCAGAATTGTCAAATTAGCTAGGATAGCCTACCCAACGGTCCAATTTGGACACAAGGGCAAAAAGGTAATTTCGGGTCAAAACGGTATCCGTGTCGGAGCCGTTTTGCACCGAAAAACATGCAAGAAAACAAGTCCACAAAATATAACAAATTATATGTCCACGAAACCAGAATGTCGATACGAACCCAACGGTATCTCCAGAATTGGATTCCGTTGACCCGATCTCCATTTGGCCCGTTGACCAGAACTTGGAATTCCGGTTTGCACGGAAATGCGTGCCGGAGTCAAAGTCCTCAAAACTCAGCAAACTACATGTCAACGAGTCCAGAATGACGATACGAACTCAACGGTATATCCGGAATTGGATTCCGATGAGCCGGCGTCAAAAAGTCCTGTTGACCCAGAAAGTGGGACCCGCTTTGCACCGAAATGCGTGCCCGGGCCCACGTTCTCCAAATCTAACAAATTTTATATGAAAACATGCCAGAACGACGTCACAAATCTAATGGTGGTGTCAGAAATGAAATCTGGAGTCCCGTGTTCAAAAATGGAATTTTACAAGTTGGAAATTACGAATTCGGACGGCCAACTTTGGCGTCGAATTCAACCAATCAAACAAGCTCACAATGAAACAAAACTGGAAGGGTAGTAAGAGGGTTATATCAGCTTCGCACCGGAACTGGTAGCACGCCAAACGGAGCTGCGGTGGAGGAGATACAAGCTGACGAAGTTGGCCCCGCAAAACTGTCCAAATTTAATACAATTTAAACGGTCAACTTGGTGGCCGGTTTTCATGTACCAAACGATAAAATTAACGGACGAAAATTGACAGGGATGAAGGTGGATATACCGAGATTGTGACGGAGCGAAGAAATCGCCGATCCAACGGTTGGATCTCCGGGAAAACGTGCACAAAGTTGCTGCGACGGAGCGCCAATTCTGAGTTCCAAACTCGCGCGCGTCGACGGGATCTCGTTCAAAACGCAGAAATCGCCTCGACGGCGCATCCCGGAGGACGTTGGCCGCCATGGGAGGACTGGCCAAGGTTGGGCGCACCCGAAAGGGATGGTCGCCGGGGGCACGACGGCCGGCGGCGGCGGCGGCGAGCCCGTACGCGCGCACGAGTTCCGGCCTGCTGCTGCTGTGAAATCGAGCTGCTGTGGCAGCTGCTGTTGCTGCAGCGAGGCACGCTGTGCGGCGCGCCTGGCCCGGCGGAGGCGCAGCCTGGCGGAGGGCGGTTGCGCCGCGGCCACGACGGGGGTGGAGGAGTGGAACGAAGGTGGCGGACGGGTTTAATGGTGGTGGTGGTTAGGCGAAGTGAGAAGGAGAAGGAAGGGAGAAACTGTGGGCCGACGGCGATGGCCGGGGTCGCCGACGTCGGCCAGGCGGAGGAGGAGGAGGAGCCATGGGTGGATGAGCTCGGGGGGTGATGTATGGTGATGGTTTGTGAAGGAGGAGTAGTAGTGATGATGTTGAGGTTGATGTGGAGTTGGAGGAGAAATAAGTGGGTGGCTCGCCATGGCCGACCACGGCGATGCCAGGTGGCCGGAGTTGGGTCGGCCCAAGGAGGAGGAAGGTTGCAGGTGGTGATCGGGTTTGGCTGGTGTGGAGGAGTTGATAGTATGCTGTGTGTTATTAATGGTTTGAAATGGAAAATAATAAGGAGAGAGAGAAGAGTGGATAAGTTGTGAATTAATTGAGGAGAGAGAAAGAGATTCTTTGCTCCAAAAATTTAGGGCCGGCTAGGGGGTCCTGTGAGGGGATTGGGGAGTTTCTCATGGGAAATTAATGGTGATGATTTGTTTGGGGAAACATTGGCTAGGATTAAATTAGAGAGAAAAAGACCAATTCCATGGGAATTAAATAATTAGAAATTTCCAATAAATATAGGAAAAATATGTAGAAGGGTACCTAATATTTTTGGGCAAGAATTGTGAGGGGGTCATGATGAAGAAAATCATGGAGCTAGACTGGACTCGGTGGAGCCGAATTGGGTCAAAACTGGACATTGTGCAAAAATAGAATTAAAATTAGGTGTTGATGATCATGGGCAAATAAGTAACACATGGAGATTCCAATAAATGGGACACAAGTGGCGGACGGATAGTAGGCTCAAAGTGGGCCATGTCCATAGTTGGGGCAGACAGGTTTTGGTCGACAGGGGACCCACAAATCAAGTTGGAAAATGAATGTGACGCCGTGGCGTGAAATAAAATCGGATCACGTATCGGAAAAGTTGTGCGAATCAAATGGAGCTCAAAATGACTTGTCTGAGTGGGACACAAAGGTCATGGGTGACGAACGTCTCGAGTAGATCACCAATGAGGAGTTGGTTTCAAGAAACTGACTGGTCTTGCGCTCCCAATTTAAATGTCATGGTAACGCGCTGAAAATGATCAAGAAAAGAGTGGGAAAATAAATAACAATCGAATGGTCTAAACCGACCCAAAATTCAGCGAAGCAGAAAGAGCACAAGGGAACAAGTTTGGGTGGGATACCATATACCGTCATGAAGGTAATCGTGTCCACTCCAAAACTCGTGAAGAAGATTTCCAGAGTTGAACATCTCTGATACTCCAAATATCAATAGCACGAGAAAGTACACTTACAGATAAATAAATAAAATAAAATATTTATCAAAACCAAATAATCAGGAAAATAAAATAAAATGAAAAATTTCAACCCGAAATTCAAGGTGCTAACAGAAAGGGCGGAGTAGCTTTCCATGCATTGAACGTTATCCTTAGGACAGACCAGTTCACGGCCTATTATGTCGACCTGATGACGAGCGTAATTTGGCACAGCTAGGGAAGCGGCCAAACCAGCTAGGGCATCAGCCTCAATGTTCTGGAGTCTGGGAATATGTTCTATGAAGAATCCTCCCAGAGACGAGATGATGATGATTGCTTTTTGATGATACGGGATCATATCTTTGTGGCGGACCTCGTACGATCCCCGAATCTGATTGACGATTAACTGTGAATCGCCGTATGCTTCAAGATACTCTACCCCCAGCTCCTTTGAAAGTCAGAGGCTAATGACCAAGGCATTGTACTCGACCATATTATTTGAACAGGGCTCTGTGAGTGAGTAGGCCCGATTGATCACCAAACCGGAGGAAGAAATCAGCACCACTCCGACTCCAGCGACGATGTTGCCTTTGGGTCCAGTTCTTGAAGCGCCGTCGAAGAACATTTGCCAGATGGCATCATGGGAGACTGCATTTGAACTGGTGACCTTGTTCGATATTTTTTCATATACCCTAATCGTTTCCGAACCTGGATAGGCTGCTAGAAAGTCTGCCAGAGCCTGGCCTTTAACAGCCTTTTGTGGGACGAAGATCATGTGGTATGGTGATAGAAATATCGCCCAGGTAGCAAGGCGAGAGCTGAGTGCCCCAGGTTTGGTCATGAGGACCCTGAGGGGGTTGATCCGCGATATCACGTGGATGGTTTGTCCTGTGACGTAGTGTCGCATCTTCTGGATTGCGAACACGAGAGCAAGGCATTCCTTCTCTACGACCGTGTACCGGTATTCTGGCCCAATCATCTTTTGACTGAGGTAGTATATAGCTTATTCGTGGCCGGCATCATTGTTCTGTGCCAATAGAGCACCAAGAGAATGTTCCATAGCTCGTACATAGAGGAGGAAGGGCTTTCCAGCAACAGGAGCTACCAGGACTGGGGGGTTCGACAAATATTCTTTGATGCTGTCGAAAGCGCGCTGGCATTCCTCATCCCATACGAAAGAGACTCCCTTTTTCATGAGATGGATGAATGGTTGACATCGTCTGGAGAGATTAGAGATGAATCTCCTGATGTAAGCTAGCCTGCCTTGGAGGCCTCGGAGTTCGCGAAGATTTTTCGGGGGACCCATCTCCATGATTGCCTTTGTTTTTTCGGGGTCGATGTGAATTCCCTGAGAAGTAATGATGAAACATAGGAATTTCCCGCTGGAGACTCCCAAGAATGATTTTGTAGGGTTCATCTTTAAGTTGTATGCTCGCATTAGGTCGAACACTATCCTGAGATCTTGCAGATGATCTTCCTTCGAACGACTTTTGACGGCGATGTTGTCGACGTAGCATTCCACTATCTTGCGCAAGTGGTCTCTAAAGATGACGCTCATAGCTCTCTGGTAAGTAGCACCAGCATTCCTTAAATCGAAAGGCATAACGGTGTAGCAATATGTACCAATCGGTGTTCGAAATGATGTGTGCTTTTTGTCGTCAGGGAACATCTTGATCTGGTTGTATCCTGAGAAGCCATCCATGAAGGACATACGTTCGAAGCCGCAGGTGTTGTCGATCATGATATCTGTGATAGGGAGAGGGAATTCATCTTTAGGGCATGCCTTATTCAGATTCCGGAAGTCAATACATATTCGGATCTTCCTGTTCTTTTTTAGAACTGGTACGATGTTGGCTACCCAGTCTGGATGCTGCTCTTCGTGAATGAAGCCGCTGGCTATCAGTTTGTTGACCTCGGCTTCAATAGCATTCATGACATCGGGGCAAAACCGTCGTTGCTGTTGCTTGACAGGTTTTGCATCCGGACGAATATTGAGTTTGTGGAGTGTGATGTCGGGGTCCAATCCTGGCATGTCTTTATAGCTCTAGGCGAACACATCGATGTACTCTTTGACGAGTTGGTGTAGCGACTCTCGCTCTTCATCTGTCAGACTCTGGCTAATGAAGATTGGTTTCGGGGAGGTTTCATCACCAAGATTAACTTGTATGACCTCATCCTCAGTGGGAGGTTCTCTTTGCTCGAAATGCTTTTCCCATTGTTCATCTAGCTGTTGGGCCAACGGCTCTAGCTCAAAGACTTTCGGAATGTCTTCATCTTCTTCATAAGCGTCGGCGAATACCATCTTGACTGACAGGAATTGTCTGAATACGTCTCCGATGCTGGTATCCGAGTCGGAAGTTGGTGACCCGATCGAATGTGAATGCCAGTCGCATTCTTCATCTGAACTTTCAGGGGTCGTCGTGGGTGTTACATACCCTAATCCATATCGAGTCTTGCTATAGTAGTCCTGTGGTTTGCCAGCCGGGACCGGGGACTTCAAAGGTAATCGTCGTCCAGTACCGTAGTTCAAACTCGGTGTCATTTCCCGATCGTACCCCTGTTTCTGCATGAGATATTTAGATTGGGGGCTATAAAGATACAGAGGTAGTCTCCCGGCATCCGATCCAAGGTCGACTTCTTCTATGGTGAAGGGATGCGGATCGTCCTTCCGGCCGAACATGATTGGATGGTCTCCTCCCTCGATTATTCAGTAAGCGTCTTCTACTGGAGTAAGCTGGATTGTAGTGTAGACATTTGTCACCTGTGTGTGTAGGTGAGTGCCTATACCGTGTTCCATAGCATACATTGTACAAAGCTTATTAAGCTCGAGGTAGTTCAAAGATAACCCTTTATTGATGAAGTAAGGTATCTTTTCTAGGGGGATTACATCATCTGTAGAGGGAACATCAGTGTGGGCAGCCACATACTTGGCTAGCTTCGGTTCCTCTTCGGCTACCTCCTGTGTGAATGAAGACTGAGAGGACGACCTGGGGAGCTTGATCGTCAGCGGTTCAGTTGATGGAGCTGAGCGTGGAGTTGTTGGCAGACAAGCGACCCCCAATTTGGTACTCGATGTGGGGCGAGGAGTGGCTGGTTCGCTAGAAGTGTCAGACCTTGTATCGGGGTGATGACCCTTCTTGGGAAGGCGTATCGTCAGTGGCTTGTCGGATGGATTGAGCTTCTCTGTTTGGGGTTGACCGACTCTCGGCAGCCTGATTGTCAGTGGCCCCGTTGTGGATCTGGGCACTTGGCCAGCCCTTGGTAGCCGAATTATCATCTGCTCTTCTTGTGCCGAGAGGCTGATTGCGTCCTTACGCAGAGTGGCGGTAAGGGGTGCAGACCTGCCCGGTTTGCGAGCTTGGAGGTGGATCGTCAGAGGATCTTCTGATCTTGTGGCTGTCTCGGTACTAGCTTGTACATCTCCTTCACCAAGATGCTTCTTCAATTTTTTGTACAGGCAGGAGTCTGAGTAGTAAGATTCGACCCCTTTAAAGGGATCAATATCAGCAAATTCTGTCCTCACGAAGCTGTATTTGTCGACATATTTGAAGCACTGGTGCAGTGTAGAAGGCACGATCATATAATCGTGTATCCACGGGCGCCCCAAGAGGATGTTGTAGGAAGTGTCTGCATCTATGACGTAGCAGGTGACTTCGGATTGGAGGTCGCCAATTTGACACTTCAGACGAATCTTCCCAATAGGGTAGCTCCTGCCCGAATTGAAACCGCTGATGGCGGTGCTTGTAGGCATCAGACGATACATTGGGATGCGGAGATGATGTAGCAGACCCTTCGGGATAATGGTTATGGAAGAGCCAGGATCAATGTGCATTCGATCCACCTTTACGTCGTCGATGTATCCAGTATAATATAGTGGGCGATCGTGCAGATTAGTTTTGATGAGCATGTCCTACGGAGTGAAGTCGATGTTGGGCATTGCTCCCGTGCAAGCGTTGTCTTGGAGATCTGCAGGCGGGTTTTCTTCCGTGAGGTTGACTTGAGCCAGGTATGCGTCGGTATTTTGGAGTGCATCGCTCAAAGCCACACGAACATCCTTGGAGAGTCTCAGGAGCTCGTATAGTGACAACTTGGCCGGTGTGTTGGCCAATTGTGCCAAAATGTCAAAGTTGTAGGGCTTCTCCAACCCTTGGGCTGCCTCTTTTCGGAGGGATTTGTCGAAGCGAGTCTCCCTCGGCCTAGGCTTGTCGGTCGTCGAAGGCTGAGCCGGTCCCGGAGCATCAGTTGTAGTGGGTTGATAATCTTCAACCGAGTTGTCAGCCGCAGGTTGGGATTGTACCCCAGATCGCGTGACGACGACTGTAGCTTCTTCCATGTCTGCCGAGATCACTCCGCAGGACCTGATTTTCTACTCTTTTTCTTGCAGGTAGAAGACGATATAGGCCGAGTCACTTCCGATACCAAGTCTGGATGGATCCATATGACCTCCTCTCGTGATGTGGTGAGGGGCACTAGACCAGTAGCCTGATCTCGGGAAGGTGGAAGATTAGCAATCTTCATTATCGCCAGAGGGATAGGGACCACCCCGTCTTGAGTTTTCGTCGGAGGGAAGCTGCCGAATTGTACGGACACCATATTGGCCGCCACGGTTACCTCTTCGAAATCGATAGCCAGAGCATTCGAATCGATGAGGTTTTGGATGTACCATTTTAGTTGGTAGCAGTCGTATGTAGCATGGTGGACGTAGCGGTGATAATGGCAGTACTTTGGATTCTCCATCTCTGCCAGCTACGGTTCCCGTCTTGGTAGAGAAAGCTGAATTCTGTCCCCTTGTATGAGCATGTCCAAGATGGGCTTGACGTGACCGTCTTCGAAGGAGTACGTGATTTGTGGCCATTATTTGTCTGCTAGTTTTGGCTCAGGATTTTGTGCTGTATCGGCCACCATAGCCTGCTTTTCCTTGTTGTCCCGATTGTTGGAGGGGCTACCCCCATTATCGTTGCTCGGACGCTTGCCCTTGTTCTCTCCGTCTGAGATATGCAATCCCAGTTGGCGAGCCTTCTTCAATCGTTCTTCGGCGCTTGTGGCGCTGATGATGAACGTCTTCCAATCCTTGAATTGACTTTCGCCCATCCAGAGACTGATTGTTGGAAGTAGTCTCTTTTGGCAAATTTTAATTAAGGAGGAATCCGGGTTTCCAGACGGTAACTTCATGGCGGTTTGGCAAAATCGCTCGATGTAGTTCCTTGTCAGCTCTTTCTTCCCTTGGACGACGTCCATGAGGGTGGACATGGTGATGTCCTGCCCTACTTCATAGAATCTCTCCAAGAACATGCGCTTGAAGCTAGCGAAGGAGTGGATGCAGTTGTCCGGCAGATTGTGATACCAGTCGAAGGCGACCCCTTCCAATGCCCCGATGAATAACCGTGTGAGAATGGCATCGTCATGGGGTAGATGGTCGGTGGTGACCTCGAAGTAAGTGATGTACCGACTTGCTGAGTCTTGCCATCATAAGGATTGATATTGAACAGCTTATATCTTGGTGGAAATGGAACATCCCTCCATGCAGCAGGGTACGGTTGCCGTATTCTGAGGTCTTGAGAGTTTTCTCGAGCGTGGAACATGGCTCGGATCTCCTGGACCTCTCTTCTTGCTTCGCGTGCTTCGTCTACGGTGGTGGGGCCGTTGTTTTCGGAGGATTGTTGCCTGGGTTTGGTGCCGCCAAATTCGAGTCCGTATTGACCGCGGGACCTACGCTTGTTTGGCCAGGCGTCCCTTCTTGCAGAGTTGGAAGGGCCGCTTTAATCCCGTCTACAAACTTGACCAAGGCAAGTAATATGGCTTTGAGACTGTCGATGCGCTGGCGATCACTGGAACCACCTTGGTTGCTGTCTGTCATGAATACCGTCTTCACATAAGGAGAGATAGACGGGGCGATGGAGGAAGCGCCCTCCGAATCGTACCCCTGTAGTGAGAAGTCATCGGGGTATGTGGGTATGTTCCTTTCTGATTCAGACTCAGAAGGAACAGTACCCCCAATCTCCGAGTTCGCCTCGTCTTGGGAGTTGTGTATGTCGTCGGGGACGTCGAGGTTTGCTGTATCCGATGGGAGAGTTGTCTCCCCTGGCTCGTCTTTATGGAACATCGGGTTGCTGTGGAGGCTCGGAGGGGTGCTACCCCCAGCCCCAGCAACCCTCTGCATTATGGACGACGAATCTCCTACTGTAGCCGATTTCGTCTTAGAGCGAGTACCTTGGAAAACTCCGGTGGTGGGCACCCGTTTAGACGACAGTCTTTTAGTCGCAGTGGTTGAGATCTTCGGGCTGGGAACAGTCGTCTTCTTTCCCCTTCCAATAGCGGGGACTTTTCAGGCAGAGTTGCAGGAGACGTCGGGTAGTGCCTCGTCTTCTGAAGATGGCTGTTGCAGTCTTTAAAAGACAGACTGTCGATCTTCTTGCATCATCATGCTATTGCAGCAGTAGTTGACGATGACTTGGGTGCAGTGACGTCCGTGGGAGGACTCTTTTCACCCTGATGCATCTTCTCTTTCCTTGCGTTTGTGGAGGATGGCCTCACGCAAGTCAGATGGGTCTGGACCGACCCTATTTGCTCCCGGAATTTTGAGAGACTTTTGTGAACCTCTCTGTCCGTCTGCCGCCGGGGGCTGGACTTGAGTGGTTCTGTACAACTTTCCATCCGAGGCCCGCGTAATAATCAACGGGACGCCCCGATAGTCAGAGGTTGGGGCAGCTGACTGGGCTTGGTGGGCCCGCGCTGCCCTAGACTTCTTCTTTTTAGCACTCGCGGGTGCGTAATAGGAAGAGTCCAAGTTGAATACCACAGAGTCTGGCTTATCATCCAGAGAATTATCAGGGTCAGGACCGCACGAGAGACGGTCAAAGACTGATCGAGAGAAGCGTGGAGTAGACGCTATGCGGCTAGGATTGGAAACCGTACAGGCTGTCTGCATGCGGCTGTCTTTAGCTGTCAGATGAGTTGTTCTTGTACGACTAGGAGTCACGACCGTACAGGCTGGCCGCATACGGTTGACAATTATGGCCGCATGGGTTTTCTGCAAGCGATTGACTTCAGTAACCGCATAAGTTTCATCCATACGGTTGGCAACTGTAGCGGCATAAGCTATGCGGCTAACAGATGTGGTCGTGTGAGCTCTCTTCATGCGGCTGGCGGATGTAGCCGCATGAGCTTTCTCCATGCGGCTAGCACCCTTATGCGGCTCGGATCGCATAGAGTTCCTCTTTGCCCCTGCAAGTCCAGCATCATAGTGTTTTCTTCTGCCGAACTTGGAGACAACAGAGTTGTCTATGGTCTGAAGTGGGGCCGCAGAAAAGTCTTCCCTGCCGTCTTGAGCAACAGAGGGTGTCTCTGCCAGAGCTTCAGTAGGAGCGAATGATCGGGGTCTCCACTCCTTGCGGGCCTTCTTTGTGCGGGCTCTCTTCTGGCTCGGGCCAGCGCTCTTATCGGAGAGCATTTCTTCAAACGCATGTTGGTCGAACCGGGCGACCATCTTCTGTTGCGTGGAGCCAAGCTTGGTTGCATTCGACTGCGTCACCAACTCCTCAGCCGTGGAAAAGTTTGTCCTCAGCAGAGTCGCCATCGAGTTTGCCATAAAATATAAAAGAGCAGAATAGTTTTATGGGAGGACTGGACTTTTACTTCACGTTACAAACTCGCTTGTACAAAAAAAGCCTAGGGACGAAAACCTAGGTACGGCAATCTAAGTACAATTGTTTATTTTTGATTCTGGGGGGTGACGATAGAGGCTCGGGAAGGCGACGGCAACCCTGCCTTACTCCTTGGACGATCAGTATGCAGCCTTGGCTCCTGTGACGAGATGGTTGGCGTTGACGAAGAAATGCTCTTCTTGCTCTCCTCGTATTGCTCTTTTGGCTTCTCTCTCTGGATTGATCTTTGTGTATTTTTTCTCTGATTATTGGGGGAGCATCCTCTCTGTATGTGTGTGTCTCTTTTTTTTGCAAGGGAATGGCACCCTGCTATTTATAGGAATAGGGTGTGATCATTAGGGTTACAAATGATTGCTTCTTGGAGATGGTGGCGGCCTGTGGATTGGTCAATCTAGGCCATTAATCTTGAGCGTGAAGGATCTGGGCCATTAATGAGGATTATGCCAAATCATGTCAGTCATTAATGTTGATTGCAATAAATCCCCATCATGACGATTTGCTGATATCCGTAAATCTAAATGAATCAATTTAATTCATTCTCCTGCCACGTGTCCCAAATTATTGGAATCTGACCCAAAATTTGAATATCTTTAGGACACGTGTCCTGTCATCCTTGTTGAACCGTATGAGGAGCGTTCATATTCGGGCCGCATGAAGGTCGTCATGACCGAGCCGCATGAAAGATTTCATGATCGAGCCGCATGAATAGTCTCTATACTCGAACCGTATGAAGGTTGTCATGACCGAGCTGCATGAATATGTTCATGACCGAGCCGCATGGGGGTCTTCAGGGCCGAGCTGTATGAGAGTCTTCATGGCCGAGCCGTATGGATTTCTTCATCGCCGAGCCGCATGGAGGACCTTCATGATTGAACCGCATAGGTTTCTCTGCACTGGCCGTGTGAACTCGTTTAGTCTGGTCGCATAAACTTGCCTCGCAGCTGTGGAGATTTTCTCCAGTTCCCTAGGAAGATAGTGCCTTTGTGTCAGTCATCATGACTACTTTACGTCAGGGCTGTCAGCTGTCAGCTGTCAGCCGTCAGAGCATTAATTGTGTTTGAATGGTGCTGGGTACAGCTGTTCTGAAAAGATACGTGGCTTCCCTCTGCGGGCCGCATGGAGTCCACTCGAGCCGCCTATGTGTTTGAGCCGCATGGGACTCCTGAGCCGCATGCTGCCCCTTGGCCGCATGGATCATTTTTTTCTTCTTTTTCATGCTTCTACAGAGACGACCATGAGTGCTCAGTCCCGATAACATTCCATAGGCCAGAAAGTCGTTGATGGTCTATATCAGTGCGGCCCTCATCTAAAAGTTCTGCTTTCTGAAAATATCATACGTGTTGGCACCTACTTTCTACAGCTGATTCAACTCATCTATCAATAGCTATAAATACACATCAATATTCATCTTCGGATTGTTCTGACCCGAAATGATAGCGGTTAGGAACATGTAAAGAGTCTTCATACACATCCATGGCGGTAGGTTGTACGGAGTGACAATCACTGGCCAACACGAATGTTGGGATCCCGAAAGTCCGAACAGGGTAAAACCATCAGAGGATAGCCCCAATCTTATATTACGCGGATCAGAAGCAAAATCTGGATACTCTCGATCAAAGTGCTTTTATTCTTCTCTATCGGATGGATGATCCAAACCTCCATTGATCTATTTCCGCCTATGCCAACTTATGTTCTCGGCCGTCTCCTTCACCATAAAGAATTTCTACAACTGCGACGTCAAAGACAAGTAGTGCATCAAAACGGTCTGCTTCCTTGCACCGGAAGTCCTATTTGAACTTGTCGCCTTGAAGCGAATAGCACCACAAAATCTGCACACATCTTCATCCTTGTCGTCCTTATAGTACAACATGCATCCGTTGCAACATGCATCAATTTTATCATATCTCATCCAGAGCGATCTCACTATTCTCTTAGATCGGTAGAAGTCTGTAGATAACTTTGCACCCTTCGGCAAGGTCTCTATAATCAACTCGATGATTTGGTTGTAGCATTCTTGAGACATATTAAAATTAGACATGATTCACAGCAGTCTTGTAACACCTCCAACGGTGAATGATCCTCATAACTAGGATACAAAGGAGTCCTTGCATTCTCCAGCAACTCCATGAACTTTGTAGCATCGGTATTCGGTGTCTCCTCAGCCGTATCATGATTTTCCGGATCGAAACTAGGCCCTACAGCATCGAAAACCATGTTCACCCACCCTTCATCATAATCAGCATGGTCATGGACATCCATATATGGCTCCAAATTGGGCTCTGGCTCTGATGCTAAAGCACAAGTTCTTTGTATGAGGTCGACTGATCTTAATTCAGCATGAAACCTCTCGAGTACAAATGATATGTCACATCCACTTTTGGATGATATTTTAAGTTGCGATATCTCATACATGGACACTTAATTTTAGTACAGTTTATGTACTGAGGAAACGCCTTGACAAACTGCAGGAACTGCTTTACCCTCTGTATAAATTCATCCGCACACCACACATGTCATCAGGATAAAGATTTTACAACCATAAATGATATTGTAGATAGTATTTCATATCTATTTAAAGATAATTTTGCGAAGATAGATACACGTTATTCGAGTATATTGTCCAAATGGATGCATAGATCTACGAGTATTAAATGAGTCTCCTCACGTGTTCAATGTCAGCCCTTCTCTTCAAAGAAAATTTACTTCTGTAAGTCTTTTGAGGCTGTTGGAGTTATATAGGATTTCAGAAAAATACTAGAAAATGCCAAATATTATAATTTTTCTTTTGTAGAATTTTTTTCTTTGTTATTTTTTTATTTTTTTACTACTTTTGATCTTTATCTTCTCTTATTTTTCTAAAATCTAGAGAACTCTAACAGCATCAAAAGGCTTACAAATGTAAATTTACTTGTCGGAGAATGGCTGACATGGACAGTTAACTTCAGGCTGACACAGACATTTACCTATGTATCTAAGATACCTAGATAGCACTTACCTACATATCATCTTAACTCTAGGTATTTTTGTATCATGTGGATATCATGTACCATGGTACACAATATCACATTGATACTCTCTTGTATCTTGATACTAGGATACAGTTTTAAATACCCATGACACTAACTATACACACGTTCATCTTATATACTACTAGGATACTCACTCTATACACTCTAGGTATTACGACATACACTTAGGTGTTATCACGTATTCTATGTGAGCCATTTCCTGAAAATAAAATTTACTTATGCAAGCCTTTTGAGGCAATCAACTTTATGCTAGATTTCCGAAAAAATCTATAAAAGACTAAGTTGTTCGACTTTTCGGTATAACGCTGATAGTCCCAAAAGGCTTGCATAAGTAAATTTAATTTTCAGAGAAGGGCTCACATGGACACTTGATTTCAGGCTAATACTGACACTTAACATAAGAGATAATGATATCTCTGTCGTCATGTGTTCCTTGTGAGCCCATAAGGAAAACTTGACCTCAGAGTGTCCAAGCTAGCACTTACCTAGCTAACAGTTACCATGAAATACTTGGCGATACCTAGCTAGCACTTATAACTATATATTTCTATACCCTTATATATGTATATATCTATATAGATTATATATTAACCCTCACTAGCTCACTCATCCCTCACTCAAACATATACACATATACACCTCTTATTTGGATACTCTTATACACTAACTATATTCTGATCCCATTTTAAAATCTTAAAGTAGTGGTCTAACGATTTCTAGTCTAAGAGCTATGATACTTGATTATTAATAGGGCAATTTCTGGGAAATCTCTAACGATACTAGGAATCTAGACTTAATATGGTCCATCTAAATTCCCTATAAATAAATTCAGATACCTAATTTCAATTCTACATTTCCCAATCAAAGAATTCACACACACACACACACACACACACACACATTACATAATATGTCGTGTTAGTTTACGTGTCGGCGTTTTGTGTGTCGTATCCGTGTCAGTGCCTGTGTCTGCACGTGTGTATGTCGTATTTGTGTCAGCGTGTGTGTTTGTTTGTATCAGCGTGTGTGTGTGTCATATTTGTGTCAGCGTGTGTGTGTGTCTATGTCAGCGTATGTGTGTGTCGTGCATATATGTCTGTATCAGTATGTCTATGTCGTGTCAGGAAAATGGAGATAGGGTTAGGGTTACCTGCCTTGGTCGGGGTCGGGTCGGGGTCTTCGTGGCAGGGGTCAGGGGGTCGACGGTAGAGGACTGGAGCAGCGTCGGTGAAAGGTTGGCGGTGGAAGACTGGAGCAGCGTCGGAGATGAGGGTGGTTGCCGGAGGGAGGGGGTCGCCGAGGGGAGGCGGTTGCTGGAGACGATCGGGGGAGGGGGAGAAAAATTTTGGGAAGAGCGGGAGAATGAAAATTTTGGGGGAGTAATAAAAAGTCGATCGGCCAGCAATCCTATATGAAATAATTTAGCGACGTCCGCAAAAGACGTCGCTAAAGGTTGCTATCCACTAATATACTACCGACATTCTAGTGGAGGAGTCGCTAAACGTCGCTGCCTAAAATAAAACAGCAACGTTCTCCGATTAAACCGCGATATTTACTTTCCAAGCCATAATGCATGTCGCGAACTGTCGCTGAAAGTCGATGATAGTGACGTTCAACCACTTCCAAAATAAGTCATATCAGCGACGCAATTAGGACGCTAAGATAAAACGTCCCTAATATTATGCAACTTAGCGACGTAGTAAAATGACGTCGCAATACGTCACTGGTAGCGACTATCTACGACGTAATGCGACTACAAAAAGTTTGACAAAATTTTACGTCGCTAGAAAGTCGCTGAACGTCGCTATTTTATTATTATCAGCGATGATTAGCGACTGTAACGAACAATATCGCTATTTTTTAGAATATTACAACGTTTAGCGACGTCATATCCTGACGTCGCTAATTTATTTCCAATATTCCGATCGAATTTTCCTTCCCCCCATTCTTATTCGAAGATTTTCCCAAAACTTTTCGTTCCCCCCTCCTCCTCCTCTAGCGCTACTTACTACCCCCTCCTCCTCCTCCAGCACTCTTCTGCCGCCATCGAGCTCCTCCTCCTATTCCTCTCCGGGATGTTCCTCCATCGACCCCCCTCCTCCTCTACCGCAAGTTCCTCCTCCTCAACCGCCTACGCGTGGCGACCTCCTCCTCCACCGTGAGCTCCTTCTCCTCTTCTTCAGGCTCCTCCTCCTCAACCGCCTATGCGTGCCGACCTCCTCCTCCTCCATCGCGAGCTTCTCCTCCTCCTCTCCAGGCTCCTCCTCATGCACCACCTACGCATGCTGACCTCCTCCTCCTCTTGGCTATCTCCTTCCTCGGTCAACCCCAATATTAGGTAAAGCCTAATCCTATATCTCTACTAGCCATTTGACATAGACACGAACACATACACCGACACGACATGGGACAAAACACAGACCCTAACCCTATCTGAATTTTATCGATTTTTTTGTGATACACACGACATTGGTGTTAGCATTGGCTTTACTGTGTGTTGCATATTCTATCTCCATCTTTCTGTTGGCAGAACACATACACACACACGAACATGACACGTACACACACACACGAACTTCTCTACCCACAGCAGCCCTCACATAAAGAATAGGATCCAAATTTCTACCCTCTAAATGTCGATGCCCTAAAATTCTAGACTATCCCTCCCCAATTGGTTCAATTTTATATATTACATATATAATTAGAACTTTTTTGTTTGTGAGTATAAATTTATAAAATTTGTATATATGTTATAAAAGTATGACACGGACATATTGTTAAGATATGATGCATACACATTAACATGAGTTGGTACAAGCGTAGATATCAAGGCCACGAACCATTTGTCCTATCAAGTCAGGCTTAGCTCATGTACTTCACAGCTTATCCGAGATGGAGAACAACGAGATCTGACTGGTGGGCAGTATGCAAGACTAAAGCTAGAGATACCTTTGACGTTGACAAAAAAGCTTATCAGGAGGACGAGCTATCTCTTGTAACAAATATTATAGATGTGGACTCCATGTAAGTTACTCATTACACGACTAATAATGTAGAAGAGGTAGAATTATCCGAAAAGGAAGACGAAGATGAAGGTGAAGATGAAAGTAAAGATGAGGAAGAAGTGGAGGTTGAGGAAGATGAACAAGATGAATTTTCTAAAGATGATTGAGAGAGATGTAGTTTCATTTTGTTATTATGTAGACTTGGTTATCCTATAGACTTAGTTATTATCTAGTATTAGTTATTATCTGGACTTCGATGTTTTTGTAGAATATAATTTCATATTTCTGAGTGTAGAATGTACTATATATCTGTTTATTTATTGTATCATAATATGTTATTATCAGGTATGACAGGACGACGCAGATCGTTCGGCAGGTCCCGATATGGACGGGGTTCTCCTTTGGTACTTCCTACTGGTTCTGGATCCTCGTCATCGAGTACTCCATTGTATCGACCAGCCATATCTCCGATTGCTATGACATTACATGGAAGCACTCCTGGGATGAGTAGTTCCAGACCCGAGACTCCTCCATCGTCTAGCGTTCCTCTGCTGAGACAATGATGGAGACAGATAAGCAGATGGAGGAGGCTGAGCCGACAACGGATCAGTATCAGCGAGATCCTCCGTGCGCACCTCCGGAAGAGACAAGGACGAAGATCTGGGGCGACGGTATAAAGTAAGTATTTTGGTTTATCATCATATATTATTTATTTATTTTATTCATAATAAATTTATTTTTTATGAATATAGTTATCTTTGTATAGATATCGTCCATCATCGGTATAGAGACGCCTGGACCACTTTCTGAGGTACAATTATGGTGGCCCTTGGATAAACTACTCTGATGCACCGGACGATAGGAAGGCCTTATGGTTTACGCAGTTCAAGGTAAAAGTATATTTGGTTTTAATATGAATCATCTTATTTGTGTATATTATATAACTGACTAAATTACTTCTGTTATTAAATATATTTCTATCCACCGCACCGGGCCGAGTTGATCGAGGGAATGTTTTCTGTTATCGCCTCCAAGCTGATCCAGGATGCTATTAATGACCAGAAGGCTCGTGATCGTGCCGGAAAGCCGATCCAAGGTTGGATCACCCTTGATCAGTGGATTGCGATGAAGTCTAGGTTCGACACGCCTCGCTACAAGAAAAGGTTTGAGAAGGCCAAGGCGGCTAGGCAGAAGGCATCAAAGTGGTGCGCTGGGTCGAACCCGATGACGAAATATTTCTGTTGTTTGGTATATTTTTTATTTCAAAAATATTATTTTAATGTAAGGCCGATAAATTTCCTAAATAGTACTAAATAATTTATTTTTAACAGGTAAGAAGGGGTGATGACGCCAATATGGTGACCGTCTTCCTGGCTACCAATCGGAAGGACGGAAAGCTTATTGACGAGAGGGTCGAGCAGACCTATGTAAGTATTACAATACTTTGTCTTAATTTTAATCATTTGCGTTAATTTTAATCATTTGTGTTAATTTTAATATAACTTAGGAAATATGCAAATACATAATCATGTAGTTAGTAATAATAAGTACATTAGACATTAGCAATTATAGAGTACCCATACTTTTCTAGGTCGCGTATCTTAAGCTTCGCGAGCGGGCGACTGCTAGTGCACCTGTAACGGGAAAGGCTAGTACTTCCTCGTAGCCCACTCCAGCTCCGTCGGAGGACGAGCTGTGGGCGACCGCCATTGGTAGTCTCCATAGGGATACGTACTACAGTACGGGATCTTATAGTGTCCTAGTTGTGATACAGTCCTCTAGGGCCTCTACTGCAAGTGTGCATAGCCCACAGCCCTCGCAGGAGTCTGCCAGAGTCCAGCAGATCGTTGACCTTCAGATTGAGTCTCTCCGTAATGAGATGCTACAAAGGATCCAGGAGTAGCCCCAGTCTTAGCCGCAGACAGACGATGCCACGCTCATCGCACGATTAGATACGCTCGAGCGCAGCATCATGGAGCTCATGGATATGACTGAGAGGACAGAGTGTGGCGTTACTGATCTAAGAGCGTCGACCCAGCATAGCATGACAGAGCTATAGGCATCACAGTTGTCCATGGTTGAGAGGCTGACGATGATGCAGGATTCGATGGTTGATAGCAGTACGAGATTGTTATCTACTAAGGATTCATACAACCAGCGACTAGCAGCGTTGAGCAGATACGTCCTCCGGGTACGCCTTTATAGTCACCGACTCTACTGCCTTCTTTATCGACACCGATGTCATAGCCTTCATCGATGTCGGTGTCGATTTCACGGGAGCAGTATGAGTTGTTTTTATCCCTGATGCGCGTCGGTGCCCCTCCTTCAGCTCTGTAGTAGTCCTAGTTATGGCTGTTTATTGATTGTTTGTGTGTAGAGTGGTTGTTTGTGTGTATACCCATGATATTGGGTTTGAATATTATACATTTGTTAAGTCTTTGAGACTTTATTGGTTACTTATGTGTAGACTTATTTGCGGGGATATTTATTGTACTTATTTGCGTGGATATTTTCTTCAGACTGGATTTGTAATTCTACTGTACAATTTTCTTCATATTTTATATTATTATTTATTTTAAATGTATGTGAATTTACCGGTATTGAGTGTTCCACCAAAGGGGTCGGCGAACCCAGGAAATTCAACAGAGGTTTATTCCAGTTCTATTCATATTAATTGTTAATTATTAAACTGTAGGGATACTACTCTAGCAGAATATGTCATTCTATTTTCTATTTTTTTTGCAAATTTAGCGACTGTTTCCGACGCTTAGTGACGCAAGAAATAGTATAAGCATCGGTGACTCCTGCAGGTTAGCAACGCTTTGCGACTACAGCGACGTCGCTAAACATTGGTAGTAGTCGCTAACGTCGCTAAATTTGCAGAATATTACTGACAGACAGCATCGTATGAAGCAGTTGTTAAACGTCGGTAGACGTTGCCAAAACGTCGCTAATTCCTGTAACTTCTACCTACGTTTAACAACTCTTCATACAATGCTAAATTTTTTGACTACATGTCGGTAAACATCGCACAATTAGCGATGTGTACACATCGCTGGAAAAAATCATAATAGCGACGTTTTAGCTATCAGCAACTTGAAGTAATACGACAAGCTTGAAAACGTCGCAGAATACATCGCTGACAGATTTTAGCGATGTTTCCCTACATATTAGCGACTGTCACGACCCTTACCCACTGTGAGGGTACGAGTACGTAACAGCGTCCAGCCTACACCGCAGTGTCGGCGGTAGAACGCTGTCCTAGGTTAATCATCGAACAATATATAAGGTACCTGTACAGTATATACTCCGAATGGAGATGACAGAGCAGAATATAGTCTCAATCACATCTAAAGGTAGAATATAGCACGATAGAAAAGATAGAGAAACCCTCAACTGAGGTACAACAGAATGAAATAACATAAGTCTCAACAACTACCAGTCTCAACATCTCTAAAATATACAACTCTGAAATCAAGGACAACAACTATACAGGAAAAGGAAAAACAGTCTAAGCTATCTATACTAAGCAAGGTATCATCCTCAGCAGCTGCCTGAACCTCCCCGGGGGTCCAGGTCGCGAGTGTCATCTAGGCAAGCTCCAAGGTAAAGGGTACAGGGTTCCTCATCATCCTCTGTATAAATTTTAACATGTATAGTCAGGACGGGAGCGAGCATAATACATCTTATGCAGATCATAACAGGTTAGAAAATATAGACATACAAGAGAGTACGACATATGAAACTGAAAGAAGTACATGATGTAAATAGAGAGAGAACTATAATAGAAATATCTACTATAAGTAGGGAGCTACCAGTGACTAGTGATTTAGAGTACAAAGTCGACATGTGAACGGCTGAAATTGCACATGAATATACTAAAGAGGCGCACATGGTTATACTACTTTGGAATTGTTCACATGACTATTTATACTCCCCCATACCCCAATCAATACACAAGGATCCAGACAAGTTATGTTACGTACTTGATTTTCACATGAAGCCCATAGATGGGTGTACATGAAGAATACATGAGGGCTCAAAAACTGAGTGCACATGAATTCCACATGAAGGCCCATGAAGGGTGCACATGAAGTATAGGTTATCCATGAAATACACGAGAAATATGACCGAACATGATAGCACATGAGAGTACAAAAGCGAGCACGAACGAGCATGAAGCACGTGAGAAACATGAATAACATGAGAGCGAGGAATACACGATGTACATGAAACACATGACACGATGTATCCGATGCTCCCAAAGGGAATAACATCTCAATGTAGGGATCCATATAGTACCAATCCGTGATAATATCGTGACAGCATCAAATAAGGTAAACTAGAGCAGGAATATAGTTCTAAGCAAGTTATGAAATGATCAGAGAATGTACTCGCCTGGTATCTGAATAGCTGTAATAAATGTACTGTCCGAGATGAGGTACCTGACTCCTAGTTAGAGTAACACAAGTCAAGATGTATACAGGGGATGATAAATGTAATCTACAATGTATCTGCATGTTGTTTAGGTTAAACTAGACTAAAGTCAACCCTTGGTCAACTCCAGTCAACTATACTAGTCAAGGCTAGGTCAACTAGGTCAAACTAAACCATTCCAAGTCTAAACCTAGACTAACAAGTCATTCTAGTCAATCTAGGCCTAACCAAGCCTACTAAACCAAAGCACACCAATACAAATAATGTTAGGGTATCACACACAAGTTTTATGTATAATATATAGACTAATGAAGATAGATAAGGCTATAATATGCTTATCATTCACATCAACATCACAACTTACATATATATATATATATATATATATATTTTATATATATATATATATATATATATATATATATATATATATATATAAATATATATATATATATATATATATATATATATATATATATATATATATATATATATATATATATATTTTACACACACACACACACACACACACACACACACACACACACACATATATATATATATATATATATATATATATATATATATAAATATATATATATATATATATTTATATATATATATATATATATATATATATATATATATATATATATATATATATATATATATATCACATTCACATATATGAAATACCAAGACATCTCTATAGGAAGCTCTATATAGGCACATACTTATATACATACATATATATATATTTAGAGAATGGAATAGGCCACACAAGTGAGGGTGTGTGTTGTGTCTAGTGACAAGGAAACAGCGTCAATTGAAAACAGTGGAGGGTGTGTGTGTGTGGTGTCCATAGAGTACATGTGTGTGTACTTGATATAGGCTAGGGTGTGTGTGAGTGTTTGAGGAAACCTGTGTTACAGGGAGTTTAGGATAGTGTGTGTGTTAATGTGAATGAGCTTAGTGTCATAGTGAAGGTTGGTGTGTAAATAGGGTTGTTCCTAGTTTTGGGTGAGTGTCAAAATGACTGTTTTATGTGTGTGTGGAAATAGTGTATCTAACTCAAGATTTCAGTGCATATATTCATAGCACACATTATATATTTACCTAGCTCATACCATTCCAGGTAAGGACTAAATCAAAACCTATATTTCATTCGAAAGACAAATACTGAAACACAATATAAATCCAGATAACATCCAGTTAACAATCACAGTTAAAATTATCATTAAAATCATCTAATACTCATGTATGAACTTCTCTTTGCATTGGATCAGGGAAATTGGTTTGAAATTTCATGTAATCCCTGAATTCAGTAAACAGTGTTCATGTGTCAAGTGTTCACAGGTTTTAGGGTGTGTGATATGTGTTAGCTAAGCATAGGTATCAATGTGAGTCAAATAGAAACTAGTATTTATGTAAGGACTGTTAACAATAGGTTTTCAGGAATATATAAACCAAATGACAGTTAGTTATTACAATGCAATGGGTTAACATGGTGACTAACATAAAAATCAGTTTTAGAAATGGAAATCAAGGAATTAGGTTAACAGTGTACAATGTCAATGAATGTTAGGAAGTAGGTAATCATTGGAAGAAGGAATGGACTAACACAGTAGCAATCTCAGGTTCTATATATGAACCCAACTCGAATCTAAGAAGTTCTCAACTTGAAAGTTCCAGTTAAGCCGATATGAACTCAGTTCTAGGTTCGAACTACCATTCAGTCTTAACCAGGTATCAGGCAGCCCTATATCTAGGTGTAGAACTTTAAATTTATCATTCAAGAATAGTAATCACATATGAAAATTTCAGGAATTTCATAAGTGAACTCAGGTTCAATGTTCACCTAAACAGTGTATAAATTCAATGCAATTTAAAGCTCAAATGCAATTCGAAAGCTAAATTTCTTATGCCATTATGATCTCTAACAAGTAGGTTAATTCTCAGATAGATATAGGTGTAATATACATCACAAATTAAATCAACGAACAGTTCACAAGTTATTCAATTATCAAAAAATTCACTGTCAGTGTACATGTATCAGAAATATGGAAAACTCTTGATTTCGAAACCCAACACCACATCCAAACCCAAACCATCTTGTACAGAGTATCCCCCACGTGTACATGTGTCAGGGGGTAATACTCGTATCCAGAAAACTAGACACGAAGTGTCCAAATTCGAAATGGATCCATCACCTGAAACTGGCAGTGAGGACTGCCTCGTGTAGCCATGTCGAGTCCAATAGGACTCGACACACAACACGAGAAGGGTCGTGTTCGTGTAGAGCAATAGAGTGGGTCTAGGGCTAGGGAATAGACACCCTGAATTGGGTCTAGACCGTGTCGTGTCCGAACTAAACGTGCGTATTAGACGTGATTTTCTACGCGTGTGCAGCAGTGCGCGATCCGTACGCGTGTGATTGCTCCCAAACCACTAAACAAAATCCTATGAAAATTTGTGAGCCTCTTGTCAGTCACCTAAGCAGTGTCCACACAAAATTTGGTGTCAAGAGATGACGTGTCCACTGAGATATAGGACACGGGCAGCGGGGCATGTGCACGGGGCGGTGCACGCGTGTGCATGTCCAATTCCGACACGAATACGACCCGAAATCCATATCAGTCTTCACAAAATTTATCACACAATATAGACCTAGGTATCTATGTAATTAGTTTTTCAAAAATCAAAAATAAAATCCTTTGTGACATTTTAACAAACACCTACACACACATCATGATACGTGTCCGATACGGACACCAAACGGACACGAAATCTCCCCAAACTCTAGGGACAGCTAGGGGACACTTAGGGCTAGCCTAATATGCAAAGAAATCAGAATTAGAATAAAATTTAAGGGGTTTTACCTATAGGTGCAATTATTATGAAAAAGCTTCAAATGGGTGGTGTTCTTCTTGATGGCCAAGTGCTCCAAATTGATCCAAGACTGAGATTACTCTCCATGAACAGTAAGAAGAGACTAATTAGAACCTAATGCAAAAGATTTGAGCCAAAAAAGACTTGAAATAAGAAAGTTATGGATTGGGAAAGATGGCTCTTTACCTCTTTCTTTAAAATGTTGAAACATTACAAAAGATGCAAGAACATGGAGGAGATGACTTTATAGGGAGGGGGAGCCCTAAGTGGCTGGTCATATTGAGTGAAAATTAGGGTTAATATTACAAGTCATGGGCCATGGGCCAAGTCACATGAGCAATGGGCTCTCTACCTTAGCCTTAAGTCCAACATTAAAATCCTTCCTAATTTCTCAAGAGCTAAATCACTCAAGTCAAAACCAAGTCGACTTAAGTTAGATTAGGGTCTCACCATGCTAATCAAGTCACCTTAACTAGGGTCAACAACTAGGTTAGTCTCTTATGTCACAACTAGCAAAAATTAAAACCATCAATCTAATAAATAAATCAAAAATTCTAATAAGTCAAAATGACCAAATTACCCCTAGGCTAAAATAATAAATAAATATTCCAAATCACATGGTTAGGCTCTAGGGTAGACAATCTCTAGGGTTTCACTAGATGCACTTCAAAATCACAAGTCATAATTTTTAAATAGTTTTAAAATGATTAAAAATCACCAAAAATTATATTATTATTTAAATATCATAATTAAATAAATTAAATCACAAAATTTCAAAATTATCCTCATTTAGAAAAGTGGGTGTAACAAGTCTACCCATCTTAGAAAAATTTCGTCCTCAAAATTTAAGATGGTAGTACTACTTCTAGGTCAAACACCCCCACAATCATAGTCTCAATACACAGTTCGACAATCATATGCGTCTGTCCAAAATCATGATACTCAGAATCTTTGTCATGCTAGTGAGCTAGGCTACGATAATCGCAGAGTCCTTGACCAAGGCACATACCTCTAGAATCATGGTATTTAAAAATTTTGTATTTTTGCATACTTGGCAGCAAAAACCTTAAATTCCTATACCCGAGAAATACATCCTAAATCTGACTATATGTCCTCACTATGCCAGTTAATACGACTATCGAAGATTCTAGATTCCATAACTGAGGTGACCTAGTCCATATGATTCATCTCAAAAGAATTCAAACATAACACAAGAACAGCAAGACAAAATTGATCAACCAACAAGGAACAGAGGGAATCGAATTTTCAAGACAGTTATAGAGGTAATTGCGGAAATGGAATCATAAGAACAGAACCTGCAACTAGATCTCCAATGGCCTGAGCATCCTCGACTGTCCTGGCGAAAGCTCGCCCCTGCTGGCCTACCCTGGCCTGCTGCCGATGCTGCATGTACCTCTGCTGCTGAGTCGGTAAGGGTAATCCCTTCTGCTGGCCTACCGGAGCCCTAGCTCATGCTTCCTGCTCTGTCCGTCCAGATGACTCAGGACACTCTCTCAGCCGATGATCGGATTCTCCACAAAGTAAACATCTGCCTAGCCTCTTCCGGTATTCGCCCCAATCGTGCCTTAGTCTCTTGCAGAAGGGGCAAATGATAACAAGCTGCTGTCCCGGGGCCTGTTGCTGTCTCAGTGGCTGCTGTACCTGCTAAAAGGGTACACGGTCCTGAAACTGCCGCTGCTGAAAGTAGACCCTCGGCTGCTGATACTGCTGCTGAAACTGTAGAGGTGGCATCTACTGCGGATACTGCTACTGAATCTGCAAGCGGGGTATCTGCTGCGGATACTGCTGCTGAATCTGTAGGTGGGGCCTCTTGGCCGGGCCCACACTTCTACTAGCTCCTTGAATGTCTCGCGTCCTCTTCTCCTTCAGCCCAAGATTGTCCTCCGCTGCCATGGCTCCTACCAGGATCTGCTCGAAAGTGGCGTCGCGCCGCTCTTGGTATACGACCTGATCTCCCTGATCAAACCCCTGCGGAACCTTCTCGCCTTTTCGGCCTCAGTGAGATCCTGAACGAATCTACTCAAACGGCAGAACTCTCCGACATATTCCTCAACGGTCTGGTTTCCCTGAACCAAACTCTCGAACTGCACCTCCAAGGCACCGAGTGCTGTATCAGAAAAGAATTTCTTCTTGAATAGTTTCTTGAACGCTGCCCAAGTCAGTGTCACTACCACATTTCTAGCTTGAGGGTATTTTAGTCATTTTTAAAAAAATTTGGAATTATTTGGAATTATTTAGTATTAATTATAATTATTAGAATTTTCAGTAATTTTTAGTATTTTTGATTTGGTGCTATTATTGACTTTGACTCAGGGTGTCTTAGGAGACTGTCCTAGAAGCTAACCTAGTTCATGACTACTTGGTTAGAGTGTGTAACCCTATCTTGACCTAAGTTAGTAATATCAAACTCATTAGAATTTATTAGAAGGAAATAGGAATTAATTTGAATAAAGAATGGCTTGTGGTTTCACAAGTCATGATTAATGACTTAGGCCCATAGAGGCCCATAGACCACTAGTGGAACCCTAACCTAGCCCAACAACCCCTTGTCCGGCCATTTAGGGCATTCCCCTCTATTTAATGCTCCTCAAAGTTAGGGCTAGCCTCCTTTAGAAATTTCTCAAGTTTAAAAAAAAGAGGTATTCTCCATCTTCAATAATTCCTAGAAAATTCTATTTAATTCTTTTTCCATCCAAATCAATTGCATTAGGCTCTAAATTTCTTCTACTTGCTGTTTATGGTGAGAAATTTCAGAGTGTGGACAATTTGAAGGAGTTTGGTGGCTTGAGGATCCACTCTCATTTGGGGCTTTTTGATACATTGCAAACCTATAGGTAATTTCTATTCCACACCATATAATGCTGTTATTATTGTATATTTAGGAAGCCCTAGGCCTACCCTAACTGTAGGCATAGCTAACCCTAGGTTTCGTGACCAATACGTGTACGTATCGGACACGTATTAGTGGATACGTGAATGTGTTTGTTGAAATGGCCCAAAGGGCATTTCGATTTGATTTCTGGAATATTTTTGAATCAAAAATTAGGGTTTAGGCTCATTTATTAATTTTTGGGGTTCTGAGTCGTTATTGGTGTCGTGTCGTATCATAATGGACACACGAACACGCGGGTGCACCGCACGTGTGCGCGAGCAGTGCCATTCCCCTGCTGCTCGGGGTTGATTTCGCGCAGCACATGATACGTGGGCACGTAATTTTTGACACACGTGTTGGGGTCATAACTGACACGAGATTCCCAGAGTGACACGACCTATCGTGTCGTGTCGGACACGAAATCACGTGTGCACTGTGCGTGCACTGTACGTGCACAGTACTGGGTTTTGTTCTCTATTTATTTCTGTTTTAATTGGTTTAAATTATGAATTAAATTGTTAATGAGATCCCCATACATTGTATTGTAGTTTTAGTGAGTAAATGGTGGAATGGGGGAAATGGTTATCTAGAACCTGAGAATGAAATCTTTGAATACCCTGAACTGATTCCTATACCTGAGTTTTTATTCATTCCTAATGAACTATAACTGAACTGAATTCCCTTCCTATACACTGTCAACTATTTTCCAGATTTCATATTGTTAATTAGCACCATGTTGACTGATTGAGATTTGGTTGAATAGTAATTAAGTTATTAGGGACTGTTTTTCCAGGATTCCTAATAACATGAGATGTATTCCATGTTGTTAGCTACTGATTTTATATGCCCTATTTTCTATTATTCTGGCTAACACACACATGTCATATATCACACCCTCATGCCATGTCTCACTAACATACACACATATGTCACCACCACATCCCCTTTCCTTATTCTTTGTATGTGTATATATACACATATATATTTATGGGTATGTGGCATGTACATATATGTATCCTATATATTATATAATGTGTGTGTACTATTATATATATTAGATATATATGTATATGTGATATGGTTTGGTTTATAGGCATGATATAGCCTATGGCCTATGGGTGTGTCTGTTTGCCTAGTGAGTCTAGATCGGACTTGTATAGCCTTGTTAGACCTAGAATAGACTAGTTAGACTAGTATAGACTTGTTTGACTTAGGTTTGACTTGGTTGACCTAGTTTGACTTCTAGGGTTGACCAGAGTTGACTTTGGTCTAGATTGACCTAGATTCATGTAGAATGCATTAACTTGCATCTTATTATCTTTTTAGACTCATAGTAACTTGTACTATTCTATAGGAGACAGATACCACTTCTCGGATAGTACTTTCATCTTGGACATTCAGATAGCAGGCGAGTACATTCTCTGATCTTTTTATACCTGTCAGAAACTATATTCTTGCTCTAGATTACTTTACTTGATGTTGACACGTATCTTTCACGGAATAGTACTATATGGATCCTTTCCTGAGATGTTATCCCTCTACGGGGGCATCGGGTATTTCATATTCATGTACTTTATCATGTGCATCAGGTACTCCTTGTACTCGTACTAGTTTATGTATTTACATGTTCTTATGTGCTTTCATGTACAATCATGTGTCTCATGTACTACTCATTACATGAGTTCACGTATCTTTAGCTATATTCATGTGCTAATAACGTAACTTGAATGGATCCTTGTGTATTGATTAGGGCGGAGTGAGTAGAATTGGTTATGTGATCATTATTCCCAATAGGTATTCATGTGCCTCTTAGTTGTATTCATGTGCCCCTAAGCCGTTTACATAACCATATTGTACTCTAAATCACTTAGCCACTCACAGTCTTTACTTATCATGTATTTACTTTCAGTTACAAAATATCTCCTATTTTTACATACTTCCTTTCCAGCATTTCCTGTATTTTACTCTATTGCATGATTTATACTCCTAACCTGTTATAAACTATTTGAGAGATATGTGCTCGTTTCCGTCCTGATTGGACCTGTTGAAAATTTTACAGAGGACGAGGAGGAGGCCTGCTTAGATACTTTCTATGGGACAGCCTTAGAGGACACTTGCGATCCGAACTTCCAGTCGGATCCCTTAGCTGTAGAGACTGTTGCTCCATAGATATCTTTATCTTATTTCATTGTATTGGAGATTTGAGTTGTTTATGTGGATCTGTATTATTTCTGGTTGTCAGTGGAGTTTATCATAGACACTTAGCTTTCTCTCTATTTGTATTTCCTGTGGATTTGGGTCTCGCATCTTTTATATCATTCTATCTTATCGTATTCTACATTAGATGTGATTAAGATATATTATGTTATGTCACCCCCATTCGGGGAGTATAACTGTTATTACCTTAAACTGTTAGATGTTGTGACCTAGGACAGCATTCTACCGCCGATACTGCGGCATAGGCTGGACATACCCACGTCTTGTGCCCTTACTCTAGGGTGCGGGTTGTGACACGTTTTTAGTGGTGGCCCATGCAGGTCTAGGTTGGAAATGTAGTAGTATTCGAACTAGAATATCGCTGCAGCCTGCAGTAGGAATTAGTATTTTTTAAGGTACTCAATCACACTAGGAAAACTCCGTATCAGATTTCGTATATCTATTTTGCTGCTTATTGTCTTCCTTAGAAATTTAAACTATCCTCCTTTGATATTCGACTCATTCTCAGTAATTGTTTCTTGTTTGATCTGTGTCTCCAGGATGGTTGAGACAAGATTGCATCGCCCTGGACTGGGAGACGCTGGAGAGGGGTCTAGCACCTCTCGGCCTCAGTAGCAGCCAGCTCCCGGTGCCACGGGGCCAGTGCAGCCCTCAGAAGTCGGTGTTTCTGTAGCATTGGAGGAGCACCTCCACCAGTCAGGAGGCCGAACATTGTGATTCCTAAGATCCTTCCACCGCAGCAGCCTCCGCCTGCGGGGATGGTAGATGCTCCACATCTCTTCTCCTTCGTGGAGAGGATTCTGGAGTCCCACCAGCAGCAGCAGACGAGGCAGACTGCCGATATTCGTCAGGGGATCGACGAAGCACACCAGCTGGTTCGTACTACAGTCGAGATGGTTACTGCTCAGGAGGCCCAGCAGCAGCCCCGTCATAGGGAGAAGGACATACAGGACTTTCAGAAGATGCATACCAGAGAGTTCTTCGGCACAGAGGGCATCCATTATACGGACAACTGGATAGAGCATATCGAGGAGATTTTTCGACTGGCAGAGATACCAGAACGACTCCAGATCGAGGTGGCGGACAGTCAGATACAGACTTAGCCCGTGCGTGGTATCAGACAGATCCCAGGGTGGGAGTTGAGGGCCAGACTTGGGTCCAGTTTAAGGAGCTGTTTAAGGAGCAGTTCTTTTCTGATGTGGCCTTGGGAGGTATCGAGGCACAGTTCGAGGGTCTGGTTTAGGGGAACCAGACTGTAGCTGAATATGCTAGGGAGTTTTGTAGATTAGCCCGGTTTATAGATGATTTGACAGAGAAGACGAAGGCGAGAAAGTTTTACCGAGGCTTGATTAGAGAGGTTCGGTCGCTGACTAAGAGTGACCGGAATGCTACTTTTGCAGAGATATTTTCTGGGGCTATGGCGGCGAAAGACGACCTAGGGTTGAAGCAGAAGCGGGGTCGTGACTTCCAGGGTGGTAGCAGCAGTCAGGGTCAGGCCAAGAGGCCTCATTTCCAGCATCAGCAGCCACAGAGGCCAGTTCAGCAGTATCAGCAGCAGGGTCGGGCACCTTTTCAGCAGGTGCAGCATCAGTAGCAGAGAAGGCAGCAGGCACCCCGTCAGCAGCAGGTAGTCGTTTGTGCCTTCTGTAAGAAGTCGGGGCATATGATCCATGAGTGCAGAAAGAACCTAGGCAAGTGCCTACTTTGTGGTGCGGGGGATCACCAGTTGAGGGATTGTCCTGGGGCTTTTGGACGTGGAGCTCAGGGAGGTGGAGCCAAGGCTCCAGCAGGCCAACTGAAGGGGCCACTGCAGACCCAGCAGCAGAGGTTCCATCAGCACCAGCAGCAGGCATGAGCTGGACAGCAGGGGCGAGCTTTCGCTATTGCGGCTGAGGATGTAGAGGCCGTAGGGGAGTTGATAGCAGGTTCGGTTCTTCTAGACTCCATTCCAGCTTTTGCACTCTTTGATTTTGGGGCTTCTCACAGCTTTGTGTCAGTATCTTATGCTATTAGACACAGTCTGGTTTCTGAACCATTGCCTAGGACCTGTAAGATCATGACCGAGGGTGGGGTCATCCTCGTGAGTGATGTTTGCAGAGGACAGAGCATTATGTTAGGAGGTCGAGAGTTGGAAGTGAGTCTACTCGTCATGCCACTACCGAACTACGACATTGTATTAGGTATGTACTGGCTGAGTAGGCACCATGCCCGCATTGATTGCCGAGGGATAGAGTTTTGTTTGGGGCGCCTGGAGAGCCAGAGTTTGAGTATAACTGGCGGCAGGCAGAGCAGGACAGTGGCATCTTCTGTGGAGTTTCAGTTGAGGAGCAGGTGGCTCCACATCCCTTGATCGCAGAGTTTATCGACGTATTTCCAGAGGAGTTGCCAGGGCTTCCAATGGACAGGGATGTAGAGTTCTCGATAGACTTGGTTTCTGGCATGAAATCGATTTCCCAGCATGTCTATCGAGTAAACAACAGTAGATTGGTGGAGCTGAAGAAGCAGGTGGATGAGCTGCAGGACAAGGGCTTCATCCGATCGAGTTCTTCACCTTGGGGTGCACCGGTACTCTTCGTATCCAAGAAGGATGGGTCGGTACGGATGTGTATCGACTACAGGGCACTTAACAACCTGACGATTAAGAACTGATACCCACTGCCACGGATCGATGATATTTTTGATCAGTTGAGCGGAGCTCGGGTGTTCTCCAAGATTGATTTGAGGTCAGGTTATCACCAGGTGAAGGTGAAGAGGGAAGATATTCCCAAGACCGCTTTCAGGACGCGGTACGGGCAGTTTGAGTTTTTGGTTATGTCGTTTGGGCTGACCAATGCACCAGCAATGTTTATGAACTTAATGAACAAGGTGTTCCACCAGTACTTGGACAAGTTCGTGGTGGTATTCATTGATGATATCCTAGTGTATTCGAAGATAGAGGAGGAGCACTTGAGAGTGGTTCTGGAGACACTCAAGAGGGAGAGATTGTATGGCAAGCTCTCGAAGTGCGAGTTTTACCTATACAGGGTTGACTTCTTGGGTTATGTGGTGACTGGAGATGGTATCTCAGTGGACCCGAAGAAGATCACAGTAGTTGAGGCTTGGGCACCGCCGACTTCAGTGGCAGAGATCAGGAGTTTCCTGGGGATGGCAGGATATTATAGGAGATTTGTGCAGGATTTCTCCCGGGTTGCAGAGCCGTTAACTCGGTTGACCCGGAAGGATGCTGAGTATGAAGAAGCGGCTTACAACAGCTTTGATTCTGATATTGCCTTCAGGATCAGGTGGATTCACTATTTATAGTGATGCTTCAGGGAAAGGGCTGGGTTGTGTCTTGCAGCAGCATAGGAAGGTGATTGCCTATGCTTCCAGGCAATTACGTCCCCATGAGAAGGACTACCCTACCAATGACCTGGAGATGGCAGCGGTGATTTTTGCTCTGAAGTTGTGGAAGCACTATCTGTATGGCGAGAGGGTGGAGATTTTTACAGATCATAAGAGCTTGAAGTATGTGTTTACACAGAAAGAGCTCAACATGAGTCAGCGAAGATGGCTAGAGTTGATGAAGGACTTTGACATCTCACTTAAGTATCACCCAGGAAAGGCCAACGTGGTTGTCGATGCCTTGAGTAGATATCCGATAGCGATGTGTTTGACTATGGATCGGCACTTGCTTGCAGACTTGGAGAGCCTTGGGATTGAGGTGATTGTGTCCGGAGTGCAGATGCAGTTATGGGGCCTTCAGATACAGTCGGACTTGATGGAGAGGATCAAGGCGATGCAGTTCGAGGATGTGGCTCTGTGGTGTATCCGTGAGCAGGTTCGTGCAGGGTTGGTGGATGGCGAGTTTTTTCTTGCAGAGGATGGTGCCTTGAGGCATGGTTCCAGGTTATGTATGCCTAGCAGGAAGCTTAGAGAGCAGATCATGCAGGAGGCTCACAGTTTGCAGTACTCTATACGTCCTGCTGCCAAAAAGATGTATAGGGATCTGCGAGAGCATGTCTGGTGGTACGGGATGAAGCGGGAGGTAGCTTGCTTCGTAGCTAGATGCTTGGTCTGTCAGCAGGTCAAGGCAGAGAGACAGAGGTCCGGAGGATTATTGCAGCCGTTGCCCATTCCAGAGTGGAAGTGGGAACATATCACCATAGATTTCGTATCTAGGTTGCCGCGTACACCAGGAGGGAAAGACGCAATTTGGGTCATCGTTGACAGGTTGACCAAATCGGCCCATTTCTTGCCATTCAAGGTGGATATGTCTACAGAGAGGCTTATAGAGTTGTACATGCGGCAGATAGTCAGGATTCACGGAGTTCCCATCAGCATTATCTCAGATCGGAATAGTCGCTTTACTTTCCATTTTTGGAGGAGTCTGCAGACTAGTTTGGGCACTCAGCTCAAGTTTAGTACTGCATACCACCCCCAGACGGACGGACAGTCAAAGAGGACTATTCAGATGCTTGAGGACATGCTGCGGACATGCGTCCTGGATTTTGGAGGTTCCTGGGAGGATCATCTACATTTGGTGGAGTTTGCTTACAACAACAGTTATCAGGCCAGCATTGAGATGTCATCTTTTGAGGCTCTGTACGGGCGTAGGTGTCGTACACCCTTATCTTGGGATGATGTTGGAGAGCAAGCTTTACTGGGACCAGAGATAGATGTTGACATAGTCGAGAAGGTGAAGCTCATCAGGGACAGACTTCGCGTAGCGCAGGACAGACATCGGCATTAGGCCGATAGCCACCGGAGGCCGTTGGAGTTTGAGGTACAGATTTAGAGATAGGATTAGAAGTAGGTTATTTTTTTGTTTTGTTTGATTGATCGTATTTGATTTTTAATAACTTGAGACCTTGCTTGTGATTAGGTTGGAGACATGGTTTTTCTGCGGATATCTCCGACTCGTGGTACGATACATTTTGGTGGAGGTGGGAAGCTTAGCCCGCGCTTCATCGGCCCTTTCGTTATCAGCGGGAGAGTCGGTGATGTGGCATACAAACTAGACTTGCCACCTGTACTAGTGGGAGTTCACAACGTATTCCACGTATCACAGTTGAGACGGTATGTGGCTGACCCTAGCCATGTGCTCGATCATTCAGAGATTGAGGTTGGACCTACTCTCAGTTATCCAGAGCAGCCTGTGGAGATTCTGGATCACCGAGAGAAGGTACTGAGGAACCAGGTGATACCCTTGGTACGCGTCGTATGGAGGCATCATTCTCCAGGAGAGTCTATCTGGGAGCGGGAGAATGAGATGCGCGAGCGGTACCCCTATCTTTTTGGACCTTGAGCTATACTTTTCTATCCTTCTCAGCAGCTAGTTTTGCCTTTAATTTAGAGGACGAAATTATTTTAAGGGGGTAGATTTGTCACTACAACATTTCTAGCTTGAGGGTATTTTGGTCATTTTTAAAAATTTGGAATTATTTGGAATTATTTAGTATTAATTATAATTATTAGAATTTTCAGTGATTTTTAGTATTTTTAATTTGGTGCTATTATTGACTTTGACTCAAGGTGTCTTAGGAGACTGTCCTAGAAGCTAACCTAGGTCATGACTACTTGGTTAGAGTGTGTAACCCTAGCTTGACCTAAATTAGTGATATCAAACTCATTAGAATTTATTAGGAGGAAATAGGAATTAATTTGAATAGAGAATGGCTTGTGGTTTCACAAGTCATGATTAATGACTTAGGCCCATAGACCACTAGTGGAACCCTAACCCAGCCTAACAACCCCCTTGGCCGGCCACTTAGGGCATTCCCCTCTATTTAATGCTCCTCAAAGTTAGGGCTAGCCTCCTTTAGAAATTTCTCAAGTTTAAGAAAAAGAGGTATGCTCCATCTTCAATAATTCCTAGAAAATCCTATTTAATTCCTTTTCCATCCAAATTAATTGCATTAGGCTCTAAATTTCTTCTACTTGCTGTTTGTGGTGAGAAATTTCAGAGTGTGGACAATTTGAAGGAGTTTGGTGGCTTGAGGATCTACTCTCATTTGGGGCTTTTTGATACATTGCAAACCTATAGGTAATTTCTATTCCACACCATATAATGCTGTTATTATTGTATATTTAGGAAGCCCCAGGCCTACCCTAACTGTAGGTATAGCTAACCCTAGGTTTCGTGTCCAATATGTGTCCGTATCGGACACGTATCAGTGGATACGTGAATGTGTTTGATGAAATGCCCAAAAGGGCATTTCGATTTGATTTCTAGAATATTTTTGAATAGAAAATTAGGGTTCAGGCTCGTTTATTAATTTCTGGTGTTCTGTGTCGTTATTGATGTCGTGTCATGTCGTAATGGACACGTGGGGTTGATTTCGTGCAGCACACGACACATGGGCACGTAATTTTTGACACACGTGTTAGGGTCATGACTGACACGAGATTCCCAGAGTGACACGACCTATCGTGTTGTGTCGGACACGGAATCACGCGTGCACTGTACGTGCACAGTACTGGGTTTTGTTCTCTATTTATTTCCGTTTTAATTGGTTTAAATTATGAATTAAATGGTTAATGAGATCCCCATACATTGTATTGTAGTTTCAGTGAGTAAATGGTAGAATGGGGGAATGGTTATCTAGAACCTGAGAATGAAATCTCTGAATACCCTGAACAGATTCCTATACCTGAGTTTTTATTCATTCCTAATGAACTATAACTGAACTGAATTCCCTTCCTATACACTGTCAACTATTTTCTAGATTTTATATTGTTAATTAGCACCCTGTTGACTGATTGAGATTTGGTTGAATGGTAATTGAGTTATTAGGGACTATTTTTCCAGGATTCCTAATAACATGAGATGTATTCCATATTGTTAGCTACTGATTTTATATGCCTTGTTTTCTATTATTCCTGCTAACACACACATGTCATATATCACACCCTCATGCCATGTCTCACTAACACACACACACATGTCACCACCACATCCCCTTTCCTTATTCTCTGTATGTGTATATATACATATGTATATTTATGGGTATGTAGCATGTACATATATGTATCCTATATATTATATAATATGTGTGTACTATTATATATATTAGATATATGTGTATATGTGATATGGTTTGGTTTATAGGCATGATATAGCCTATGGCCTATGGGTGTGTCTGTTTGCCTAGTGAGTCTAGATCGGACTTGTATTGCCTTGTTAGACCTAGAATAGACTAGTTGGACTAGTATAGACTTGTTTGATTTAGGTTTGACTTGGTTGACCTAGTTTGACTTCTAGGGTTGACCAGAGTTAACTTTGGTCTAGATTGACCTAGATTCGTGTAGAATGCATTAACTTGTATCTTATTATCTTTTTAGACTCATAGTGACTTGTACTGTTCTATAGGAGACAGATACCACTTCTCAGACAGTACTTTCATCTTGGACATTTAGATAGCAGGCGTTTACATTCTCTGATCTTTTCATACATGTCTGGAACTATATTCTTGCTCTAGATTACTTTACTTGATGCTGACACGTATCTTTCATGGATTATTACTATATGAATCCTTTCCTGAGATGTTATCCCACTACGGGTGCATCGGGTATTTCATATTCATGTACTTAATCATGTACATCAGGTACTCCTTGTACTCGTACTAGTTCATGTATTTACATGTTCTCATGTGCTTTCATGTACTATCATGTGTCTCATGTACTACTCATTACATGAGTTCACGTATCTTTAGCTGTATTCATGTGCCAATAACGTAACTTGAATGGATCCTTGTGTATTGATTGGGACGGGGTGAGTAGAATTGGTTATGTGATCATTATCTCCAGTAGGTATTCATGTGCCTCTTAGTTGTATTCATGTACCCCTAAGCCGTTTACATAACCATATTGTACTCTAAATCACATAGCCACTTACAGTCATTACTTATCATGTATTTACTTTCAGTTACAAAATATCTCCTGTTTTCACGTACTTCCTTTCCAGTAGTTCCTGTATTTTACTCTATTGCATGATTTATACTCCTAACCTGTTATGAACTGTTTGATAGATATGTGCTCGTTTCTGTCCTGATTGGACCTGTTGAAAATTTTACAGAGGACAAGGAGGAGGCCTGCTTAGATACTTTCTGTGGGACAGCCTTAGAGGACACTTGCGATCCGGACTTCCAGTCGGATCCTTTAGCTGTATAGACTATTGCTCCATAGATATCTTTATTTTATTTCATTGTATTGGAGATTTGAGTTGTTTATGTGGATTTGTATTATTTCTTGTTGTCAGTGGAGTTTATCATAGACACTTAGCTTTTTTTCTATTTGTATTTCCTGTGGATTTGGGTCTCACATCTTTTATATCATTCTATCTTATCGTATTCTACCTTAGATGTGATTGAGATATATTCTGTTATGTCACCCCCATTCGGGGAGTATAATTGTTATTACCTTAAACTGTTAGATGTTGTGACCTATGACAGCGTTCTACCGTCGACACTGCGACGTAGGATGGACGTACCCACGTCTCGTGCCCTTACTCTAAGGTGCGGGTCGTGACAGTCTGACCGGCTGTACCAACCCTCGGGTTTGTCTGGTACCAAGTATGGGCCAAGTCCTGCATCTGACTGGCTGCTACCTCGATCTGTAATCCAGCTGGTATCTGTGCCAATCGGAATATCTCCTCAATGTGCTCTATCCAATCGTCAGCGTATATGATGTCCTCTGTACCCTTGAAGTCTCGGGGTCCCATCTTCTTAAAGGATTGGATGTCTGGAGTCCTCGGTTGATATGGCTGCATCTGACCTCCCTATGGTTGAGCAGCCACCAACTCTACTGTCGTCCTGACCAACTGGTGAGTATCTTGTATGCTCTATCGAAAATCAGCAGACTGGCTCTGCTGCATCTGCTGCTGAGACTCCAAGAATCGCTGGAAAAGGGCAAACATCTGAGCCGTATCTACTGTCCCTAAAGGTAATTGCTGCTGATACATATCCGGAATGACAGGGGAAGTCCTCCGGACAGGTGGAGGTGCACTCCCAAAAGCTGAAGAAGCTCCTATATGAGCTGGAACAGGAAGTGCTGTGGTCCAGCGTCCACGATCGGGCGAGGGGTGGCAGGCCTCTCGCCAGCGTCTGCTGGGCCAGAGCGATGCGATCGTGTCTCAATCACCATCCTGGAGACATATCAAACATGGAATCAATACTGAGATAGAAACGATAATTCAAGGGAGGACAGTTATTCAACGAAGCAATCTTCAACAAGAATTTATATGGCATGAATCCAGTTAAGAGTTTTTTCTAATGTGATTGAGTACCTCAAGAAAAATCCTAATTCTACTGCAGGCTATAGTGGTACTCTAGTTTGAATACCACTACACAAACTCGACCTGCATGGGCCACCACTAAAAATGTGTCACGACCCGCACCCACTGTGAGGGTACGAGTACGTAACAGCACCCAGCTTACGTCGCAGTTTCGGCAATAGAACACTGTCCTAGGTCAATCATCTAACAATATATAAGGTACCTGCATAGTATATACACTCCGAATGGAGGTGACATAGCAGAATACAGTCTCATTCACATCTAAAGGTAGAATATAGCACGATGGAAAAGATAGAGAAATCCTCAATTGAGGTACAGCAGAATAAAATAACATAAGTCTCAACAACTACCAGTCTCAACATCTCTAAAATATACAACTCTGAAATCAAGGACAACAACTATACATGAAAAGGAAAAACAGTCTAAGCTATCTATACTAAGCAAGGTATCGTCCTCAGCAGCTGCCTGAACCTCCCCGGGGGTCCAGGTCGCGAGTGTCATCTAGGCAAGCTCCAAGGTAAGGGGTGCAGGGTTCCTCATCATCCTCTGTAAAATTTTCAACAGGTCCAGTCAGGACGGGAGCGAGCATAATACATCTCACGCAGATCATAACATGTTAGAAAATATAGACATGTAAGAGAGTACGATACATGAAACTGAAAGAAGTACATGATGTAAACAGAGAGAGAACTGTAATAGAAATATCTACTATAAGTAGGGAGCTACCAGTGACTAGTGATTTAGATTACAAAGTCGACATATGAACGGCTGGAATTGCACATGAATATACTAAAGAGGCGCACATGGTTATACTACTTTGGAATTGTTCACATGACTATTTATACTTCCTCATACCCCAATCAATACACAAGGATCCCGACAAGTTATGTTACGTACATGATTTTCGCATGAAGCCCATAGATGGGTGTACATGAAGAATACATGAGGGCTCAGAAACTGAGTGCACATGAATTCCACATGAAGGCCCATAAAGGGTGCACATGAAGTATAGGTTATCCATGAAATACACGAGAAATATGACCGAACATGATAGCACATGAGAGTACACGAGCGAGCACGAACGAGCATGAAGCACGTGAGAAACATGAATAACATGAGAGCGAGGAATACACGATGTACATGAAACACACGACACGATGTATCCGATGCTCCCGAGGGGGATAACATCTCAATGTAGTGATCCATACAGTACCAATCCGTGATAATATCGTGACAGCATCAAATAAGGTAAACTAGAGCAGGAATATAGTTCTAAGCAAGTTATGAAATGATCAAAGAATGTACTCGCCTGGTATCTGAATAGCTGTAGTAAATGTACTGTCCGAGATGAGGTACCTGACTCCTAGTTAGAGTAACACAAGTCAAGATGTATACAGGGGATGATAAATGTAATCTACAATGCATCTGCATGCTGTTTAGGTCAAACTAGACTAAAGTCAACACTTAGTCAACTCCAGTCAACTATACTAGTCATGGCTAGGTCAACTAGGTCAAAATAAACCATTCCAAGTCTAAACCTAGACTAACAAGTCATTCTAGTCAATCTAGGCCTAACCAAGCCTATTAAACCTAAGCACACCAATTCAAATAATGTCAGGGTATCACACACAAGTTTTATGTATAACATATAGACTAATGAAGATAGACAAGGCTATAATATGCCTATCATTCACATCAACATCACAACTTACATATATATATATATATATATATATATATATATATATATATATATATATATATATATATATATATATATGTCACATTCACATATATGAAATACCAAGACATCTCTATAGGAAGCTCTATATAGGCACATACTTATATACATACATATATATATTTAGAGAATGGAAGAGGCCACACAAGTGAGGGTGTGTGTTGTGTCTAGTGACAGGGAAACAATGTCAATTAAAAACAGTGGAGGGTGTGTGTGTATGGTGTCCATAGAGTACATGTGTGTGTGTACTTGATATAGTGTGTGTGAGGGAACCTGTGTGACAGGGAGTTTAGGATAGAGTGTGTGTTAATGTGAATGAGCTTAGTGTCATAGTGAAGGTTGGTGTGTAAATAGGGATGTTCCCAGTTTTGGGTGAGTGTCAAAATGACTGTTTTGTGTGTGTGTGTGGAAATAGTGTATCTAACTCAGGATTTCAGTACATATATTCATAGCACATATTATATATTTACCTATCTCATACCATTCCAGGTAAGGACTAAATCAAAACCCCCATTTCATTCGAAAGTCAAATACTAAAACCCAATATAAATCCAGATAACATCCAGTTAACAATCACAGTTGAAATTATCATTAAAATCATCTAATACTCATGTATGAACCTCTCTTTGCATTGGATCATGGAAATTGGTTTGAAATTTCATGTAATCCCTGAATTCAGTAAACAGTGTTCATGTGTCAAGTGTTCACAGATTTTAGGGTGTGTAATATGTGTTAGCTAAGCATAGGTGTCAATGTGAGTCAAATAGAAACTGGTATTTATGTAAGGACTGTTAAAAATAGGTTTTCAGGAATATGTAAACCAAATGAAAGTTAGTTATTACAATGCAATGGGTTAACATGGTGACTAACATAAAAATCAGTTTTAGAAATAGAAATCAAGGTATTAGGTTAACAGTGTACAATGTCAATGAATGTTAGGAAGTAGGTAATCATTGGAAGAAGGAATGGACTAACACAGTAGCAATCTCAGGTTCTATATATGAACCCAACTCGAATCTAAGAAGTTCTCAAGTTGAAAGTTCCAGTTAAGCCGATATGAACTCAGTTCTAGGTTCGAACTACCATTCAGTCTTAACCAGGTATCAGGCAGCCCTATATCTAGGTGTACAACATTAAATTTATCATTCAAGAACAGTAATTACATATGAAAATTTCAAGAATTTCATAAGTGAACTCAGGTTCAATGTTCACCTAAACAGTGTATAAATTCAATGCAATTTAAAGCTCAAATACAATTCGAAAGCTAAATTTCTTATGCTATTATAATCTCTAACAAGTTGGTTAATTCTCAAATAGATATAGGTTTAATATACATCACAATTTAAATCAATGAACAGTTCACAAGCTATTCAATTCTCAGAAAATTTACTGTCAGTGTACATGTATCAGAAATATAGAAAACTCTTGATTTCGAAACCCAACACCACATCCAAACCCAAACCATCTTGTACAGAGTGTCCCCCAGGTGTACATGTGTCAGGGGGTCATACTCGTGTCCAAGAAAATGGATACGAAGTGTCCAAATTTGAAATGGATCCATCACCTGAAACTGGCAGTGAGGACTGCCTCGTGCAGCCAAGTCGAGTCCAATAGGACTCGACACACAAGGGTCGTGTTCGTGTCCAGTGATAGAGTGGTTCTAGGGCTAGGGAATAGACACCCTGAATCGGGTCTAGACCATGTCATGTCCGAACTAAACGTGCGTATCAGACGTAATTTTTCGCGCATGTGCCGCAGTGCGCGATCTGTGCGCGTGTGATTGCTCCCAAACTACTAAACAAAATCTCATGAAAATTTGTGAGCCTCGTGTCAGTCACCTAAGCAGTGTCCAAACAAAATTTGGTGTCAAGAGATGACGTGTCCAGTAAGATATAGGACACGGGCAGCAGGGCATGTGCACGGGGTTATACGCGTGTGTGCGTGTCCAATTCCGACACGAATACGACACTAAATCCATATCAGTCTTCACAAAATTTATCACACACATATAGATCTAGGTATCTATATAATTATTTTCTCAAAAATCGAAAATAAAATCCTTTGTGACATTTTAACAAACACCTACACACACATCATGATACTTGTCCGATACGGACACCAAACGGACACGAAATCCACCCGAACTCTAGGGACAGCTAGGGGACACTTATGGCTAGCATAATATGCAAAGAAATCGGAATTAAAATACAATTTAAGGGGATTTACCTATAGGTGCAATTATCATGAAAAAGCTTCAAATGGGGGGTGTTCTTCTTGATGGCCAAGTGCTCCAAATTGATCCAAGGCTGAGATTACTCTCCATGAACAGCAAGAAGATACTAATTAGAACCTAATGCAAAAGATTTGAGCCAAAAAGGACTTGAAATAAGAAAGTTATGGATTGGGGAAGATGGCTCTTTACTTCTTTCTTCAAAATGTTGAAACATTACAAAAGAGGCAAGAACATGGAGGAGATGACTTTATAGGGAGGGGGAGCCCTAAGTGGCTGGTCATATTGAGTGAAAATTATGGTTAGGGTTACAAGTCATGGGCCATGGGCCAAGTCACATGAGCAATGGGCTCTCTACCTTAGCCTTAAGTCCAACATTAAAATCCTTCCTAATTTCTCAAGAGCTAAATCACTTAAGTCAAAACCAAGTCGACTTAAGTTAGATTAGGGTCTCACCATGCTAATCAAGTCACCTTAACTAGGGTCAACATCTAGGTTAGTCTCTTATGTCGCAACTAGCAAAAATCAAAACCATCAACCATCAATCCAATAAATAAATCAAAAATTCTAATAAGTCAAAATAACCAAATTACCCCTAGGCTAAAAATAATAAATAAATATTCCAAATCACATGGTTAGGCTCTAGGGTAGACAGTCTCTAGTGTTTCACTAGCTGCACTTCAAAATCACAAGTCATGATTTTTAAATAGTTTTAAAATAATTAAAAATTACCAAAATCATATTATTATTTAAATATCATAATTAAATAAATTAAATCACAAAATTTCAAAATTACCCTCATTTAGAAAAGTGGGTGTTACAGCGACGTTTTATGACGTCGCTAATATGTGATATTCTGGTAGTGAGCGATGTCCTCTTTAGTCGTCGCTAAATACAACAAAATTAGCGACATTTTTAACCAGCATCGCTAATCTCGTCGCCAATATGACTTATTTTGGTAGTGATCATCGAGCTCGTCGAGGCGCAACCCGCTAAATATGGGACTTGATTCCAAAGAAACCTTTCCATAACAAAAAAAGGATCTTAATTCAATCGTTCCCGTTAAAACCGATTCAATTGATCCCGATCTATCGGTTCCGATTGAGTCGGTAGCGAAGTGTTTCTTTCTTGCGCACCCCATAGACAAAAATGGGATACGATGTAGGGACGGGGCACTATAATCTACATATATATTACAGCTTAAGGTGCTCTCCAATAGTTCAATTAAATTGGGCTGCCTTTGGAGTGCATATGCTGGCATGCTACGTATTCCTAGTCCTATGTATTTTGGGATTAGAGCGTGACAAAATTAGTATTTATTGATGAATAAAAATCGAAATTTGTTTTAAAAGGAAACACACTCTAAAAAAAATAACATCCCTCAAAACTAGAATTCTCTTGGTGGTCAATGGTAGCCAAAAAATGTACTCTATGTTGGAGTAGGTGGGGTTCCCAACCTATGTGGAGAAGATCCCGGAGTGCGACGAGCGCCGTCCGATGTCGGAGAAGCTCGGGAGTAGTTGTTACTGCTGCTGCTGCCCCAAAGGGGGTTCTGGACCAAGTCTGCCGAGTTCGGGCCGAACTCGGTTCCAGGCTGAGTTCTGGCCGAACTCGGTCTGGCCGTTCCAGGGTTTGGCCATCCAGTGCTGGTTGCCCCGCACAGAGTTCTGGCCGAACTCTGTGTGTCGGGGGGCTGAAGCGGATTTCAGGATGAGTTTTCATCCTTGGATCTAATCCAACGGTCCAGGTTGGTTGCGGGATTAGGGAGATATATTGAGTTTTCTCAACCCTAACTCATTATCGCATTGGACAACACAAGTTTGAGAGAGAAGGAGGCAAGAGTGCCATTACAACTTCGGAGAAGAAGACGGAGGATTGAAGGTCGCTGTTCGAAGGAGATCGTGTTCGGGTAATCTCTACTCGTCGTTCTCGCTCTTCGTAGCCTTGTAATCATTGTTCTTATCTCTGAGTGTTGTGGGGATCCGATTTGGATCGGGAGGAGTTTGTAGAGGGTGTAATTCTTCTATTCTATTAGTGGAGGCTTCTCAGGGTTGGACTCCGATCGTCCCGTGGTTTTTCCCACAAGGGTTTCTACGTCAAAAATTCTCTGTGTCTGCGTGATTGTTTTTTGTGTGGCTATTTTTGGGTTCGTACGTTGTATTGCTCGGTCCTCTCGCAGGTACTCTCCGGTTTGGGAAAAGGTTTTCGCGTTTCTTTCCCAACAGAGGGGTATCAGAGCTTTGGGTTCAAAGGATGTCAGGAGTTGACAGAGGAACCAGAGAGGAGAGATGGACGCGAAGCCGGTGCGCATGGTGAACCTCAATGGCACAAACTATCATTATTGGCGGAGCAAGATGAAAGATTTGCTATTTGTCAAGAAGCTGCATCTACCCGTGTTTGCATCCGAGAGGCCCAGTGATAAATCCGAGGAGGACTGGACGTTCGAGCACATACAGGTGTGTGGGTACATACGGCAGTTTGTTGATGAGAACGTGTACAATCACGTTGCCAATATTGAGCACGCGAAGACGTTGTAGGATAAGCTGGAATCCTTGTATGCGAAGAAGACCGGGGTAAACAAGTTGTTCCTGATTCGAACGATGATGGGTCTGCGGTACAAGGATGGGGCGTCTATTTCGGATCACTTGAGTGAGTTCCAGGGCGTGGTTGACCAGCTATCTTCTATGGGAGTCAAGTTCGACGACGAAGTTCAGGGACTGTGGCTGCTGTGTACATTGCCAGACTCGTGGGAGACCGTACGAGTATCTATGATCGCTTCTGCTCCAGAGGGCGTGGTCAGTCTGGAGTTTGCCAAGAGCGGGGTATTGAATGAAGAGATGCAAAGACGTTCTCAGGGCACTTCATCCACATCCCACCACTCAGAGGCACTTGTTTCAGAGAGCCACGGAAGGGGCAAAAGCAGGGGTCCAGGTGGTGGCAGAGACAAGAGCAGGGGGAAGTCCAAGGGTCGGTACGAGGACTCAGAGTGTTATCATTGCGGTAAGAAGGGCCATATCAAGCAAAATTGTTTCGCTTGGAAGAGAGAGAAGAAGGGCGAAAAGGGGAAGCAAGAAGAGAACACTACAGCGGCGGCCTCGGTGCATGGAGGCGATGTGATCGTCGTAGGTGATGAGGTCATTTCTAACCTCGCCTGCGATGACAATTCTTGGCTGGTGGACTCAGGGGCTTCAGCACATGTATCTCACAATAGGACACTGTTTGCCACTTACACGACAGGCGACTGTGGCGTGTTGAAGATGGGCAACGGAGATGTGTCGAAGGCGGTTGCCGTTGGAGATGTGCATTTGAGAATGAAGACGGGTGCGGTTCTTGTTCTCAAGGATGTTCGTCATGTCCCTGATATCCGTTTCAACCTGGTGTCGGTTGGAAGGTTGGATGACGAGGGATTCTTCAGTCTTTTCGGGAATAGTCAGTGGAAGCTTTCCAGAGGTTCGATGGTGATTGCCAGAGGAAGCAAGAAGTCCGGTCTCTACTATATGGAGGGGAGCACAGAGGGGGCACAGGAGGTGAACGCAGTCAGTGACGCGTCTACCGAGTTGTGGCACAGGCGGCTCGGCTATATCAGCGAGAAGGGGATGAGCTACTTGGTGAACAGGAAGGTGATTCCAGGGCTCAAGTCTACAAAGTTGGAGAAGTGCACGCACTGTTTGGCTGGGAAGCAAAGTAGGGTGTCTTTCCAGAGTCACCCAAGTTCGAGGAAGCCGGCGTTGCTCGAGTTGATTCACTCGGATGTCTGCGGTCCTATGAAGGTAAAATCTCTTGGTGGTGCTTCTTACTTTGTGACTTTTATTGATGACTGTTCCAGGAAGGTTTGGGTCTATGCCTTAAAGACCAAGGATCAGGTGCTGCCTACTTTCAAGGAGTTTCAGGCCTCCGTTGAAAGGGAGACGGGCAAGAAGTTGTTGTGTGTTCGGTCCGACAATGGCGGCGAATACATCGGTCCCTTTGATGCGTATTGCAGAAAGCAAGGGATACGACACCAGAAGACTCCGCCAAAGACACCTCAGCTCAATGGTGTAGCAGAGCGCATGAACAGGACACTGATGGAGAGGGTACGATGTTTGCTGTCAGAAGCAAACTTACCGGGCAGTTATTGGGGTGAGGCTCTTCTCACAGCTGCTTATATTATTAATTTGTCTCCTAGTGCTCCTTTGCAGGGTGATGTGCCTGACAAAGTATGGTACGGCAAGGAGCCGTCATACAGTCACCTGCGGACGTTTGGTTGTAAGGCCTTCGTGCATGTACCGAAGGACGAGAGGACCAAACTTGAGCCGAAGACGAGGCGATGCGTCTTTGTCGGCTATGGTCGGGATGAGTTTGGCTATAGACTCTACGACCCAGTGGAAGGAAAGCTCTACAGAAGCAGAGACGTGGTGTTTGTCGAGGATCAGACCATGACCAACACTCAGGATTTCGAGACGCCTTCTGAGGCTGAGGAATTGCCTGAGTTAGAGTCATTTCGCTTTGAGCAATTTCCAGAGGACATCGCAGAGGATCCAGTTATGGGGGAGCCGGTACATGGAGTTGCTCCCAACCTTGATCATCAGCCTGCTGATGGTGGTCAGGGTGTCCCTCAGGAGGATGAGCATGCCGGAGAGGTAGTTCCTGAAGGGGAGGAGGCTGTCGGTATACAGCCAGCACCAGTGGCTCCACTGAGAAGGAGCAACAGGGATCGTCGACCATCTACGAGATACTCGCCGGATGAGTATGTGCTATTGACTGACGGGGGAGAGCCCGAAAGTTTCGCAGAGGCTATGGAAGACGAACACAGGCAGGAGTGGATGGTGGCTATGCAGGAGGAGATGAGTTCCTTGCACACCAATTCTACTTATGATCTGGTGCGGTTGCCAAAGGGCAAGAAGGCTTTGAAAAATCGATGGGTATTCAGAGTGAAGCAGACGGATGATGCTACTCGCCCTCGATACAAAGCGAGGCTGGTAGTCAAGGGCTACGGTCAGCGGAAAGGCGTGGATTATGATGAGATCTTTTCGCCTGTCGTCAAGCATTCGTCTATTCGGGTGGTTCTAGCATTAGCAGCCAGTTTTGACTTGGAGGTCGAGCAGATGGACGTGAAGACGGCGTTCCTCCACGGTGATCTTGAGGAGGAGTTGTACATGGAGCAGCCGGAGGGATTCTGTGAGAAGGGCAAGTCACATTTGGTCTGCCGGTTGAGGAAGAGCTTGTATGGTCTGAAACAGGCTCCGAGGCAGTGGTACAGAAAGTTCGAGTCATTTATGGGGGAGCATGGTTATGCACGGACGACGTCGGACCATTGTGCATTTGTGAGGTATTTTGTCGATGATGATTTCATCATTTTGTTGCTCTATGTTGATGATATGCTATTAGTGGGTCGGAATGCCACTAGGATAGCGGAGTTGAAGCGCCAACTGGGCGCGGCCTTCTCTATGAAGGATTTGGGCGCAGCGAAGACTATTCTTGGGATGGAGATCAGCCGAAAGAGAGAGTCCAAGCTGCTACACTTGTCCCAAAAGAAGTACATTCACCGGGTACTTCAGCATTTCGGGATGGACGGGTCGAAGAAAGTGAGTTCCCCCCTCGCGGCTCACTTTAAGTTCACTGAGGAGCAGTGTCCATCTACCGAGGACGAAAAGGAAGATATGGAGCGGGTTCCATATGCCTCAGCTGTGGGAAGCCTTATGTATGCCATGGTGTGTACGAGGCCAGATATTGCTCATGCAGTTGGTACGGTTAGCAGGTATCTTTCGAATCCTGGAAGGGTACACTGGAGTGCGGTCAAGTGGATTCTACGATATCTTCAGGGTACTGCTGGTTGGAGACTTTCCTTTGGTGGTGACGAGCCGAAGCTGGTTGGATATACCGACACTGATATGGCTGGAGATGTAGACACGAGGCGATCGACTTCAGGCTATGTGATGATGTTTGCAGGAGGAGCAGTGTCGTGGCAGTCGCGGTTGCAGAAGTGTGTTGCCTTGTCGACGACGGAGGTGAAATACATTGCGGCGACGGAGGCTTGCAAGGAGCTGTTGTGGATGAAGAAGCTGTTGCAAGAAATGGGACTGAAGCAAGAGCAGTATACTTTGCTTTGCGACAGTCAGAGTGCTATCCATCTTGTGAAGAATCAGACGTTTCATAGCCGGTCCAAGCACATCGAGACTCGGTATCATTGGATACGGGATGTGGTTGAGAAGAAGGACGCGGAGCTTGAGAAGGTGCATACAGATGACAACGGAGCTGATATGTTCACGAAGATTCTACCAAGGGGGAAGTTTGAATACTGCAGGCAGATCGTCGGGATGACGACGTCCTCCCCATAGTTGTGAAGGGGGAGATTTGTTGGAGTGGGTGGGGTTCCCAACCTATGTGGAGAAGATCCCGGAGTGCGACGAGCGCCGTCCGATGTCGGAGAAGCTCGGGAGTAGTTGTTACTGCTGCTGCTGCTGCCCCAAAAGGGGTTCTGGACCAAGTCTGCCGAGTTCGGGCCGAACTCGGTCCCAGGCCGAGTTCTGGCCGAACTCGGTCTGGCCGTTCCAGGGTTTGGCCATCCAGTGCTGGTTGCCCCGCACAGAGTTCTGGCCGAACTCTGTGTGTCGGAGGGCTGAAGCGGATTTCAGGATGAGTTTTCATCATTGGATCTAATCCAACGGTCCAGGTTGGTTGCGGGATTAGGGAGATATATTGAGTTTTCTCAACCCTAACTCATTATCGCATTGGACAACACAAGTTTGAGAGAGAAGGAGGCAAGAGTACCAATACAACTTCGGAGAAGAAGACGGAGGATTGAAGGTCGCTGTTCGAAGGAGATCGTGTTCGGGTAATCTCTACTCGTCGTTCTCTCTCTTCGTAGCCTTGTAATCATTGTTCTTATCTCTGAGTGTTGTGGGGATCCGATTTGGATCGAAAGGAGTTTGTAGAGGGTGTAATTCTTCTATTCCATTAGTGGAGGCTTCTCAGGATTGGACTCTGATCGTCCCGTGGTTTTTCCTGCAAGGGTTTCCACGTCAAAAATTCTCTGTGTCTGCATGATTATTTTTTGTGTGGCTATTTTTGGGTTCGTGCGTTGTATTGCTCGGTCCTCTCGCAGGTACTCTCCGGTTTGGGGAAAGGTTTTCGCGTTTCTTTCCCAACACTCTATTGACCTAGGATCAAATTTGCTAGGATGGACTGGTCGTGTGAACAAAAAATATTGACAACCAAAAACCTCTAAATGAGATAACTTTGTTCCTTTTGAAAAAGTTTTTCAAATGGTATTTTTTTCTGAAGAATTGGTGTTAGTGTCCTATTGATTAAGCCGCATTGAGTATAGCATCTTTCCAAAAATGTTTCGAATGATTTGCTCGAAAAAGGATAGCACTAGCTACATTTAGCAAATATCGATGTTTGTGCTCAGCTACACCATTTTGTTGTGGTGCATTGACGCAACTGGTTTGGTGGACGATACCTATAGATGAATAAATTTGGAGAATCTTAAATTCTAGGCTATTATCACTCCTTAAAACCTTAGCACTTTTACCAAATTGATTCTCGACAAAGTGAATAAAATGAATTTGTAGAGTACGTTCTTTAGATTTGTATTTCGTCAAATATACCCACGTGCTTCATGAATGGTCATCAACAATGGATAAAATTATTGTGCACTAGAAAAAGATGGAACATGATAACCACCCCCAAATGTTAATGCGAATTAAATTAAAACAAGATGCACTATGAGTAGTGCTTAATGGAAAAGGTTGTCTAGTGAGTTTTGCTAAAGGACATATAGAGCAAGTTCTTGAATCACAAGCTTTATTTGCAAGGACTGGAAATAACGAAGATGTTTTATTTGAAGGATGATCAAGTCGTTGATGCCACAAGCTATATGTGTTAATGTGTACCGTATTGCAAGTTCCTTTCTTTGATTGAGGCAGTAAAGTTCGTCTTTCTTAGTACCCAATCATCTTCCCCGATCGTAGGTGTTGTATAACACAAATTTGTCTAAAAAAGATAGTAATAAAAATGAATTGAATGCTAATTTGCTCACAGAAATCAAGTATAGATAGAATAATGGAAAAGAACATTATGAAGAACAAAATGGAAAGAGAAAGATATTGTGCCAATTGAGTAACCTCTGCTGAGGTTCCATCAGGAAGCTTAACCCAACGGTTATGGATTGATTTTCGTGAGGTAAGCAAAATAGAGTTACAAACAATATGATCACTTGCACCACTATCCAATATCCATATTGTCGCTTTACTACCTTTTGCAAGATGAAATGCTTTACCTGAGAGTTCCTCATAATAACTAGGTTGGCTGAGACGGACATTGTTTTGACAAGAGTGTTGCAACGGTCCAATTGTTGTTGCTCATCATGGTTGTGAGTCGGCCTTTTGATGGTTCCATCTATAAAGCCCTTATTGTTCTTGATAGTAAGTGCCATGCTTATTGACTGCACCCATGTAGTATAATTGTCTTCTATCAGCGGTTGTGAAACGAGGACAATACCTTGTTGATCCTAGTGATGGATACAAATTGGATGATTGGAGTTCTCCCATGGTTGTGAGGTCTTGGAAGTGTTTGAGTTTTTGTTTTGTTCAAGTGCCTTTTGTTCTTCGTCACCAGCTATGAGGTATTTTGGTTGTATGGATTTTTAGGTTCTCAAGAGCGAATACTCTGATCCCATATAGAAGAATGGAATAAACTTAATTTTTTTTCCATCAAACTAATATCCCTCATTATATAGAGGAAATATACAACCAATAGAATGGAATAAACTTTCTTATTTTTTTCATCAAACTACTGCCACTTTTTATATGGAGAAAATATACAATCAATGTAGATCCATAATTATAGAAAAATACAACTACATTGTCTAAAGTGTAGCAACTATATATGTCAATATCATATATATAGTAACCATATATGTTAATACCATATATACAGTAACCATATATGTTAATACCATATTTATTAATATAATTATTATCAACAGTTTTTTTTAATATAATTTTAGGACTTTCTACCATGGTTCCAAAAAAAAGCATGCAATGTAAAGAAAATCTCGAACGTTATCCCGGACACGGTAGGAAAAATAAATAAATTAAAAGTTCATCCTGATGGTGCACCCTCCTCATGGTGCTTGCATAGAATTTCAATCCCTTTTTATCTTCTTCCGTTTGACTACTACAACACCTTTCTCTATTGCATCTCGCTGCTCTGACCCATCACATAAAACAAGTTTCCGCATCTCGCACATATATAGATATATACATTATTTATGTAGGCATGTACTGAATGATAGGTCCACTTCCCTTCCCCTATATATATATGTGGGTGTTTGCACTACTTTTGAAACCACATCCGTCATTCCTTTTTCTCTTCACAACTTAATCTTAAGTTCTTTCCAAGTGGCCATGGAGTTTCTTCCCTACTCAAACCAAGTCTTGTTCCCAACGAACATTCCCTTGATCAGATTCCGGCAGGTCCCTCCTTCGACCACCTTCCCCTCCATTCCCAAGCCCTACCCCTTCCCTTTCCATGTCGGCTCCTTGGCTGCTCCCCGCGAGAAGAAAAAGGTCGTATTCGTGCTGGGATCTACCGGCACTGGCAAGTCGAAGCTGGCCATCAACCTCGCGGCCCGGTTCGGCGGCGAGGTCGTCAACTCCGACAAGATACAGGTCTACGACGGCCTTAGCGTCATCACCAACAAGGTCACCGCAGACGAATGCGCCGGCATTCCCCACCACCTCATCGGCGGCGTCTGCCCCGATGCGGAGTTCACCGCGTCCGACTTCCGCGCCGCCGTGGTGCGAGCCGTCGAGTCCGTCCTCGCCGGTGGCCGCCTCCCCGTCGTTGCGGGGGGGTCAAACTCGTACATCGAGGAGCTCGTCGACGGGGACGGCGGCGCGTTCCGGTCCAGGTACAGCTGCGTCTTCGTCTGGGTCGACGTGGAACTGCCCGTGCTCCACCGGTACGTGTCGGTGCGGGTGGACAGGATGGTGGAGATGGGGCTGGTGGAGGAGGCGAGGGGGATGTTCGACCCGGAGTGCGACTATTCGAAAGGGATACGCAAGGCGATCGGCCTGCCGGAGATGGACCGCTACCTCCGCAACGAGGCCTCCGCGGACGAGGAAACAAAGGCAAGGCTCCTGCGGTCCGCGCTCGACGAGATAAAGTCCAACACACGCAAGTTGGCCTGCAGGCAGCTGCAGAAGATCTGCCGCCTGTCGACATTGCCAGGGTGGGACGTCCGGAGGGTCGACGCCACCGAAGCCTTCTTAAAACAAGGGAACAAATGCGAGTTCGAAGAAGCGTGGGAAAGGACAGTGAGAGTCCCCAGCATAGAGATTGTGTACAATTTCCTGCATCAAGAAGATCACCACAGCAACAAGAACGATGGAAAAGTCGTGGCAAATGCTGCTGCTGCTGCAGACGCAGCCGACACCACAGCAAGCGAAAATCACGCTGTCAGTGCTGCTGCTTCTGGTGGCGGCGGTGGCGGCGATGCGGCTAACGGTGGTATGACTCTCCGGACTACTGCGAACTACTGTGAATCGGCCACCACCACAGCTGCGTCTGTAGCTACTGCGATCGTACGTAGGTGCCACTCACTGAGCTCACTGACCTCGATGTGGATCCGCTTTGTGGGGCCCACATAAGGTCTCAGTGGTGTAAGTAGTGACTGTAGGGCCTACACAATGAACTGTGCCGTTAGTATATGATTGGAAAGAGAGAGAGAGAGAGAGAGAGAGAGAGGAGAGAGAGTATAAAAAAATAGGAGTTGGGTTTGTCCTCTTGCACACCCACGCGCGCAGAGAATTTCCTAGGACGAACAAGACACTGTGTGGTGGGCCAGCCAGTGCAGAGGGATTTAGCTTATCTTTTAGGAATCCATTTTTTTTCCCTCTTCTTGTTCACAACCACCACCAGTAGTTACTTTCTGCGAATATGAGCCGGCCCATATTTATTGGTATGTAGAAAAGAGAAAGGAAAATAAAGTTGAGGGGAATGGGATCCCATCTTTTTAAGTTTTGTCCATCCTCTTTCCAAAGATGAAGAGTTCTGCAAAAAAAAAAATTTCAAGTTAGATTATTTGCCAACTTAAAAAGGGAAATGTAATAAACTAACTCTTATTAATTTTATTGGAAAAGAATACGGAACAAACGGAATAACTGCCATTTCTAAATCAAAAGAAATATATTGAGGACTGAAAAAATTGCACAATCCCATCACGATACCAAAACTTACATAAAAACAAACATAGCACAAACACGAGCGATTTTACGTGAACAATTGTGATGAAAAAACAAAGGGACGATGGAAATCAAACCCGAAAAAAAAAATCTCCTCTGAGGAATAAAGAAGTACACCAACTCCTTTACAAACTTCTCCATCAACCCAACACCGATCCTCACAACTCTTCGAAACAATAGAAATATATTACAATGAGAAATAAGGATAATCGAAGACATGAAGACGAGGAAGAACTGTAAGCCCCCTCAAAATGTAGAACAAATTAGGAAATAATAAATAAGTAAATAAGTACTCTATACTCCTCTAAACCTAGTTCCTTGAAAAAAAAATAAAAGAAGAAGAAAATAATAATATAAATTAATAACTAAATAAGTAATTTATAAGTTATAAACTAGATATTTATTTCTATTAGAATAAATCAATTATAAAAACATATATAGATTTATAAAACTATATATATATAAACATAAATATCCAAAAAAAAATCTACAAAATAACTATGAAATAAACATTAATGAAATTAAAAAATTATGAATGAAATTTCAATGTATTTAAATATTAACATATAACTAAATTAAGTATTTATATATATTGGAATTTCATTCATAATTTTTTTTAATTTCAATAATGTTTAGGGTTTATACTAACCACCCCTATGTTTTTTATTTTAACAAGGGGTAACACTTCTTTTAAACAAATTACACTGACCACCACTCCCTTTAGAAAAAATAATAGGGATACTTAGTGTTATAATTTTTTTTATTTTTATCTTAAAGTAGGGATACCTCGTGTAATAAACCAAAAAAGTAAGCGCGGTCTGTGCAAATAATTTAAAAGAAGGGGGACCCCGTGTTATAAACCAAAAACATAGGGATAGTTTGTGTAAATAACCGTATATATATATATATATATATATATATATATATATATATATATATATATATATCCCACATCCGATGTAAGGGCACAAGGATGCAGGTACGTCCAGCCTAAGCCGCAGCATCGGCGGTAGAACATTGTCTATGTCAACAATTCTAACTAATATATCTCATGATTATGCATCACAACCTATCAATGATATCTCAACTTGTCACGCTCCGGAACCAGAATGCTGGAGAGCGAAAGACAGACACAGCCAGCTACGTACATTGAAGTACAACCCACCTCGCAATATGGTCATGGCTGTGTAGATATATGAGGGTTAAACTATAATCTATCAGTCTCTATGGTCAGGAACAAGCCTAGTGTCTCAATCTCAAACAAGCAAATATATGTACAAGATGTTAGATCATCAGACATACTAAGTAAGGCATCCCAAATATTACATATTCAGATGATCATGAAGCTAGTCATACAAAATACGAGACTAGCAAGAGTTAAGTCATACATGATCAACCCTAGGATTTGTCAATCACGTTACAGCCCTTAGGCAAATAGGAATTAAGTTTCAACACGAGCTAACACTTGCTCGACGGCTAAACGCCTCAAAAGAATAATTTACAATAGAGTGGGAGACCAAAATAAGAAACCCACTCGTTGTCAAGATTACGTCTGGTGTTCACTATCTGGCTGATAAGCAGGAAGATCCTCGGGTATCACTCCAAAATCTGGCCATACAACGCTAGCTGGGTTAGATCCCAGAAAAAGCAAGTGCCACAAGGGAGGCTTCATTGAGGAACTAAAACCAGCAGATTATAAATAGAAGGATAAATAAATAACCAGGCTTAAATGAAAAGAAGATCGGGTTTTAATAAAACAATAGCTTGTATTAGGTGTCACGACCCGCACCCACTGTGAGGGTACAAGTACGTAACAACGTCCAGCCTACGCCGCAGTGTCGGCGGTAGAACGATGTCCTAGGTAACGATATCTAATATTATAAAGCTAAGCAGTTTATACTCTCCGAATGGGGGTGACATAGCAGAATGTAAACTCAATCACATCTAAGGTAGAGCATAATGGAAGATAGATAAAACATAAAATCCAGAAGAGATACCGCAGATAGAAGTCTAAGTGTCTAAGATACACAAACCCAAAAATAAATCTCAAAGCTCAAATACAGTAATCCATAAATACAACTCAAGGCAACTGAAAACAAGCTATAAGCAAAACCTTAGCTATCTGTACAACCTCTACTGTGTCTCCTCTAGGCTAGCAGACAACCTCCAGGCTATCTGTAAAATTTATCAACAGGTCCAGTCAGGACAGAAGCGAGCACAATACATCTCAACAGTTCATAGCAGGTTAGAAAATATAATCATGTAGTAAAGTAAGATATAGATACTGAAGAAATACAGTATGTAAACAGAGAGAGAGAACTGTAATAGAAATATCTACCATAAAGTAAAGAGCTACCAGTGACTAGTGATTTAGAGTACAAAGTCGACATGTGAACGACTTGATTTGTACATGGCTATACTAAAGAGGCGTACATGGCTATTCTACTTTGGAATTGTTCATATGGCTATTTATACTCCCCCGTACCCCCAATTAATACACAAGGATCCAACCAGGTTATGTTATGATTCTATGTAACAGCTCCCGAAGGATGGTAAGCCCCCGAAGGGTGGTAAGCTCCCAAAGGGTGATAAGCCTCCAAAGGGTGGTAAGCCCCCAAAGGGTGATAAGCCCCCAAAGGGTGGTAAGCCCCCGAAGGGTGGTACATAGTAGTCCCATAAATGAGAATTCTGGAAAATCCAATAAATGGGATAAGGATTCAAAGAAGACTCTGTGATCATATGAGTATATGTCACAAGTGATCAAAGAACCAAAGAAGCATAGTGATACGTCATGTAAGTGAAACGCACAGAACATAGAGTACCCCGATGCTCCCTGAAGGGATAACATCTCAGGGAGGGATCCATATTGTACTAATCCGTGTGACCAACGTGACAGTATCAAGTAAAGTAATTTAATACAGGAAAATAATTCTAAGCAGGATATGAAATGATCAGAGAATGTACTCGCCTATATCTGAGTGTCCGGATAAAATGTACTGTCCGAGGAGAGGTGTCTGGCTCCTAATCAGAACAGCACAGGTCACAACAAGTCTAAAATGATATAATGAAGTCCTACTATGCATTCTATATGAATCTAGGTCAATCTAGACCAAAGTTAACCTTTGGTCAACTCTAGTCAACTAGACTAGTCAAACTAGGTCAACTAGGTCAACCCTAAACCAAACAAGTCTATACTAGTCTAACTAGTCTATTTTAGGCCTAATCAAGACTAAACAAGTCTAACTAAACTCTCACTAGACAAACAGACACACCATAGGCTAAGAACCCTAGGCTATAGGCTATATCATGCCTAAGCCAAACCACAAACACATATACACATAACAATATATATATATAATATATTGTAGTACACTCATAACATATAGGCTACCTATATGTACATCCCATATATATATATATATATATATATATATATATATATATATATATATATATATATATATATATATATATATATATGCATCACTATTCACATATTTATATACATAGATATATATCAGAAAGCTATATATATAGGCACATACATATATATAGAGAGAGATAAAGAGATTTAAAAGAGTAAGTGAGTATGTGTGTGTTTGGCATGTGTGTGAAAGGATTTGTGTTAATGTTCTAAAATTTAGTGATAGGTAGGTGTATGTGACATGGGATACATGATGTCAAAGGGCCTACGAATGCATGTGTGTAAAAGGTTATAGGTTAACTCAGTTTATAGAAATACATACATACATACATACTTACCTTGTATACATGCATACATACATATCATGTATATTACATTTACATGATACATACATGTATACTTGTATTATATTATACTTACATTCATGCATATTAGATACTTGTATTTATATTAACATATTGCAAACATTTATTTCATTCATGCATCTATGCATTACCTACATACATATGCATACATTGTATATTCATATCATTTCATACATTAACATAGAGACATACAAACATGTACACATCATATATTTCATACCTTGCATTACCTTACATATCATGTTATATATTATCATTCATTCCTTTCATATATTATATTATCTTGCATGCTTGTATTCATATATTACATTCTATATTACCTATATACATGTATTTCCTCCATTCATTCATACTTGTATTATGTACTCTACATTACCATACATGTTATCATTATATATTGTATTACAATATTTATACATTATGCATTCATATCTATCATTACATATATATCTTGCATTCATATCTAGCATTCATTATATACTTTCATGCATACATTGTATATCATTCTTTCATTCATGCATTGCTTATATGCATTATATTAATTGCATTCCTACATGCTTGCATTCAACCATATATATACATTAATGTAAAGAGAATATATATCATATATATATATATATATATATATATATATCATTTCATTCATCTAACATATCATGCATTACATACTCTATATTTATTTAATATCCATACTACATAGGCTCATAGGTTACACAAAATACATATATCGTATAGTCACTCTTCTACTTAAAACTAATACTGTGTCAATTGAGCATTCAATAAATTGTAGGATTAAAGTATGTCGTAGCCCTTTGTGTTAGCTTTCCGAAACTTTAAACAGATCGCATTTTCGTGTCCGGAAGCTCCCGAAATCGCGAAAATACCGAAACACGTTCGTCTTTCGTACAGCTGACACTCAAATAATTCTACAGAAAGTTACAGAAAGAATTTGTCTTATTAAAATATATATTTGGAAAGCTAACTTCGATACGGTTCTTCTAAAAAAACGGAAGATAAATCGGAGTTCTAAGCTAAAAGTTATGATATTTTTAAGTTACTTTGGTTAATAAAAACGTGGATAAAAATTATGACGGATTTGACAAAAGAACACATATAGGCCAAGATACTTGCATACAAACATAGGTATCCAAATGAAACTCATTCTAACCATCCTAACAAAGATCAATCCACTCTCTAACCATTATAAAACTAAATTTAAATATCTATTTAAACTATTATCATACATACATACACATGGGGTGTCCTAATTTGGGATTTATCAAGTAGGACACAAGACACATATCATAAATCCTCAAGAGAGCTCCAAATGGCCTCAAATTTGAATTTAAATGGGATACATGCATGAGGATGGATCCTACGGATTCAAAACTAATTTATATGTAAAGAAAATTGATTTAGAGGATGGGTTTTACCTATTGGGAGTGGAATCACAATGAAATCCTTTAGGACACGACTCTGATACGAAGATCCCTCAAAGTGGACACTCCTCCTTGCACTCCTCTTCCAATCCTTGGTAGCACCCTTCCCTTGGAGAATGGGAATGATTGAGGGAAGGTTTGGTGAAGGAATGATTTGATTGGGAGATCAAATCAATGGGAAGGCTCTCTAAAATTGGGGAAGAACAAAAGAAAAATAAAAGAGGCAAGATTGTAATGAATAAAATGAATCATTCTCTCCTAAAGGTGGCTGCCATAAAGAGTCCTTTAGGACTAATGAAAAATGTCCTAATTGTCCCTCTCTAGTCTCATATGGTTAAGTCTAGACTAGGTTCAAGTTTGGGGTCAAAATGATCTAGTTTTGAGTCTCTCACTAAACCATTCTAACATAATAAAAATTAGTTTAATTAACTAACTTAATGTTGGGTCTTGTGAGCCATGCTTAACTTAACATTAGATCCCATCTAGAGTTCAAGCTATCCGGGTCACAATACAAGTCGGAACGAGACGAAACTCAAATCCGACGAAACAAATCCAATAAAAATAATATTAAAAATATAAAATTTTCCCAAAATATTAAAATATAAAAAATGACCAAAATCATAATACATTAATTTAAATATTATTAAAATAATCTAAAATTCACCAATTAATCAAAATCCTAAATAATTCAAAAGTCACAAAATGACCAAAATACCCTTAGCCTAAAAAGTTGTAAGTAGTCATTCTAATCACATGGTTAGGTCCCCATGGTTTGTCTCTAAGCTTAGCAAAACTAGGGACTAACTAGTTAACCATCAAAATCATAATTCAACATTTTAAATAGTTTTAAAATGATTAAAAAAATTACCAAAAATTACAACATGAGTTAAATCTTATTATCGATTAATCAAAATTATAAAAGTTCAAAATTATCCTCATTTAGAAAAGTGGGTGTTACAATCCTACCCCCTTAGAAAAATTTCGTCCTCGAAATTAAAATGTTCATACTTCTTCTAGGTCAAACCCCCACAATCAAAGTCTCAGAACTTAAACAAATCATACGATTTAAAAGGACGACATACAGGATCATGGCATACAGTGGTAGTGAAAGTCTCATCTAGGTATACTAGTTACACTAGACCAAAACAATCATAGGGTATCAAAACTTACAAGCAATCAGGGGTGTTAAACTGAAAAAGATACAGAAATAACAAATCATCAAGGCTTTAAGGCATAATCAAAATCAAAATTTAAAGCACAAATGTCGAGCATTAAAATCCAATCACAATATATATATATAGAGAGAGAGTGTTAGAAGAGGAAAAATCTAGCATTATGTAAAGGTTATGTGGTTAGTGTGTGTATGGGTGTATGTGGAGATGTTCATATGGTTAGATAGTAGGCATGTGTGTGTGTGTGTGAAATATACATGAAAGTGTATAGGAGGATTTGGGTTTCAAAGAAATAGCTATCAAGTTACACTACTCATGGCATATTGGTTAAATAATCTACAATGCACAACCCATTTACTTATAACATGCATGGCTAACCATATATATACATATATCTATATGTATAGAGAGGTAGAAATTTAGTTATGTATCTATATACATTATAACATGTATGTATAAACTATATATATATATATATATATATATATATATATATATATATATATATATATATATGTATGTATATATATATATATATATATATATATATATATATATATATATATATATGAACATAACATAGACAGGAAAGGTTAGGTTTACATGACAGTGTATACTAAGTTAGGGTGTGTGTGTCCTTGTACAGGGTTATACCTTTAGTATTGAAAGGTTAAACCCAGTTTTAGTTCAGCATTTACATACAAATCTGAAAATAAGCTAACATTTAAACTAATGTAATATTAACATAATACAGTTTCAAATTTTTAGGGATTTGAAACATCACAACTAACTCAATGCTTCCAATACATCCTAACATGATAGAGAAAAAACCCTAACATACTATCCATACATTTAGCTATGCATACAGTTCAATATTACATATTAAATCTGAAATTGAACTAAACATTGGAAATCAATGTGAAATGTTAACATGTATTCAGTTTTAGGATTTGGAGAAATTCAACATCAACTAACCCAATATTTATTACAACCTAACATGTAAGAGTATAAACCTAACATCATATCCCTACATACAACAATGCACACAGCTCTAAATATTACATTTAAAAAAAAAACAGCAAGTTGAACTAAACATTTGGAATCCAGTATTAAGGGTTAATATGCACACAGTCTTAGATTTGTCAAATTTAAACACAAAACTCAACCAATTCCCTTAAGAGTTGAAACCCTGTATATAACATACATGTGCAGTAATATAAACAAAACTACTAACATAAAATTTATATTTGAATTACGAATTTAAACTGGAAAAAGCAGAGAACCAGAAATATTGGGGTTTTGACAATTTAAACATCAACAACATATTAATATGTATTTAGATAGGTTGGAATTCAAAGTGCAGCATGCATACGTATCAGGCAAGTGTCTGCTATATATATATAATCATATATTCTCATGTCCTAAAATAAAAATTAATTCTACGTTAAGACTAACATTTAGATTACTACCAAGATTGCAAGTAGGTGATTGGTGAAATCAAGACAGTTTTATTATTATTATTATTTAATACAAGGATGGTAGCAAGAAGGAAATAACGATAAAATCTGTTCAGCTTATCCGTTTAAAAGAAGAAACCATTTTGAAACCCAGAGCTAAACTATCAAATCCAAGATAAGGTCTAGTAAAATCATCGATTCATTGTATTAAGAAGAAATTCATAGTAAGAAGTTACACAAAGTTTATAAAAACAGCTAAAGCTACTCCTAAGTTAAATAATGAGAAACAAAACAAAACAAACAAATAACAATTCTCTCTTTTTTTTGAAGGACTGAATCAAAAGTAGAGAAAACATGTTCAAAAATATTTAAGGTACAATCTGATAATCATATGCGTCTTCCTGAAATTATGTTGTCAGAATTCTGCCACGCCAATAAGCATAGCTGCAATAAACGATAGAGTCCATAATAAGGCATACACCCGATAATCATGTTATCTAGAATTCTTACCACGCCACCCGGTATGGCTACAAGAAAATCTAGATTTCATAACTAAGATAAGTATAGCTATATCAGGCTCTACGTCCTTGTCATGCTAGCAAATATGACTGCAATAAATTCTAAATTCCATAATAAAGTAGACTTTTACTTTTTCCACTGTCCTTATCAAGTATGTTATCAGGTTATACCTTAATTCCAAAAAAATATACATATATATAAATACAAACTCAAATTCAACAACTAACATCAAGATTCAAAATTCAACAATAATTCATCAAAAGTCATAAAAATACAGACTCAAATTCAACCACTAACATCAAAATTCAAAATTCAACGATCTTCCATCAAAATCAATAAATACAAACTCAAATTCAACAATAATCCATCAAAATCAAATTCAACAACAGAAAATAAAGATAAATCAAATCAAGGGAAGAGAGTTTTCAAATCGAAGTTAAAATAAGATTCTTAAGGGTCATCCCAGGAATCTCTCAAGGAATTCTAACTATGATTGAGTACCTTCAAAAATATCCTAATCCTACTGCAGGCTGTAGTGATACTCTAGTTCGAATACCACTACATAATCTCGACCTACATGGGCCACCACTAAAAATGTGTCACGACCCGCACCCACTGTGAGGGTACGAGTACATAACAACGCCCAGCCTACGCCGCAGTGTCGACGGTAGAACGCTGTCCTAGGTCACAATATCTAACATTATAAAGCTAAGCAGTTTATACTCCCCGAATGGGGGTGACATAGCAGAATGTAAACTCAATCACATCTAAGGTAGAGCATAATAGAAGATAGATAAAACATGAAATCCAGAAGAGATACCGCAGATAGAAGTCTAAGTGTCTAAGATACACAAACCCATAAATACATCTCAAAGCTCAAATACAGTAATCCATAAATACAACTCAAGGCAACTAAAAATAAGCTATAAGTAAAACCCTAGCTATCTATACAACCTCTACTGTGTCTCCTCTAGGCTAACAGACAACCTCCAGGCTATCTGTAAAATTTATCAACAGGTCCAGTCAAGACAGGAGCGAGCACAATACATCTCAACAGTTCATAGCAGGTTAGAAAATATAATCATGCAGTAAAGTAAGATATAGATACTGAAGAAATACAGTATGTAAACAGAGAGAGAACTGTAATAGAAATATCTACTACAAGTAAAGAGCTACCAGTGACTAGTGATTTAGAGTACAAAGTCGACATGTGAACGGCTTGATTTGTACATGGCTATACTAAAGAGGCGTACATGGCTATTCTACTTTGGAATTGTTCACATGGCTATTTATACTCCCCCGTACCCCCAATTAATACACAAGGATCCAACCAGGTTATGTTATAATTCTATGTAACAGTCCTCGAAGGGTGGTAAGCCCCCGAAGGGTGGTAAGCCCCCAAAGGGTGATAAGCCTCCAAAGGATGATAAGCCCCTAAAGGGTGATAAGCCCCCAAAGGGTGGTAAGCCCCCGAAGGGTGGTACATAGTAGTCCCATAAATGGGGATTCTGGAAAACCCAATAAATGGGATAAGGATTCGAAGAAGACTCTGTGATCATATGAGTATATGTCACAAGTGATCAAAGAACGAAAGAAGCATAGTGATACGCCATGTAAGTGAAAAGTACAGAACATAGAGTACCCCGATGCTCCCTGAAGGGATAATATTTCAGGGAGGGATCCATATTGTACTAATCTGTGTGACCAACGTGACAGTATCAAGTAAAGTAATTTAATACAGAAAAATAATTCTAAGCAGGATATGAAATGATCAGAGAATGTACTCGCCTATATCTGAGTGTCCAGATAAAATGCACTGTCCGAGGAGAGGTGTCTGGCTCCTAATCAGAATATCACAGGTCACAAAAAGTCTAAAATGATATAATGAAGTCCTACTATGCATTCTACATGAATCTAGGTCAATCTAGACCAAAGTCAACCTTTGGTCAACTCTAGTCAACTAGACTAGTCAAACTAGGTCAACTAGGTCAACCCTAAACCAAACAAGTCTATACTAGTCTATTCTAGGCCTAATCAAGACTAAACAAGTCTAACTAAACTCTCACTAGGCAAACAGACACACCATAGGCTAAGAACCCTAGGCTATAGGCTATATCATGTCTAAGCCAAACCACAAACACATATACGCATAACAATATATATATCTAATATATTGTAGTACACTCATAACATATAGGCTACCTATATGTACATCCCACATGTATATATATACATGTATATATATATATATATATATATATATATATATATATATATATATATATATATATATATGCATCACTATTCACATATTCATATACATAGATATATATAGGAAAGCTATATATATAGGCACATACATATATATATATATATATATATATATATATATATATATAGAGAAAGAAATTTAAAAGAGTAAGTGAGTATGTGTGCGTTTGGCATGTGTGTGAAAGGATATGTGTTAATATTCTAAAATTTAGTGATAGGTAGGTGTATGTGACATGGGATTGTCACCCCCAGTTTTCACAAACAGGGGTATTTTGGTAATTTTCTACTTTAAAAATTATTTTGGAATTATTTAATTATTATTTGTATTATTTTGGGTTTATTTGAATCGGGTTCGAATTTCAACTCGTTTCGACTTGTTTTGACTTGTTTCGGGGACCCGGGGTATTTTGACCTTAGCGGGCCCACACACTAGTTAGCCATGGCCCACATGTTAGATATTTTGGTTAGAGACTAGACTAATTATTTTGGTTAATATTAGTTAGAGATTAGTGGTTTCGGTTTGACTAAACTACCCCCGGCTTAACCCTTTCCTATTTATTAGCTATTTAAACCATTGGAGGGCAAACTTGTAATTATCCAAATAGGACAAATGGGACATGTGTGGCCGGCCACTAGAGTAGGGATGAGGAGGAGAGAGAAAATCACTTTCTTCCATTTTCATCCACTTTTTCTTCTTCTTCTTCAAAGGGCTCCTTTCCACTTTTGAAGCTCCCATTGAACCCTTCTCCAAACCAAGGTGATTTCTTCTTCAAACTTGTTTTTTTTCTCATATAGATTGGATAGGAAACCCATTAGGATGATTCCCATGGTTGTGTCCCCATTAGCGACCATTTTTGTGTCCTTTGAACATTTCCAGGAGTGCCCAACATGTAGGTTTGTATCCCAATAGGAGAAACCCTCTTTTGGACACATGAATATTGTTCTAATATTGTTTTTGTGTTGTTTTTATTAATATTCCAGATTTTACATGTTTTAGAATGAGTTTATTTATGTGTCTTAATGTATCATATTCATTCTTTCTTTTGATTATATTTGTGTGGTTATATATATATATATTTATATATATATATATATATAGATGTATATATATATATGGCTTATATATATATTGGGGAGTATATAGTGATGTGGTTGTGTGTTGTTTGTGTGTCCTAAAGGACAGCCATGGTCGGCCAAGGAGAGGGGAGAATGTTGGTGAAATGTTAGTGTTGGTGTTGGTGTTGGTGTTGGTGTGGTGTAGTTGTGGTGGTGTTTGTGTGTTTTTTTGTGAGAGTTGTGAGGGTAGATAGAGTGGTTTATAGAGTGGATTGTGGAGTGATAGAGGGGGGGGGGGGGGGGTTGTGCTGCTGAAATTCAGTAGCTAGGAAACCCAATAACAGCCCCCAAAATCCCATGACAGCCCCTACATTTTGTCCCCACCAAATTAGTCCATAAAACCCCTTAAAACCCATCCAAAACTACTCAAACTTCCACCCTTCATAGCCACCAATTCACCTATAGTTAGGTCCACTTTTCAACCCAAAATGACAGCCCCAAACACCCACAAAAATTAGTCCCCTTCACTACAAAAATCTGTCCATGTTTAGCCATGTGTGTGTGGGTGTGTTGTGAGATGTGTGTGAGTGTTTTGTGAGATGTTTTGAGAGTAGTTTAGTACCCACAGGTAGTCTATTGTCTAAACTAGTAGGAAACCTATAGAGAGGCCTAATAGAGTGTGGTATCATGTGAGAGTGAGTAGTGGGTGAGTGTGGTATGGAAAAGGGTAAATTCATGATATAGGCAAGGTAATGGGTAAAGGGTTAGCATGTGTCGTAAGATGGTCTAGATGCTTAGGATACCCAAATTTCTTGGTAGGTAAACCTTAGATAGGTTGATATCTAGCTACCCTAAGGAGCCTAGGCTAGTGCCATGGGTATTTGTAAGGTTTCATTGGTTTTTGGCAAGGTATCGGGATTTACCTTAGAAGGATAAATGCTAGTTTTGCCTAGAAATAGGATATTAGTGTTAGAAGCCTAAGATGGTGTTAGAACTTGATCCCCATGGTTGGTAATGATCAAATATGGTACTCTAAGACTAGTTTTGACGTCGGTTGACCTTTTTGACCAAAAGTCAACAAAAGTCAACCGAGAGTCAAACTTAGCCTTTAAGCGACCCGATTTGACCGAAACCAACCCAGAGTTGACCAGTTGACTGAAAGTCAACAGTTGGTCAACATTAGACTAGTTTGACCTAGGGTTGACCTAAAGTTGACCAGAGTTGACCGGAGTTGACCAAAGTTGACTTTTTGACCAAAAGTCAACTGTAAGTCAACCGTTGATCCCGATTGACCTAGTTTGACTTGGAATGACTCCCAGTGACCTAGTATGACCCAGTATGAACCAGTATGGCCTAGTATGATTTAGTTTGACCTAGATTAACCTAGTATTGACTTAGACTTGCATTCATGGCTTGTATTAGCTTCCTTTTTCAGTATTTAGCCTTGTTTGACTCATAGTATCTTATTTTAGGTCTGTGATCACTCTGAGCGTCTGTTCACCTATCAGCTCAGGACCACAGGTGAGTACATTCACTGATAGGTTTCATTGTCTTGATATCTACTATATCCGATTCAGTCGTAGTGTTTTACTTGATTTTCGACACGACGGTTCACGGACTAGTATACGTCGGATCCTGTCATGAGATGTTATTCCTGGACTTTCTTGGTATATGAGTATGAGATATTTTTGTGTTCCTGTACTTGTATAGACACTGATTCCTAAGAGGACTTGCTACCCTCTTACGGAACCCCGTGTCATGACGTACCATATCCGGATCCGTGATACTATTCGGGGGATAGAGGGGAATTATTAGGGGTTATGTGATCAAAGCCTCCGTGTGTTACTCCGTGTTTTGCTAGCGCCACCCTCACCTCACGTAGGGTGTAGCAGATACCCTTGCCGGTTATCCAGGTTGGCCGGCATGACCCTCTCCAGAGGTTTCTTTTCGTGTGATTGTCGGGCCAAGTGGATAACCTTTCCGTGATTCCCTAGCCGATCACAATTCGCCCTAATAATTCAAATCACTTTTTATTTATTTGTTGTCATATCTTATATTCCAGTTCACCTTTACTTACTGTACTTTCACCATGCTATGATTCATTTCTCTTATGCTCTACCTGCCCTTTATACTGTACTATGATGATGGGACTAGGTTCTGTTTGAAAGAAGGGTTACAATTCCGGTCCTTGTTTGGTTTAAGGGTTGTAACTCGGCTTTCAAATGGTCCCCAAGTCGCCTATATTCTTTGTCTTGTATTTCATTATTACTGTCTCTTATTGTATTTCTCAATTCACATGGAACTGCTGTTGGTGTTTGTACTTGCTCATTTTCCTGACAGGATACCGTTGATAAATTTTACAGATGATTTAGAGGCTGATTGCCCGACTTACTACGGGATAGAGTCTGATGGACTTGACCTAGACAGGGGCTTAGTGGTAGAGCCACTAGACTTCGCTCATCCCGAGTAGCCTAGTTTTAGTTAGGTTTGCCTGGCCTGCGAGCCAGCTAGTTCATTTCTGTTGTAGTATCTTTATACTTATTATTATTCTGAGACTCTGGATTTTGTGTTAGCTGTGACTTATGGATATTTCTGGACTCGTTCTTGCTTATTCTATCATATCTCTTTCCCATGCTATCTACCCTAGTTTTGATATATATGTGATTGAGACTGTATTGCTATGTTCCTCCGTTCGGAGTGTATATACTGTACAGGTACATTTATCTGTTTAGTCGTAATATTTACAGACCCTATATACAGCGTTCTACCGCCGATGCTGCGGCGTAGGCTGGATGTAACCACGTGCTCGTGCCCCTCTTCAGGGTACGGGTCGTAACATGTTTTTGTGGTAGCCCATGCAGGTCAGTATCGCAATTAGTGCGATCTCGTAATGGTGCTCGACTTAGAGTGCTAATTACGAGCCTGCGACTAGGACGTAGGATCTAGGGTATGGTAGGAGTTACTCAATCATATTTTAGGAAAATTCTGATCTTTTGATTACCATGACAACTCTTCTTGCATTTGAATTCAACTGTCCTCCTTTGATAATATCTTATCTTGTGCCATATTGATCTCTTGGGTTCAATTCATCTTCAGGATGACGGTGACTCGTTCTCAGGCGGCAGGGCCTAGTACAGTTCCAGAGAGGTCAGATTCGGGAGGTCTTCCACCTCCGGCCGTAGGAGCAGCAGTGGTAGATCCGACAGTTCTTCCACCTCCAGCTGAGGGAGTTGCTACCACAGTTCCTGCCCTTCTGGCGGGAGCAGCAGCAGCAGTAGCAAAGATTCCAGGAGGTCTTCCACCTCCAGCAGCGGGACCGTCTATGGTTATTCCTGATGTTCTTCCACCGTCGCCTCCGATACCGGCAGATGCTCAGGGTATGATGGCCCTACTGCAGCAGATGCTGCAGACGCAGAGAGCACAGGCAGAGGCACAGCACCGTCAGGCAGAGGTGCTACGACAGACGATGGAGAACTCGCACCAGTTAGCTATGGCAGCAATGGAGAGAGGTGCACCGGCTACAGTTCAGGGAGCACCAGCACAGCAGCAGGGCCATGAGAGGCCCGGCACATACCTCCACTTCAGGAAGATAAACCTGCGGAAGTTCAGGGGTACCGAGGGTATCCTATATGCGGACGACTGGCTAGAAGATGTCCAGCGGAGTCTGGAGTTGGCAGAGGTACCGAGAGGTCTGTGGGTGACGTCTGCAGCGAGCCAGTTCTTCGATATAGCGCTGACTTGGTACCGCACGGATCCGCGTGCGTCGGTGAGGGGATTATCTTGGGAGGACTTCAGAAAACTCTTTAAGGAGAAGTTCTACCCGGACGTAGCCGTATCAGCCTTGGAGGGGCAGTTTGCCAGTTTAGTGCAAGGGAACTCGTCGGTGGACGAGTACGCAGCAGAGTTCTTCTTCTTGAGCAGGTTTGCACCCAGTTTGGTTCAGGATGAGGGGTGCAAGGCCCGGAAGTTCAGGAGGGATCTCTTTCGTGCAGTGCACACTCGCACATCTGGGCGACGAGACGCGACATTTGAGCAGATCTTGATGGAGGCTCAGATTGCAAAGGAGGACTTCGGCCTCAAGCCGAAGAGGAGCAGTGACGCTCTTGGAGCTAGTTCGAGTGCAGGGCCAGCAAAGCGCCCACACTTCCAGCAGAGGCAGTTTCAGCAGCAGCAGCCTCAGTTGCAGTTCCAGCAGGCACCGGCGCGTGCCCAGCAGCACCAGGGATAGGTCCAGAGGCAGGCCATCCAGTGTGCCTTCTGCAAGAAGATGGAGCACACCGAGGAGGTCTGTAGATTGAGGCTGGGAGTTTGTCTGTTCTGTGGAGCTCCAGATCATCAGATGAGGGACTGTGCTGCCCGTGCAGCCAGACAGGCGGGCCAGGATAGAGTGCGGCAGGCTAGAGGAGGCCAGCAGGGGCATGCGTTCGCCATGGCAGTTGAGCCCACTCAGGCAGTAGCAGAGCAGATAGCAGGTTCCAATCTTTCGATCTCATTTCCGCATTGCTTCCTCATAAACTGTCTTGAACTTCGATTCTATCTGTTCTTTGCTCGTTGGATGAAATTTTATTCTTATGATGTGACATTTTCTGAGATAAGTCGTATGGGCTAGGTCGCCTCGATTATGAGATTTTAGAATCCTCTAGGGTCATGCTAGCAGGCAGAGTGAGGACATATAGTCGGACTATGGACGTATTCCTAGGGTGTGGGAATTTAAGATTTTTGCTGCCAAGCTAGCGACAATGCGAAAATTTTAAATACCATAATTCTTGAGGTATGTACCGTAGTTGAGGACTCTGTGATTATCGTAGCCTTGCTCACTGGCATGACGGAGATTCTGAGTATCATGATTATTGGACGGACGCATACGATTATCAAATTGCATGAATTTTCTGTGTTTGCTTTGTTTTAAGTTTTTGGATGATTTTTTAAGGTGGATAGACTTATATTTGAGAGTAACTGTAAATTTTATAAATTTAGTCATTTAATTCCTGCTTTGATTTTTGAGATTTTAATTATTTTAAATTTTTAGCCATGACTTGTGAAATTGAAATTTTACTATTGTTTGGTTTTAATTTCGAGGACAAAATTTTTTTTAAGGTGGATAGATTTGTCACCCCCAGTTTTCACAAACAGGGGTATTTTGGTAATTTTCCACTTTAAAAATTATTTTGGAATTATTTAATTATTATTTGTATTATTTTGGGTTTATTTGAATCGGGTTCGAATTTCAACTCGTTTCGACTTGTTTTGACTTGTTTCGGGGACCCGGGGTATTTTGACCTTAGCGGGCCCACACACTAGTTAGCCATGGCCCACATGTTAGATATTTTGGTTAGAGACTAGACTAATTATTTTGGTTAATATTAGTTAGAGATTAGTGGTTTCGGTTTGACTAAACTACCCCCGGCTTAACCCTTTCCTATTTATTAGCTATTTAAACCATTGGAGGGCAAACTTGTAATTATCTAAATAGGACAAATGGGACATGTGTGGCCGGCCACTAGAGTAGGGATGAGGAGGAGAGAGAAAATCACTTTCTTCCATTCTCATCCACTTTTTCTTCTTCTTCTCCAAAGGGCTCCTTTCCACTTTTGAAGCTCCCATTGAATCCTTCTCCAAACCAAGGTGATTTCTTCTTCAAACTTGTTTCTTTTCTCATATAGATTGGATAGAAAACCCATTAGGATGATTCCCATGGTTGTGTCCCCATTAGAGACCATTTTTGTGTCCTTTGGACATTTCTAGGAGTGTCCAACATGTAGGTTTGTATCCCAATAGGAGAAACCCTCTTTTGGACACATGAATATTGTTCTAATATTGTTTTTGTGTTGTTTTTATTAATATTCCAGATTTTACATGTTTTAGAATGAGTTTATTTATGTGTCTTAATGTATCATATTCATTCTTTCTTTTGATTATATTTGTGTGGTTATATATATATATTTCTATATATATATATAGATGTATATATATATATGGCTTATATATATATTGGGGAGTATATGGTGATGTGGTTGTGTGTTGTTTGTGTGTCCTAAAGGACATCCATGGTCGGCCAAGGAGAGGGGAGAATGTTGGTGAAATGTTAGTGTTGGTGTTGGTGTTGGTGTGGTGTAGTTGTGGTGGTGTTTGTGTGTTTGTTTGTGAGAGTTGTGAGGGTAGATAGAGTGGTTTATAGAGTGGATTGTGGAGTGATAGAGGGGGGGGGGGGGGGGGGGGGGTTTGTGCTGCTGAAATTCAGCAGCTAGGAAACCCAATAACAGCCCCCAAAATCCCATGACAGCCCCTACATTTTGTCCCCACCAAATTAGTCCATAAAACCCCTTAAAACCCATCCAAAATCACTCAAACTTCCACCCTTCATAGCCACCAATTCACCTATAGTTAGGTCCACTTTTAAACCCAAAATGACAGCCCCAAACACCCACAAAAATTAGTCCCCTTCACTACAAAAATCTGTCCATGTTTAGACATGTGTGTGTGGGTGTGTTGTGAGATGTGTGTGAGTGTTTTGTGAGATGTTTTGAGAGTAGTTTAGTACCCATAGGTAGTCTATTGTCTAAACTAGTAGGAAACCTATTAGGAAACCTATAGAGAGGCCTAATAGAGTGTGGTATCATGTGAGAGTGAGTAGTGGGTGAGTGTGGTATGGAAAAGGGTAAATTCATGATATAGGCAAGGTAATGGGTAAAGGGTTAGCATGTGTCGTAAGATGGTCTAGATGCTTAGGATACCCAAATTTCTTGGTAGGTAAACCTTAGATAGGTTGATATCTAGCTACCCTAAGGAGCCTAGGCTAGTGCCATGGGTATTTGTAAGGTTTCATTGGTTTTTGGCAAGGTATCGGGATTTACCTTAGAAGGGTAAATGCTAGTTTTGCCTAGAAATAGGATATTAGTGTTAGAACCCTAAGATGGTGTTAGAACTTGATCCCCGTGGTTGGTAATGATCAAATATGGTACTCTAAGACTAGTTTTGACGTCGGTTGACCTTTTTGACCAAAAGTCAACAAAAGTCAACCGAGAGTCAAACTTAACCTTTAAGCGACCCGATTTGACCGAAACCAACCCAGAGTTGACCAGTTGACTGAAAGTCAACAGTTGGTCAACATTAGACTAGTTTGACCTAGAGTTGACCTAAAGTTGACCAGAGTTGACCAGAGTTGACCAGAGTTGACTTTTTGACCAAAAGTCAACTGTAAGTCAACCGTTGATCCCGATTGACCTAGTTTGACTTGGAATGACTCCCAGTGACCTAGTATGACCTAGTATGAACCAGTATGGCTAAGTATGACTCAGTTTGACCTAGATTGACCTAGTATTGACTTAGACTTGTATTCATGGCTTGTATTAGCTTTCTTTTTCAGTATTTAGCCCTGTTTGACTCATAGTATCTTATTTTAGGTCTGTGATCACTCTGAGCGTCTGTTCACCTATCAGCTCAGGACCACAGGCGAGTACATTCACTGATAGTTTTTATTGTCTTGATATCTACTATATCCGATTCAGTCGTAGTGTTTTATTTGATTCCCGACACGACGGTTCACGGACTAGTATACGTCGGATCCTGTCATGAGATGTTATTCCTGGACTTTTTTGGTATATGAGTATGAGATATTTTCGTGTTCCTGTACTTGTATAGATACTGATTCCTAAGAGGACTTGCTACCCTCTTACGGAATCTCGTGTCATGACGTGCCATGTCCGGATCCGTGATACTATTCGGGGGATAGAGGGGAATTATTAGGGGTTATGTGATCAAAGCCTCCGTGTGTTACTCCGTGTTTTGCTAGCGCCACCCTCACCTCACGTAGGGTGTAGCAGATACCCTTGTCGGTTATCCAGGTTGGCCGACATGACCCTCTCCGGAGGTTTTTTTTTCGTGTGATTGTCGGGCCAAGTGGATAACCTTTCCGTGATTCCCTAGCCGATCACATTTTGCCCTAATAATTCAAATCACTTTTTATTTATTTGTTGTCTTATCTTACATTCCAGTTCACCTTTACTTACTGTACTTTTACCATGCTATGATTCATTTCTCTTATACTCTACCTGCCCTTTATACTGTACCATGATGATGGGACTAGGTTCTGTTTGAAAGAAGGGTTACAACCCCGGTCCTTGTTTGGTTTAAGGGTTGTAACTCGGCTTTCAAATGGTCCCCAAGTCGCCTATATTCTTTATCTTGTATTTTATTATAACTGTCTCTTATAGTATTTCTCAATTCACATGGAACTGCTGTTGGTGTTTGTACTTGCTCATTTTCCTGACAGGATACCGTTGATAAATTTTACAGATGATTTAGAGGCTGATTGCCCAACTTACTATGGGATAGAGTCTGATGGACTTGACCTAGACAGGGGCTTAGTGGTAGAGCCACTAGACTTCGCTCATCCCGAGTAGCCTAGTTTTAGTTAGGTTTGCCTGGCCTGCGAGCCAGCTAGTTCATTTCTGTTGTAGTATCTTTATACTTATTATTATTCTGAGACCCTGGATTTTGTGTTAGCTATGACTTATGGATATTTCTGGACTCGTTCTTGCTTATTCTATCATATCTCTTTCCCATGCTATCTACCCTAGTTTTGATATATATGTGATTGAGACTGTATTGCTATGTTCCTTCGTTCGGAGTGTATATACTGTACAGGTACATTTATCTGTTTAGTCGTAGTATTTACAGACCCTATATACAGCGTTCTATCGCCGATGCTGCGGCGTAGGCTGGACGTAACCACGTGCTCGTGCCCCTCTTCAGGGTGCGGGTCGTGACAGGGATACATGATGTCAAAGGGTGTATGAATGCATGTGTGTAAAAGGTTATAGGTTAACTCAGTTTATAGAAATACATACATACATACATACTTACCTTGTATACATGCATACATACATATCATGTATATTACATTTACATGATACATACATGTATACTTGTATTATATTATACTTATATTCATGCATATTAGATACTTGTATTTATATTAACATATTGCAAACATTTATTTCAGTCATGCATCTATGCATTACCTACATACATATGCATACATTGTATATTCATATCATTTCATATATTAACATAGAGACATACAAACATGCACACATCATATATTTCATACCTTACATTACCTTACATATCATGTTATATATTATCATTCATTCCTTTCATATATTATATTATCTTGCATGCTTGCATTCATATATTACATTCTATATTACCTATATACATGTATTTCCTCCATTCATTCATGCTTGTATCATATACTCTACATTACCATACATGTTATCATTATATATTGCATTACAATATTTATACATTATGTATTCATATCTATCATTACATATATATCTTGCATTCATATCTAGCATTCATTATATACTTTCATGCATACATTGTATATCATTCTTTCATTCATACATTGCTTATATGCATTATATTAATTGCATTCCTACATGCTTGCATTCAACCATATATATACATTAATGTAAAGAGAATATATATATATATATATATATATATATATATATATATATATATATATCATTTCATTCATCTAACATATCATGCATTACATACTCTATATTTATTTAATATCCATACTACATAGGCTCATAGGTTACACAAAATACATATATCGTATAGTCACTCTTCTACTTAAAACCAATACTGTATCAATTGAGCATTCACTAAATTCTAGGATTAAAGTATGTCGTAGCCCTTTGTGTTAGCTTTCCGAAACTTTAAACAGATCGCATTTTCGTGTCCGAAAGCTCCCGGAATCGCGAAAATACTGAAACACGTTCGTCTTTCGTACAGCTGACACTCAAATAATTCTACAGAAAGTTACATAAAGAATTTGTCTTACTAAAAAATATATATTTGGAAAGCTAACTTCGATACGGTTCTTCTAAAAAAACGGAAGATAAATCGGAGTTCTAAGCTAAAAGTTATGACATTTCTAAGTTACTTTGGTTAATAAAAACGTGGATGAAAATTATGACGGATTTGACAAAAGAACACATATAGGCCATGATACTTGCATACAAACATAGGTATCCAAATGAAACTCATTCTAACCATCCTAACAAAGATCAATCCACTCTCTAACCATTATAAAACTAAATTTAAATATCTATTTAAACTATTATCATACATACATACACATGGGGTGTCCTAATTTGGGATCTATCAAGTAGGACACAAGACACATATCTAAAATCCTCAAGAGAGCTCCAAATGGCCTCAAATTTGAATCTAAATGGGATACATGCATGAGGATGGATCCTACGGATTCAAAACTAATTTATATGCAAAAAAAATCGATTTAGAGGATGGGTTTTACCTATTGGGAGTGGAATCCCAATAAAATCCTTTAGGACACGACTCCGATACGAAGATCCCTCAAAGTGGACACTCCTCCTTGCACTCCTCTTCCAATCCTTGGTAGCACCCTTTCCTTGGAGAATGGGAATGATTGAGGGAAGGTTTGGTAAAGGAATGATTTGATTTGGAGATCAAATCAATAGGAAGGCTCTCTAAAATTGGGGAAGAACAAAAGGAAAATAAAAGAGGCAAGATTGTAATGAATGAAATGAATCATTCTCTCCTAAAGGTGGCTGCCATAAAGAGTCCATTAGGGCTAATAAAAAAATGTCCTAATTGCCCCTCTCTAGTCTCATATGGTTAAGTCTAGACTAGGTTCAAGTTTGGGGTCAAAATGATCTAGTTTTGAGTCTCTAACTTAACCATTCTAGCATAATAAAAATTAGTTTAATTAACTAACTTAATGTTGGGTCTTGTGAGCCATGCTTAACTTAATATTGGGTCCCATCTAGAGTTCAAGCTACCCGGGTCACAATACAAGTCGGAACGAGACGAAACTCAAACCCGACGAAACAAATCCAATAAAAATAATATTAAAAATATAAAATTTTCCCGAAATATTAAAATATGAAAAGTGACCAAAATCATAATACATCAATTTAAATATTATTAAAATAATCTAAAATTTACCAATTAATCAAAACCTTAAATAATTCAAAAGTCACAAAATGACCAAAATATCCTTAGCCTAAAAAGTTGTAAATAGTCATTCTAATCACATGGTTAGGTCCCCATGGTTAGTCTCTAAGCTTAGCAAAACTAGAGATTAACTAGTTAACTATCAAAATCATAATTCAACATTTTAAATAGTTTTAAATTGATTAAACAAATTTCCAAAAATCACAACATGAGTTAAATCTTATTATCGATTAATCAAAATTATAAAAGTTCAAAATTACCCTCATTTAGAAAAGTGGGTGTTACTTTAGGAAAAATAAGAGACAGAATATAATTCTCATGCTAATTACGAGCAAGCATTCAGGCACGGCCAATCAAGTCCTACAGCTTGCTATCATTAGCTACCTAGGGTTATCATTGGCCTAGTTACTAGCAAGATACATTTTAGATATTTTTGCAGTCACAAGCCCTGCTGCTATCCAGGTTATCCAGGCGAGGTAATTTATTAGAGTTAGAAGAGTTATCATGATTACTGGTGTACTTTCAGTACTTATGTTTTCAAGAAGTGTCCCACATGACAGTAGGCTGGAAATGTGTCCTACTCGTCGGCAGGCTACAAGTCTCTCAGGTGTGGTCGAGATAACGGAATCGCCTGTAACTGAAAAAAATATCTCTATATGAACTATTTGATCAATCTAGTCATTAACCTAGTCAGATTCATTATAAATCTCTGTCCGTGGTAACCAGAAATCCATGTCCTAGACATGATGTAAGACGAGACATATAGCTTGTACATGCACAATCAACCACGGGATCAAGACAAGAGTTACACTAGTAAGAAAAGAATAGTTGTCACAATAGCAATCAAGATTATACATGTCATGTCAGGTTTACTTGTCATGTCAAGAGTACTTGTCGGGAGTGCGCCTCGACGGGCCGCTATCAAGCTTATACATGTCTTATCAAGTTACTTGCTACTTATTACTTGTCAAAGTGCGCCTCGACGGACACTATCAAGATTATCAAGAAGGGTTCATACTATCATGTCGTGTCCATGTCATGTTGTGTTTATGTCAAGTTTAATACTGGCAAGTCATGCCATGCTCAAGTCTATCATGTTCTATACTAACAAGTTATCAAGTCAGATCGTCGCAAGTTAGGCCAAGTACAAGACACATGTAAGATCACAAGTATGTGAAACAAGAACTAGGAGAACATGCATGGGGATATCATAGCAAACAAGTGGCGCTGGTCAAGTGGCGCCAGGGAGGTGATAGGTGGCGCCTAGCCAAGTGGCGCCATGGGAGACAAGTGGCGCCTGCGCTAGGTTGCGCCAGGCTGGGGTGCGCCAGGTCGGGGTGCGGCAGACTAAGCTGCACGAGGTCGGAAGGCACTAGACTAGGGTACGCCAGACTGGGGTGTGCCAGACTAAGCTGCGCGAGGGAAAGTGTGCGCCTGGGCCCAAGGGGCGCCAGGGCCAGAGTACGCTATGCTAAAGAGAATGCACAACTGAATGGCACGATGCCAAGTGGCATGCGTGTACACTGCTCTTCTTCTCCAACATGTATAAAAATGTCAAGTTGAACCCATGAACTAAAATGGCCATAACTTGCTCAAAACAAGTCCGAATGGAGACTTTCAAGGGTCTAAACTGTATAGAACGAGATTTCCTACAGCTTGGGATGATTGGTTATTAAAAATACTAAGTTTTAATAGATCAAAACCAAAAAGAAAGAAAAGATCAAAATCTAGATGTACAAAAATCTATCCAACAAAACCAAGAATGTTAAGTTCTAATGAGGCTTAGAATCTTGCAAGAAAGAGAATAGAACATTAAAACTTGAGATCCATCATAAAGCAAATTATACTTGCCTAGGGTTTCTTTGGTGGGCAGGGAGGAGTAATGGAGAAGATGAAGAAAATAAATGAAGAGTTATGTAGGAGAGAGAGGGAGGGGTTGACTTATATACCAACATACTCATCTCAAACCACACAAAACCAAACCAAGCCAAGCCAAGCCAAGCCAAGATGAACCAAAATAAACCAAGTCAAGCCATGATGAACCAAGACCAAATAAACTAAGGCTAGATTAACCCAGGACTAGGCTAAACAAGATAAGTCAAAATACGGAACACCTAACAAATGTCAGAAATTCGTACACGTATACTAAAAATGCGTATAACGGGAAAACGAGAGTGACACAACTCCAAAAAGAGGACAATATAGTGATAAAACTCATACTCAATCACAATAACTATAAGAAAGATAAGTGGCACGATAATGACATAAAAGATATGAAATGTGATAACCAAGGAGAAGTCTAGAAACATAACATAACTCAAGTCCAATACCAAGTCTATGAGTCAAACTATCTCAACATAACATAAGTCTCAGAAATAATAACATCTCAGTATATCAGAAAGCTAGAGACAAATCCAGTACTAATAGCTAATCTAGCTTAGTCGCTACTAGTGTCTCTTCTGCAGGAACTAGTCCCTTATGAGTCAAGTCTTCAGGTCTACTACCACTACATCCTGAGGTCCATATGGGTAGGGCACCACTCCTCTGCTGGAACTAGTCCCTCCTGAGTCAAAGTCTCCAGGTCTACTCCCACTACGAGTTGCCACTAGTGTCTCCTCTGCTAAACTAGGTCAAATTGGTCATTATCTTAGTTTCTAGGTCCATACCTTGTCATACCGAGGTATCCTAGCTAATACTAGGTAGTACCCTATGTATCTACCCTATTTAATACATATACATATATATATATATATATATATATATATATATATATATAATTTATATATATATATATATATATATATATATATATTTCTCGATGCTTATCTGTGGTAGAAGCTGCTTGGGGCTCGGTGGATCATGCTAATAGTCTAGTTCGTATTGGTCTCAGATTGGGAGAGACTAGAAGAGCACTATCATCTTGGAGTCGGGCTACGTATGGAGATATTTTCCAAGAAGTTAAGAAGGCAGAAGACGCTGTTACTTCGATTGAGGCTACATTTGAGGCGGATCCTTCTCTTCGATCTCAGTGGTTGCTAGCTCGAGCTAATCTTAAACAACGCCTACGCACTGAAGATGCTTACTGGAAGCAGAAAGCTCGGGTGAAGTGGGATGAGGATGGTGACAAAAACTCCAAATTTTATCATTCATGCGTATCATCCAAACGTAATCGCCTTCACATTCACCATATCAAGTTGACTGATGGGACTACGGTTACTACATTGGAGGATATCCAGAGGGAAGCTAATGAACATTTCAGCAAGGCATTTACATCTCCACACATTGTTCTTGAAGACGGGTACCTTGACAATATTCCTTCTATTATAACTGAAGAAGATAACAAGAATTTGATTGCTAAGCCTACAATGGAGGAAGTTCTAGCTACGATCAAGAGCCTGGATCCTTGCAGCACGTCGGGTCCAGATGGATTCTCGGGCTCATTCTTCTTGGCTTGCTGGTCTATCATTTGCAATGACATTTATGATGCGGTATGCTTATTTCTCGATGGTTTTGCTTTGCCTAAAACTATTACTAGCACATTTTTACTTCCAATACCGAAAGTTAAGCATCCTAAATCTTTCAAAGACTATCGGCCAATTAGTCTTTATAATTTTATGAACAAAATTATATCTAAACTATTGGCTAGAAGGCTTGTAGACGTTCTTCCTCGCATCATTTCCCCAGAGCAGAGTGGTTTCGTTCGGGGCAGGGAAATAGTAGATAATATTATTCTTGCACAAGAAATGATTTCAGTCATTGATCATAAGCATTGGGGAGGAAATATGAGCATTAAACTAGACATGAGTAAAGCATATGATCGAATAAATTGGGCTCTTCTATTGCGGGTTATGAAGAAATTTGGCTTTTGTGATGAATGGAGTACATTGATTCTTCATTTGCTCGACAACATATGGTTTTCTACTCTGATAAATGGGAGAAAGTCGGGATTTTTTCATGGCCATTGTGGTATACGTCAAGGAGACCCGATCTCTCCAGCGTTATTCATTATTTCCTTTGAAGCTCTAAGTAGGAATCTTGTTCATCTTAATTCCTGCATTGGTTATTCAGGATATTATTCTCCCAGGGGCGGCCCACGAGTGTCTCACTTAGCTTATGCAGATGATTTATTGATTTTCTCTTGAGCGGACATTCGATCAGTCCAGATGTTGATGCATGTTATCAAACAGTATGAAGTGAACTCGGGATAGCAAGTTAATGCTAATAAATCTGCTATGATGCTCTCTGACAAGATTTATTATCAAAAGGCTGCTATTCTTCAACAGATGACGAGTTTTCAGATTCATAACAATGCTATAGTGTATCTGGACTGCCCTATTATGGCTGGTAGACGTAATGCAATGATGTATGATGAGCTAGTAGGTAAAATTTAGGCAAAGATCTCGGGATGGAACAACAAACACTTATCTTATGGAGGGAGGTTAGTGCTAATCAAATCTGTTTTATCTTCTATGCCAGTACATTGCTTGTCGGCTAGTAATCCCCCTATCTCAGTGTTGAATCGAATTGAGAGTTTGTTCGATGGTTTTCTCTGGGGATCTAAAGATGGACTGCCGAAAAGATCTTGGCTTAAATGGGAGAGGGTGGCCAGACCGACGATTGAGGGCGGCCTTGGCATTCGACGTTTGGGGGATGTAATGGATGCTATGACAGTTAAGCTATGGTGGAAGCTTAGATCATCGAAGTCGTTATGGGCAGGATATATGAAGGTGAAGTACTGTTCTTATTCCTCTCCTCAAACAGTCGAGCTCACTTCTGCTGTATCTCATGTTTGGAAGCATCTCATTAGAGGTAGAAGGCTGGAAGATGAATATATTTTGGAGGACGCTCTTGGCAATTACTTGTGGACCCCAAGTCCGTCAAACAAATTCTCAATCTCATCAGTGTGGATCCAAATTCGAGAACATTTCCCGCAGCAGGTATACTTCAAAAACAAATGGCCTAAGTGTATGCCATCTAAATGGTCGATCTTGCTTTGGAGAATTATCTTTAACAAACTTCCTACTGATGATAACATACAAAAACTTGGATACTCAATGGCTTCGGCTTGCCATTGTTGTGCTTATCCTTGTGGTGAATCTGTTCTTCACATATTTGGAGAAGGAGATCTGGCGTTTACAGTTTGGAACTACTTTGAATCTATTTTAGGTGTTCGGTCGAGAAGAGTGGATATGCTACATCGGTTCCAGAATTGGTGGAGGAGGAGACAGAAACATGCCAAGCAGATTACTGTTGGTGCCATATGTTGGGTATTATGGAAGAATCGAAATAAATGGCGCTACAAAGCTTACTCTTATTCTCATATTCAGTTGATTTCAGAAGTTAAGAGACAAGTGAAGAAAGTTTTGATCAGATGCTCTCATGTTGACGACCCGATCTTTTGATTTTGGCCTCTCTACTTTATATATATATGTTTTTTTAGTTTTATTACTGCAACTTCTGATGTATCCTGAGTTAGAACTCTATAGTTTGATGAATAAAAAGCCCTACTGCTGAAATATATATATATATATATTTATATATATATAGAGAGAGAGAGAGAAAGAGAGAAAGAGAGAGAGAGAGAAAGAGACTCGAATATTTCTATAACTTAGCTCATGCCCCTTACCCTATGCATTACCCTTTACCTTAGACATTACCTATTACCCTACGCATAGGTATCAATATACCCAATTACCTATTATCTATGATTCACTACCAAAATAAGTCAAATTAGCGACGCAGTTAGCGACGCTTCACTAAGACATCGCTAATATTTTTGATATTGGTGACGTACTTTTTATATGTCGCAAAACGTCACTGATTGCAAAAAGTAGCGACGTTGAGCGACGTTTAGTGACTACAATTAATTTGTTGGAAAGTGACGTCGATGAAAAGTCGCTGAACGTCGCTATATTTTGTAATCAGTGACGTATATATATTGGGTCGCCATTTTTTTTTATTTTGGTGACCTTTAGCGACGTCATTTAATGACGTCGCTAACTGTTTAATATACATGGGACCAGCCCCATCCCAAATCCAAAAATTTCACCCCAAATTTTTCCCTCCCTCAACCACCGCTCCCCCTCGAGGCCACCGTCTCTCCCCCTCGCCACCGCGAGCTCCTTCTTCTTCGGGGTCCTCATCCACTGACCCCTCTCCGCAAGCTCCTCCTCCTCCTCCGGGCTCCTCCTCCACCGATCCCTCCTCCGCGAGCTCCTCCTCAATCACCTATGCCGACCTCCTCATCCTCTCGACAAACCCCAAGATCTGGTAAACCCTAACCTATATTCTATCTAAGTTTAGACACGACACAGACATGAATATGACACGATACACTGATACGATATAATATATTATATTCGTATACTGACACGATACACTGAGCCACCACTAGGGATAACAAGATATGATTATGGACTGATTGGGTTCAGTTCCAAAACTGATTAGGGATCAGTCTTCAACTGATCTAGTATCAGTCTTCGACTGATTCGAATGTCAGTCTCCAACTGGCATTTGAAGTAATCAATAGGACTGATTGTTTAAGATGGACGTACAGGAAATTAGGTGAGTGGTGATACTGTTGTATCCTATGAGCAGATGCAAGGGGCTATGGGGACTGAACCTGTGAGGAAGTGACAATGGCCAATTGGTAGTGTCAGCGGTGTCCTCTTAGTGCAGAGCACTTGTGCTCTGTTGCACAGGGATTGCTCGAGTGTAGGCATCAGTTGGAGGATGTGAGAGGTTCAGGAATTAAGGGGAGGGTCTTTGTATCAGTCAAATTGAAACTGATATGAGGAAGAGAATCAAGCTTGGAGAGTACAAATTTGGTAGGGGTCTTAGGTCCCTACAGGTAATGGCCTTTGCTTGGCCTCTATGTGCATTAGGCAGGGGTTTTCTTTTCTTCCCTAGGACAGCAGTGCAACATGAGGTGGTAAACAGTAGTGAGGATGGGGGCTTATCTCTGCAGTGAAGGGTATACCCTATATTGTGTACCTATATATATACATAGGTATAGTGGTGTCTTCAATTAGGTACTATATGAACTTAGTAAGGGTTAAGTTAAAGTATTGTGTATAGGATATCCAATCCTTTGTAAGTTGGAGCCTCGTGGCACTAGGACGCCCTTTAGTTACACAATTATTTATCGAAACTAACATGTTTCTATATTACCAATTTATAAATTATCTTTATACTGTAATATTGTAATTCATATATTTTATAAAAGCGTTGGTATTCCATCCTAAACTGCCCCATCCGGAACTGCCTAATAATGCCAGAAATGCTGATATTAAGTTATTCAAATTCAACACACCCAAACATAAGCACATGTCACCAATATCCATTCTCCCAACACACACATACACATACACACATAAAAAAACACGACACCGACACACTCACTGACACAACACTAACACACTAAAACGAGATGATGGTTCCTTTAGTTAGCTTGCTTATGTTACAATTATATTCTCTGTGAATATCGATCTTACCAGATGGCACCCATGACCCGAGCAACGGCACGTCGTTTGAAGGAAACACAGATTGCTGAGGTGGCTCCTCCTACTGTTAAGGAGGAAGTGGCACCGGTAGCTAGTGAGACCGGGAGTTCTATTCATCCAGCAGCTGCAGTGGAATGGCGCTTTCCTGCCATCGATCCCACTTTTTCGAAGATGGTGCGTGATGGTATCATTGAGCGTATGCGTGAGCTGCATGGTCGTCATTAGTGAAGTTTTATGGATATTTTTGTGTTGGACTATTAGTACTTATTACCAGTTGTACTTGTTTTATGGAGATGAGTTTATGGACTTAATTATGGACTTATTACCAGCTGTACTTGTTTTATAGAGATTAATTATGGACTTATTACCACTTGTTTTATGGAGATTAATTAAGCTAAGTCTTTTGTGTGGTCAATTCTGATACACTATGGTTATATGGTTATGTCATGTGATACACTATTACCACTTGTTGTATCATGATTACTTGGGATTCTATTTCAATGTTTAGGATATATCATGATTAATGCGCCTATTACTTTTGCAAGTGTTTCAACGAGTGCATGTATCTATCTTACATAATTATTCTCAAATGGATATGGATCTGAATTACTATCTGCGGAATCGTTCTTGGATGTACAACCGTCATCCTGATGACATGTGCGGTGTGCGAGATGAATTCATAAAGGGTGTACAACAGTTCCTGCAGTTTGCCAAGGCGTTCCCTCAGTACATGGACGGTACCAAAATTAAGTGTCCGTGTGTGAGATGTCACAACTTAAAATATCATCCAAAAGTAGAAGTCACGTATCATTTATATTCGAAGGGTTTCACACTGAATTACTATCATTGGAGCGCGCACGGAGAACTAGTGTCTTTAGCATCGGAGTATGAGCCTTATGTGGATTTCCACAACCACGCTGCTTACGACGATGGGTTGGTGAACATGATTTTTGATACGGCGGGACCTAGTTTCGATCCGGACAATCATGATGCACCTGAGGAGGCACCGAACGCCGATGCTGCAAAGTTCATGGAGTTGCTGGAGAATGGAAGAACTCTATTATATTCTGGTTGTGAGGATCATTTATCGTTGGAGGTGGTTACAAGATTGTTGAACATCAAGTCCGGTTTTAATATGTTGTAAGATTGCTACAACCGAGTTATGGAGTTGATTATAGAAATATTGCCTGAGGGTGCTAAGTTGCCTAAAGACTTTTATCGGTCTAAGAGGATGGTGAGATCGCTCTGGATGGGATACGAAAAAATCGATACATGTCGCAACGGATGCATATTATACTACAAAGACGATAAGGATGAATATGCTTGCAGATTTTGTGGTGCTGATCGCTACAAGGGCAGTACTAGAGGAAAGTCTGTCGGTGAAAGGAAGCCTACCGATTCGATGCACTACTTGCCGTTGACGCCGTGGTTGTAACGGTTGTTTATGGTAAAGGAAATTATAAAAAATATGAGTTGGCATAAGCGAGAACAGACCGAAGGAGTGTTGGATCACCCATCTGATGGAGAAGCATGGAATCACTTTGATTGAGAGTATCCAGATTTTGCTTCAGATCCGCACAATGTCATATTGGGTCTCTGCTCCGACGGTTTTACCCCATTCAGACTTTCGGGATCCCAGTATTCGTATTGGCCCATAATCGTCACTCCGTACAATCTACCACCTTGGATGTGCATGAAGACTCCGTATTTGTTCTTCACCGTTATTATCCCAGGTCTGAACAATTCGAAAAGGAACATCGATGTATATTTACAGCCATTGATTGATGAGTTGAATCGGTTGTGGGAAGCAGGTTCTAATACGTACGATGTATCTAGAAAACAAAATTTTCAGATGGGGCAGTACTTATGTGGACCATCAACGACGTTTCGGCCTATGGTATGTTATCTGGATGGAGCACGCATGGCCATTTCTTATGTCCGTATTGTATGGACCGTACTAAGGCTTTCCATTTGAAATACGGAGGCAAACCATGTTTGTTCGATTGTCATCGACAATTTCTGCCAAGGATCATCCGTACCGGAGGAACATGAATGCTTTTCGTGCTGGCATTGTGGAGAAGGCTAATCCCTAGGGGTGCAACTCGGGCGGGCTAAACCCGAGCCCGATCGGGTAAACCCGATAATGGGTTGGGTTAGGGTTGAAGATACTCGGGTTCGGGCTCGGGTTTGGGTTCAAATATTTGAACCCGATCATAAATCGGGTTGGGCTCGGGTTCATGTGTCGGGCTACCCGAAGAACCCGAAACCCGACTTATATATATATATATATTGCCATACTTCTTAAATATAAAAAGTATAAATCCTAAATTTCTTCACCCAAACTTTTCAACTATTTATCCTAAATCTTATTTTAGTTTGTATTTTGTAATGATCAAGACTTGATTGCTATTTGATTATGTGTTTAATATTACTTTTGTATAAAATTATTTTAATTAGTATATTAGAGCCCGATAAATTCGATGGACCCGACCCAACCCGAGTTCAACCCGAGCCAAACCCGATCCTTCGGGTTTGGTCTTGGGCTTCATATGTTGAACCCGAGGTCGGACCGGGCTTGGGCTCGGGCTAGGCTTATGATTCATCGGGTTGGGCTCGGGTTGACCTCAAGCCCGACCCAACCCGCCCGAGTTGCACCCCTACTAATCCCCCACCAAGGTGGCCCGGATACATGATATAGGAAGAGGTAAAAGATGTACCATGAGCTATTGAAGAGCCTGCTACGGGATACAAGTGTGACGGATTTGGTTGCACTCATAAGTGGACGAAGAGGAGTATATTCTGGGATCTGCTATATTGGAGCACCAATCTGATTAGACATAATCTTGATGTCATGCATATCGAGAAGAATGTGTTTGACAACATAATTAATACTGTAATGGAGGTAAAGGGGAAGACGAATGACAATCCAAAGGCTAGATTGGACTTAGAAGAAATATGTAGACGTCCTGTAGTGCATTTGATAGAGGAGGGGAATGGGAAGTTGAAGCAGCCTGAGGCAATTTTCTCACTGGAGAAGGAGGATAAAGTCAGACTTTGTAGGTGGATTCAAGGTCTAAAATTTCCAGACGGGTATGTTTCGAACTTGAGAAGATGCGTCGACCTCAAGGAGAACGAACTGACAGGTATGAAGAGCCATGATTGTCAGGTATTCATGGAGAGGTTAATTTCGATTGTATTTCGGGAATTCTTACCCCAGGTTGTTTGGGATCCATTGACCGAGCTTAGCGTATTCTTCAGAGATCTTTTTTCTGCTAAGTTGCTCATCGATCGTCCAGAAAAACAGGAGAACGATATTGCGGTAATACTGTGCAAGCTTGAGAAGGTATTTCCTACTGGATTCTTCGACTCCATGGAGCATTTGCCAATTTATATTTCCTACGAGGCATGTGTTGGTGGGCCCGTTGGTTATCGGTGGATGTACCTGTTTGAGCGGCATTTGAACCACCTAAAGAGGAAGGTGAAAAATAAGGCTCGGGTTGAGGGTTCTATTTGTGAAGTCTATATTCTCGAGGAGATTATAAACTTCTGCTTGACATATTTCAAACCTCATGTTGCTACGAATAGAACGAGGGCTCCGAGAAATGATGACGGATATCAAAAATCTAATGATGGAATACTGAAAGTATTCTATGCATCCGAAAAGCCTTCGGAGAAAATATAGAAGAGATATTTGAATGACAAAGAGCTAAGGGCTACTCAGTTGTATATATTACTCAATTGCGACGAGGATGAAGTGGAGAAGCTAGAGGGGTAAGTAATTAATGATGAGTTTACGTCGTCTCAATGTAATAGTATAAGCTAATATTATTGTACTAATCGGCGGTTGCTTCATTGTTTTTCATCACATATAATGATGAGTTGAGGTCGGTTAGACCCTACCTAACAGACGAAGCATTAGAACAAGAAATGAGACGTCATTTTCCTTCTTGGTTGAGCAAATATGTAAGCAACTCGGTAATTACTGGCCTTTTCTAATGCAACTACGCAATAAATAACTTACTATCTCTTCTTTGGTATTCAGGTCGATCGTCTAATTTCACCAGAGATTGAATTAATTAGAACTCTTGCCAAAGAACCAATTACTTTTGTTAAAATATGGCCAAGTTACTGTGTCAATGGCTTTAGGTTCAAGTCGACAAATGCTATGATCCGAGACAGCTTCCTAGATCTTGGTTCCATAAAAAATAGTTGTTTGTGTATCAAATCTTCGAACTACAAAGACGTCGATCCAGGAAATGATTTCTTTGGCATCTTGCGAAAGATTGTGGAGTTGACATATAATTCTGGCAGAGAACCAACAAAGATCGTGTTGTTCAAGTGTGAATGGTTCGATCCGATTGAAAATCAAGGTTAAAAAATTGACAAGCATTGTCTTGTGGATATAAACTACAAGCGTAGATATCAATGCTACGAACCATTTGTCCTATCAACTCAGGCTCAGCTCGTGTACTTCACAGCTTATCCGAGATGGGGAGCAACGAAGTCTGACTGGTAGGCAGTATGCAAGACTAAATCTAGAGATACTTTTGATGTTGACAAAAAAGCTTATCAGGAGGACGAGCTATCTCTTGTAACCAATATTGTTGATGTGGACTCCATGGAAGCTACGCATTACACGACTAATATAGAAAATGTAGAATTATCCGAAGAGGAAGGCGAAGCCGACGAAGGCGAAGATGAAATTGAAGATGAAGAGGAAGAGGAAGATGAGGTCGAGGAAAACGAACAATACGAATATCCTGAAGATGATTGAGAGAGATGTACTTTTATTTTTTAGATATTTCTTTTAGAATGTAATATCTGGACTTAGATGTTTCTTGTAGAATGTACTATTTAAACTTAGATGTTTCTTGTAGAATATACTATCTGGACTTAGATGTTTCTTATAGAATATACTATCTGGACTTAGATGTTTCTTGTAAAATGTATCATCATATGTTGTCTTGGTCATTATCTTGTCTTTGTTGTACTTTTATATTTCTAATGTACTATTATTTGTTATATCTTATCATATGTTGTTATTAGGTATGACAGGTTGTTGTGGATCGTTCCACACGTCCCGACATGGGGCAAGGGATACTGGTACTGGCAGAGGACAAGGTACTCCTTCGGTACCTCCTACTGGTACCGGCTCTGGATCCTCGTCGTCCAGTACTCTTGTGTATTAGACAGTACCTCTATCTGCCCCGACGCTACGTGGCATATCTCCTTGGATGAGTAGTTCCAGGCCTGAGACTGCTCCGTCGTCTAGCGTTCCTCCTGCTGATACGACGATAGAGACAGATGAGCAGATGGTGGAGGCTGAGATGATGATCGACCAGTATCAGGCAGATGATACATGTACACTTCCGGAGGAGACGAGGACGAAGATCTGGGCCGACGGTACAAAGTAAGTATTTTGGTTTATCATTTTTTCCTGTGTTTATCACAAATTAACTTTTTTCATGAATATAATATGTCTGTATAGATATCGTCTTCCGTCGGTACAGAGACATCTAGGCCACTTCTTGAGGACTAATTATGGCGGTCCTTGGATAAACTACTCTGATGCTCCTGATGAGAGGAAGGCCTACTGGCTTACGCACTTCAAGGTTAAAATATATTTGCTTTTAACATGAATCATATAATTTTTGCATATTATATATAACTGATAAATATTTGGTTTGCACTCTTCTAGGATATGTTTTTCTATCCACCGCATCGGGCCGAGATGATCGAGGGGATGTTTCCTGCCATCGCTGCTAAGCTGATCCGCGACGTTATTAATGATCAGAAGCCTCGTGATCATGCCAAAAAGTCGATCCAAGGTTGGATCACCCTTGAGCAGTGGACTGCGATAAAGGCTCGATTCGACGATCTAAGGTACAAGAAAAAGTCTGAGAAGGCCAAGGCGGCTAGGAAGCAGGGATCAAAGTGGGGCGGTGGGTCGATTTTAATGACGGAACATTTCTGTCGTTTGGTATGTCTTTTTATTTTAGAAATATTATTTTAATACAAGTCCGATAAATTAGTAAAAGGTGATATACTTAATTACAGGTAATGAGGGGTGATGACGCTAATATGGTGACTGTCTTCCTAGCCACACATCGGAAGGGCGAAAAGCTTATTGACGAGAGGACGGAGCAGGCCTATGTAAGCATTACAATTCTATTTAATAACTTCATGTTAGTTTTGATATAACTTAGTAAATATGCATGCAAATAGATATTCATGAAGTTAGTAATAATAAGTACATTAGACATTAGAAGTTATAGAGTATCCATGCTTTCTAGGTCGAGTTTCAACGGCTTAAGGAGCGGGCGGCTGCTAGTGCACCTGCTGCGGGAGAGGCCGATCCTTCTTCGCAGCCCGCTCCAGCTCAGTCGGAGGACGAGCTGTGGGTCACCTCCGCTGGTGGTCTCTAGAGGGGTACGTACTACGGTACGGGATCCTATGGTGCCTTAGTTGCGACACAGTCCTCTAGGGCCTCCCATGCTAGTGTTCATGGCCCACAGCCCTCCCAGGAGTCTGCTCGAGTCCAGCAGATGGTGGAGTCTGTCCGTGACGAGCTGCTACGACGGATCCAGGAGCAGCACCAGACGGATGATGCTACGTTCATAGTACGATTAGATATCCTCGACTGCAGCATTATGGAGCTCAGGGATGTGACTGATAGGACATAGATACTGATCTTAGAGCATCGACAGAGCGCAGCATGACGAATCTTCAGGCATCACAGCTGTCCATGGACGAGAGGCTCACGTTGATACAAGATTCGATGGTTGATAGCAGTACGAGGTTGTTATCTACCATGGATTTCTACCACCAATGACTAGAAGCGTTGGAGCGTTATTGTCCTCCGGGTGCTCCTTCATCGTCGTCGACTCCGCTGGCATCACTACCTCCAACTCCACCGACGTCACTACCTTCTTCATCGGTGACGATTTCACGGAAGGAGTACGAGATGTTCCTATCCTTGAGGCGCGGCGGTGCCCCTCCTCTTCCAGATCCGTAGTAGTCCGAGTTAAGACTGTTTTACGAGATTATAGTGTTTTTTTAGTGTTTGTTTATGTTATTTCAGTATTGGTTGTGGATTATTTGTTTGTGTAGACTTTCATTATTAGTTGTGGATTCATGTGGATATTAGTTTTTTTTACTTTGGATATTCGTTTACCGACTTTAGATATTTTAGTGTTCGTTGTGTTCATTTTTTTACCGACTTTAGATACTTTGGATATTGGTTTTTTCCTTTAATGTAAATTTGAATAGTTTTGTAATATTTAGATTTTCTGAATTTTAAGTATCAAATTCTGAATTTATTATTCATATATGATATTCTGGGTTTGTGGGAATTGATCCTTGGTTTTATATCCTATTTAATTACCATTTAGATATACAATTTGGATTTTCCTTTATGTATATATATATGTATATATGTGTAGATATATATATTTATATATAATGACTTGTGTATATGTAAATATGTTGGAATGAGGGTTTAAGGTTATGATTTCCAGGTTTGAGTCCACTTCTTGGATTCGAGTAGCCTATTTCCTTTACCTATATGAGTATATATATGTATATTCATGCATATGTCTATATATATATATATATATATATATATATATATATATATATAGTTTCCCTTTTAATAGATATATGTGTAAATGTATTTATATATGTGATATATCCCATATTTAAATACTTGGTTCTAATCTCAAATTTGAGTCAGTCCTTTATCACACTTCCTTCAAGTCACATATCATATATATATATATATATATATATTTTTTTTTTTTGAACCACCCATTTTATTCATGAAGGCCAAGAGGCCGAACCTTTACAGGTATACCATAAGGCGCAAAATGTCGAAGCCTATACAAGTATACTAACAAAAGAAGAAAAAATGAGAGTCACCACGGCTAATCCGATAGTAAGAGAGTGTTCAAGAAAACCGTCTGGCCATGATTGCAGAGGGATCTCCTTTTGCGACACTGCCGAATGGTCTCACGAATTAGTTGGTCAGCGTTGTACTGTCGACCTTCATATCTAGCTTTGTTCCTATTCTTCCAGAGCACCTACGTGGCGGCTGCTACGGTGATCTGGTGACCATGGGACTCTGAGGCCCAGGTAGCCATGATGTGGTGAGAGTTGTCGCCCTCGTGAGGAACTCTGGAACGCCTAGAAATAGCTCTCCAGACCTTGAACGACTGCTCCCCTTGACTGAGGATGTGGTTGACAGTTTCCGGTTGTTGATCCGTGCAGCATATGCAAGCAGAAACAAGGCTGAAGCCAATGGTTTTGAGAGTGTCGTCCGTGGGGAGGATGTTGCGAAGGGCTCTCCAGATGAGGAAGGACCACTTGTAAGCCCCCTGAATTTAGAGCTTATTTTTTTTTCAATTTTATAAATCAATTATTTGCAATAGATATTATTAGTTGATTATTATTTGATTTAATGTTATTTTCCGTAACTTTGATTTCTGGAGCGTCAGGGATGCCAATCTCTAGAAACTCTCTTCATGAATGTGTAGTAGACAAGATTACCTTCATGTTGATATATCATGTCCCATCCAAACTTGTTCCCTTATACTCTTTTTATTTCACACAACTTCGGGTCAATTTTGACCATTTGATCATTAAATAATTATTAAATAATTTTCCCACTTTTATCTTTAATCATCATATGTACGTTATCGTGACTTTTAATTTAGGAGTACAAGGCTAGTCATTTTCTTGAAACCAACTTCTCATGCATGATCTACTCGAGACGTCCTACATCCCTGACCTTCGTGTCCTACTCAGACACACCATCTTGTGCTTCATTTGCTACGCACAACTTTTATGTCAATTTAGGTCAATTAATTATCCACCATAGAATGTGACCTGACTTCCAATTTAATTTCGGGATCCAACATCGACCCAACCTAGTCGACCCAAAATATGGACATGACCCACATGAAGCCTACTACCCACATGACACTTGTGTCCCATTTATTTGAGCCCCCATATTCAACTTATTTACCCATGATCATAAATACCTATATTAATTCAGTTATTGCACCATGTCTGATTTTGAGCCTACCCGGCTGAACCGAAACCAAACCCAAGCTCCATGTTACCCCCTTATGGACACCCACACACACTTTTTCCTACCAAAAATATTAAATACCTAGTTTTTCCACTTCAAATATTTAATGTATTTTTATTGATTTAAATCCCTAAAGGAATAACCTAATCCCCATTTAGATCCTAACCATTCATTATCCCAACTCATCACCACCCTCTATTTCCTACACTCAAACTCATACACCCCCTCTCGTATAGCCGACCCTAATTTTTAGGTAGAGAATCTATTTCTCTCTCTCCTCCTTTTAATAACACACACACACATAATATTATCTCTCCCTCTCTCATTTTAATAAACACACCATCACCAACAACAACAGCCCCATGCCATGGCCGACCCCCCATGGCCGGAAGCTCCTCCTTCCTCCCCATGGTCGACCACCGCACGCCACACTCCTCCTCATACTCTCTATCAACCACCACCATCATCTACATCATCATCACCATTTCACACCATCACCACCAACCCGAACCACCACTCCATCTTTTTCCTCCTTCGCTCCACCGTCGCCGTTGCCGTGCCCTGTCAGGCTGGGCACCATTGCCACCGCTGTCACGCTAGGCCGGTGCAGCTGCATGAACAGCAACAATAGCAGCCAACGCCAGCAGCAGCGCAGTACTTGTAGTAACAGCGAACGACAGTAGCAGTGCAGCACCGACAGCCGCGCTCCGTCGCGGTCGCCACCGCCGTCGACGAGCCCCCCTTGGCCGGGCGCACCCCCGGGCAGGCCCCCATCGCCACCGCCTTCTTCCTCGACGAGCCAAATAACCAATTCGTGCATTTGGCACGGGTTCCCGTCGTGACGCGCTCGGAATAGATTTCAGAATGACGTTCCTCCGCAGCGCCTTCGCACACATTTTTTAAGAAATTTGACCGTTGGATCGGCAAAATCTTTCCTCCATCACAATCTCGGTATATCCCTCTTCACTCCCTGCAAGTTTCGTCCATTAATTTTATCGTTTGATACATCAAAATCGGCCACAAAGTTGACGCTTTAAATTGTGTAATTTTTGGACAGTTTTATGGAGCCAACTTCGTCGGTTCGTATCTCCTCCATTGCAGCTCCGTCTGGGGTGCCACTGGTTCCAATGTGCAGCTGGTATAACCCTCTTCCTATCCCTTAAGTTTTGTTTCATAGTGAGCACGTTTTATTGGTTGAATTTGACGCCAAAAGTTGGCCGTCCGAATTTATAATTTCCAACTTGTTACATTTTTGAACCCGGGACTCCGAATTAAATTTTTGACCCGACCAGTAGACTCGTGTCATCGTTCTGGCATATTTTCATATAAAGTTTGTTAGATTTGGAGGACGTGGGCCCTGGCACGCATTTTGGTGCAAAGCGGGCCCCACAGTCCGGGTCAACGGGACTTTTTGACGTTGGCTCATCGAAATCCAATTCTGGATATACTGTTGAGTTTGTATCGTCATTCTGGACTCGTTGACATATAATTTGTTAGGTTTTAGTGGATATTGGATTCGGCACGCATTTCGGTGCAAGTAGGATACCAATATTCGGATCAACGGGTCATTTCGAGATCGGCTCATCGGAATCAAATTCTGGACATGCCGTTGAGTTCGTATCGTCATTCTGGACTCGTTGACATATAATTTGCTAGGTTTTAGTAGACATTGGTTCTGACACACATTTCTGTGCAAGTCGAATACCAATATCCGGGTCAACAGATCATTTTGAGATCGGCTCATCGGAATCTAATTCTGGACATACCTTCGTACCGTCATTCTGGACTCGTTGACATATAATTTACTGAGTTTTGAGGATATTGGCTCCGATACGCTTTTTCGTGCAAATTAGAATTTTAATATCCTGGTCAACAGACCAATTTGAGATGGGTCAACGAAATCCAATTCTGGATATACCGTTGGGTTCGTATCGTCATTCTAGATTTGTGGACATATAATTTGTTAGGTTTAGTAGACTAGTACCCTTGCACATTTTTTGGTGCAAAGCGGGTCCGACACGGATACCGTTTTGACCCAAAATTACCTTTTTGCCCCTGTGTCTAAATTGGACTTATGGATAGGCTATCCTAGCTGATTTGACCATTCTAGACATGTTGGTGATGTTTGTTTCATCATTCGACAATGTTTGTAGATATTTCTCTGTGTATTACCTTTTATTATAATTAATTCTTATTAAGTTCGTATTTCGGAATTAGTACAACGAAACTGAGATCAGTCGATTCCAGTGATCACACATCGCTGAAATTGACAAGATGATCATGTGGATCACTGTGATAAGATTATTAACCTTATCGTTGATTATTTTATCTCGATTTGCGTGTCGTAGGTTTCGATGTACGAGTAACGAGGTACAACTTGATATTTTAATTCTTAAATTAGAGTTGATCATGTTTGACCAAGATATATGGTATCTTGGTAGGTAATATTAGGAATAGTACTGTCATGCCCCAGAACCAGAATACCAGAGAGCAGGGAATGACTCAGCCAGCTACTTATTACGGGTAGATGAATACTGTATAATACGATCAGTGTTGTCTAAAAGACGAGGGAGTACATACTACATGAAAGTCTCGCCAGGGTTACTCAACATCTATTGTCTCAATCATTCAAACAAGAAGCAATAACAGAGAACATGTCAGATAAAGCAGTAAGGCGTCCCAAACGCTTAGTCAAAATATTCTTGAGATCTGGCTATACAAAACATAGCCAGATGGTATAGCAAGGTATGCACAATCGTTATCAGCTGCAGTCTGACTTAGTTACAATTATGTAAATGTAAGTACTAGACAATCCGACTAACATGTCGGTGCCAAGTGGCAAAATATAAAGTAAGTAGCAAACGAGCTGGGAATCAAGGAACCCACTCGTGTCCTTCTGCGATCATCCCTCTAGTATTGACCATCTTGGAGGTAGAAGTAAGATGAGTTCACGGGAACTGGCTCTAAATCTGGCCATGCAAAACCAGAGAGGTTAGACCTCTAATAGCAAGTACCACAAGGAAGCACGACATGAGAACTAAAACCAGTGGTAAGAGTTATGAATATAATAATAAGTCTCCGCTTGCTACTGTAGTTCACACAACATCACGACACTTCAAACCAACTTCTCAACCAAACAAGGACAGAAGTTGACCCGTCATGTCCTGACATTCTGATCATCTTAGTTAGTTAATGAAGTAAGTACAGTACACAGACAAATCAATTTAAACGACAATACAACTACTACGACTTGCTAACTGTGAGTTCCAAGTTATCCTGGAAATATGCAATAAGGATTCCTCAATTCTTACTATGCACAAGCAAGACTAGTCTACCCAATAATCAATTGCTCCAATCAGGAATTAGACAAGTCCCAGTAGGATGCCCGTCATCAGTATACAGTAAATAAATATAAGCAGATACCGATCCCTGCCTGTGTGGCAGATTTGTAGTATCTGTGGGAACCAGCCGGCATATCGGGGCACTAATTACCCCAAGGATGGCTGCCATGTAAGAACTCGGAAATCCATTCTCTCCATACAATTGTTATTTTATTTAACTTAGTAGTCCATATGTTAATTGAAATCCCATGCCGTAGATCATGGTCATTCAGAATGAGTACTTTCGTACAGAGTACGATATGCACAACTCTACAACGATGCCCGTGCGGTTAGGTTGTAGGTCTTACATAGCATAATACAACAATCAAACCTAACCACAGAATAATCATGCCTTGACTGTAAAGTACACATGTCGCTTTTATAAAAAATCAGTTGAAGCCTGCACGTGTCCACACTACAACAAACATGACCTACAATAGCAGTTTTTCTATAGCGTTTAAGTGTTCCCACTACAGAATGTTATCAACAATAGCATTCTTTCTGTTGTGCTATAAAAATATCTATCTATAGCATTTCCTGAATGCTATAGAATCTATAAAATTAATCTATTGCTATATTTTTATGTAAAAGCAGATCTCATGTTCGAATCCTAGGAAAAGCAGCGTAGGTTTTTATATTACATGATAAAAAAAATAGAATATACATATTTGGCGTGACAGCATATAAATTTACAAAATCCGTGCCCAATATTTACAAAACCTATAGCCTAAACCCCCTTATATTCCTTTTTTCGCGCATAACTATCAGCCCTAAAAATTTCTCATAACAGTACAAGAATAGAGGCTTTAGGCCACAAAATCTGGAACGATAAAAAATTTAGTCGTCCATACTAATCTTTAGCGACTAAAAAATTATTATTGTCGTCTAAAGTCCTCCGAATTTTAAAAAATAATTGTTAACTCTTTAGCGACTATTAATTAGTTTGGACGACTCAAAAAATTCTTTGCAAGAGAAAATTAAGACGACTAGAAAAAAATTCTCGTCTAAAGTAGAGGGGAATACTAATTTAAGACGACTAAACAAAATATTCTCGCCTAAAGTAAGGTGGGAATACAAAATTTAAGACGACTAAAAATAAATAAGCGTTACTACAAATATTTTTTTTACTCTATTTTGTTTGATTTATTTGTTAATAATGAATATAACCGTTATGAATGTATAGTAATTGTGTGAAAGCCCCAAAAAGAGAGAAAATTGCTACAAATTCCTATAGTATTTTCATCCTTCCCCCATGTTTTCGTTCCCCCCATGTTTTCATTTTTGGTCCCGCCCCCTTTTCAATTACGTCCCAATTTTCAATCAATACCCCCTAATCCTCACTCATCTCTCTCCTCCCTCCTCTCTCTTGCGATGCACCACCTTCGTCTCCAACCATTGCTACCATCTAGAACCACTTTCGTTCTCTACGACGCCGACTGGGGCTCCATCGGCCTCTTCCTACGCCGTAGCTCCACCACAAACAAGGAATCACAGCAGAAGGTCGAGGATGATGCCAATATCTTCACCTCCACCAAAGCCCACGACCTCTTCCAGCCCTCGTCGATGCGTAGATCCTCTTCAAGATCCACATCTAAATTTAAAAAATTCCTTGTAAATTAAATTCATAGTCTGTAGATCCGTACAAATCATGGTAATATTTGTCTACTATGGCTATTTCCACTACAAAATTATGGTAATTTAGCGACTAACCTGTATTTGTTGCTAAATTAGTGACTAACTAGCAACTTATATTCAAGTAATTGACAATTTAGTTTAATGAACAAGATGGTCCATCACAATTTCGTCGCTAGTGTGTTGATAAAATTTTGAAATTATTTAGCGACCAAAAATTTTTTTTTTGGTAAGAAGTTGATAATATCTTAATTATAGAGCAAACATTCTAGCGACTAAATGTTAAATTGCTTCCAAAATCTGACCCAATATACTTTCCCCCTAAAACTCGAAAGTCATTGCCCTCTCCCTCCAAAACCTAAATTTTTTCCCTAAAGCTCACAATTTCTTCCTCCTCACAAATGAGCCGACCTAAAAATTCATCTCCCTCCTCCTCACAATTTTTTTCTCCCGTCCCGTCCTTACAATTCAGCCTAACCCCCCTCATTACAATTTCTTCTTCCTTCCGTCCTCACAACTCAGCCGGCACACCAGCCCCCGTCGCCAACACCGGAGCCCCGCCGCCCACATACGACCACCCTCCTCCGCCGCCTGCAGACGGCCACCCTCCTCCGTCCTGACGCCCTAATCCTTATTCTAAATCAGGTATAAAAAATCCATTTAAGATTAATTATTATGCTTTTATTTGAAAATTTATTCCACTGAAGAAGTCGAGTGAAGTGATTATATATTTCTTTCAAATCCTTATGTTATTTATATTTCGGCTGGAGGGTTGCCCTTGCGACTTAGCTGTTGGTGGCTGTGTGTAATTTTTCTAGAATATTATGGGAGTTGGAACTGGAAGATGTTGTTCCGGGGAGCATAGTTTTGGTGCTCCGTATTGTAACTCTCAGATGATTGGAGTAGGGGTAGAAATCTGTACATGTTCTCTTGTTGGAAAGCCTTACTTTTCTTCTGTTATTTGAAGGAGATGGGAAATGTATACAACATAGCTTCATGTTATGCTCTCGGTTTGTTGAGGGAGCTTATAGCATATCTTATAGGACTTGTGGTTATAAATAATTTAGTATGCATAAGCTTGTTTCTTGCTGTCCTTTATTAGTTTGTCCATCTTGAATGTGATATACCCTGTAAACTTGATATAGCTGCAAATTCATTCAGCTCTTAATTTGGTATTATAGGGGCCACCTGTAGTGCTTAAAGTTTGTACATTACTATTCTGATTGCTACGAGGGTTACTTGATGATCACATCTTTATTCACACATTTCTATTCTGATTGCTACGAGGGTTAGTTGATGAACACATGTTTATTCATGTGAATGATACAAGGAGTCGAATGTGTTCTGAGACCACCGAAATAGGAGCTGACAAACTATTTAAATATGAACATATATGGTACAAAGACTCCTTGTATTGTTGCTTATGTTGTTTGTAGTGTTTAGATAAATCTGGCAGATGTATTGATGACTGCCATCTTTTTTTTCATTCAACTAATTCTTGTACGCTACAATTTTCCCATTTGTAGTAATTTTATTTGTTGTATAGGGGTTGGATTGGAGATGGCATGTCTTCATCTTCGTCTTTGCAAGACTATACTTTTTTCTGCTATTACAGTTCAGTATGATTCTTATATTTGGACAAAAGCATCCCTCATCCTATAGTTCTACAATTTTGGACTCTGGTCCATGAATTTCATTATTAGTTGTCAGGTAGGGCATTCCAGTCCGAGAATGACCACTGCTGCTCTAAACACTCCAAATGGGCATCTCTGACCTTACTTGACACAACACTCCGCTCTAGGTATCCTATCCTACTTCTTTATATTCATAAAGTTGCTCCATGTATCATATCATGTGTCTTCATATTCATAAATTTGTAACACAATTTTAATTTCAAAAATGCGGAAAGCAACTGTGTTTTTAAAACACTCAACTCATTGTTGTTTATCCGTGAAAATGAGTAGGAGCAAAGTATTCTTGTTGAATGTCTCCAAGTCCAAACTTGCTTGCGCTATTTTACATATGTTTTTTAATTGTGTTTTCTTTATTTACTCTTGAGATTAATTAATTACTTCCCAGTGGTCGGCAACACATGCAGTTCCAACTTCTGAACAAATTCCAATGTTGGTGTAGATTTGTTAGTAGAATCTAATGTATGATATTACGGTGCAGATAAACTCACCGTTCCTTCTTTCCTTGAGGCCTTAAAAGATTCAGTTTCTAAAGAATTTGGTGGAAGTAACCTAAGGCGAGATGAAACAGGGACGCGAAGCCCCAAAGAGGTGGTGCTAATTCTATGGATGAAAGCTGATTGGTCTATCCAGTGCTAAATATCGATTCTTCTTAATGGTGGGCACCATCTTTCTAATAATCGATGAAGGTGAACATCTTATTTTATTTGAAGAAGATGCTTTTTGTGGGAGAATAGAAGAAATTTTGCTTTTACTGTATATTTGATAATAAATTGCTCCCTGGCCGTATTTAGGATATTTCAATCAGTTCTCTTTTGTAGTTAGAGAATTGTATGTTAGTGGCCTCTAGACTTTTTTGATAGTAAATTGCTCCCTGGAGTACATGATCTATTTCACTTAGAGAATTGTGTGTTAGTGGCCTCCAAACTTTTTAACAATTTGTACTTAATATATGAACTTGGTTAATGTATCACATCTTGCAATACTGATACTTAATTGGCATAGAAAACTAATGTTGGTATAACAATTTTTTTGTATTTTAGCACATGGAAGCCATTCGTATAGAAGGCTACACGAGAGCCTCCCTACAGTAGCTTACAACTTTATGAGGCCCTCAAATTTTCAGCAGGTACTAATTAGTTTAAGAAATTTTCGATAATTTTCTGAGGCCCTCAATTTTTGTTCTTGTACGATTTTTCGATACCTATATAAGATTCAATGTTAAGGTTAAGAAATTTCTCTTCTTGTTAATTAGTTTTTTCCCCTCTTCATTTTTCGTTTTATGTTTTTTGTTTGAGTAAAATTATTTAGGGCATCTCTGAGCAATTTATGCATTGTCTTTTGTCAAGGATCTAGCAACAGTGATCCCTAGTCTTGAAGCAGCTGGAATTGATCTTCCATCTGTAAGTCTAATAGGTGTTTTATTTAGTAAATTATCTTTGCAGTGATATCGTTATGAATTATCTAGCAACAGTTGGTATTTCTGCACTGATATTGCTATAAATTATACATATGTTGTGATGATGTCCTCTTTAGTATTTATTGAAGATTTGCTACATCCAATACACAATACTTCTGTTATAGCTACTTTATATGTGGAATTATATTGCGAGCCGGGTATTTGGGAAGTTTTTTTTGGCTATAAAGTGAGCAAGGTGAGTGCATTGGCAAAAACGACATGAACTATTTCAATACTTTTCTTAGTTTCATGTATGCATTTAGAGTGTCATTTTGGACACATGACCCAAGGTTTTTTCAAATTAGCTATATGTATTAATATCTTCTTCTTCTTTTTCCTTTTTATCATATAGTTATTTAGAATCTAATTCTACTTTAGGAAAGCCTTCCAAGCTCGTCTTCTGGGTATTTAAGCTCATATTTTCTTGGAATGGGATTTTCATGAGTTCTTGTTGACAAAGTGCTTGAAGAAAATGGTATGCTTTCCTAACAACTTTGCTAATATTCCTAGAAGTCAAGTCCCATTGCATCAGATTCCTTGGATGATTTTTGTGGTCTGACATAGGAGGAGACAATTCAGCCATTTGTATAAAGCAAATCCATTTGTATAATATTGGCATGGCATGTTGTGCCTTTAATGCTTCAGACTTTATGACATATAGCTACTTTTGTACACACACGGAGAGTCAAGATGCCACGTAATTGGTAGTCTTTAATCTTAGACATTATTTGTGAACAAAAGTAGAGACGTAGTATACTGTAATATAAAAATTGATATTTTTGTGTATCCTACACTTCCAGATCTGAAGTAGCATTATTGTATGTCATGTTGTAAACCCGTCAACTGACTTCACATTGTTCTAATTATATATGTACAGGATATGTAGCAAAAGTTAGGCTCATTCAAATATCAGGTGTTGTATATAATGATAGTATAAATTGAATCATGAAAGAAGAGTATAGAATGAATCTTAGCATATATTCTGGCACTTGTACACACACTAACTCTTCCTAGTCCAACTTTTTTTTACAAAGGTTTTGTAGATGTATTGCATCTTAGTGTGTATTCTGGAATATAGTTAACATATATAAATTGATACCAGATCGTTAGAAAAGTAGGAGGAATACTGAAATAAATATGCAACAAAGATAAATGTTTATGAATACATGGATACATGATCTTATGTGAACTTATTTTTTATATAACATTGCTAATGTGATTTCTTCTCAATTTTGTGTAGGTTGGCATGTAAATTTTTGATGGTTGCAGATATAAATTAGAAGGAAAGAGTCGATCGAGTTTTATTTTAGCCTACAGACATTTAGTATGGAAATGGAATGGTTTAGTTGAATTTTAGACTAGCGTTAGGTTAAAAACATTTTGTACATCTTGGATTCTCTTTACATAAAAAATTTATTTTTGTTCTACTATTTCAATTACTTTAGGCGTACAACAACTTTTTTTCATATTGAATATTTTAATGAAAAATGTATGAATTTATTTATTTTGGCAAACCTTTTCTATATCTTGATTAATCGAAATGGAAGTTGTGATTGAAATTGTTGAAATCAAAATTGCGATTCAGCATGAATTTTTATGATGCACAGGTTAATTGTATGTGATATAGAACATGTTATTCAGATATAAAATTTTATATCAGATTTATGGCACTCAAAATGCTATAAAAAATCGACAACGTTCAGAAACGCTATAATAATTCAACAATATTAAAGAACACTATGCAACATCTACAGCATTCATGAAAGCTATTATTCATCAACAGTATTCAAGAAAGCTATAGACTATCGACAAAATTCATGAATGCTATAATCAATCTACAGCATTCACGAACTCTGTAAACCATCCACAGTATTCATGAACACTATAATCCATTTACAGCAGTCACAACGCTATAATGTTATAGCGTTCACATACTATAGCAGGGACAATTATAGCGGACAAAATACGCTATAAAAGACTTTCTATAGCTTTCGACACTTGCTACTGTAGGGCCATATTTGTTATAGTGCCATATGCCAATGTTCGGGATCGGCTAGTCGATTGTAATGTTTCAAAGTTAATATGAACGCGTCTCATTCAGTTTCAGTAAGACGACTAGCCAGTCCCTTTAGTTCCAACTAGGAACGCATGATCAATCATTTAGTCAAGGTAAATCAATGTCAATTCGTGCCAAGGCATGAAAGTCAAACTAGTATTTAGTATGGTCGAGTTTATAACTCTCAGGGTTAAGTTTCAGTCATTCTGGGTATCTATGAATCAATTGAGACACAAGGCACATTCCACATAACAATCTGTATTAATATTAATATATCATGATTATATCGGGTTCATGTCAAAAGACGAAAGGATATAATAGGGAAATGCCATGTACGTAAAAAAAGTACTCTTAATAAATTATGCGTAAGAAAGTTTACGCATGAGGGAAGTTTGCGTAAAGAATAATGTTACGCATGAAACATTGTACGCGCATAAAACATTACACGTAAAAAGTAACGTTACGCGTAAAAATGTACGCGTAAAAGAATATCTTTATGCGTAAAGGAGTACGCATAAAAGGGATACACTCAATAAGGAATAAAGTTGCGCGTAAAAACTCGTCTTATGCCAAGCTAGAATAGTACGCGTAAAAATAGAGTTAGCGTAAAACTCATACCGCGTAAAGTGTAACGTTACGCGTAAAACATTGTATGTGTAAAGAGTCAAAGTTTACACAAGAATCTTGTATGCGTAAATAAAGTGTTACACGTGAAACATTGTACGTATAAAGAATAACGTTACGCATGAAACATTTACGCATAAAGGGTCGAGCCACGCGTAAAGGTTGCATGCGTAAAGAGTCAGGTTTACGCACGAATGAATACGCGTAAAGAGTAATACGCCAAGCCAAGTCGACTTGCGTAAAACAGATTCACTGACACGAATGATAGTGGGCATAGAGCTTGATATTATGCGAGCACGTATAAACGTGCGCGTAGAGCCTGATATTATGCTGGCACGTAAAAACGTGGGCGTAAACCTCTTCCCGAACTCCAAATTCTATGGAACCTTCATTCTAAGCCGAAAATGGGATTTCTACGGGTCAGAATGGCGTATAACACAATCTCAACAATCTGGAACGAACAAAACTTGGTAATAAGGAGGTTTGATAGATCAAAACCAATAAAATCCGAAAAATAGTAATTTCTAGATCTACTAAAAATGAGACTTCAAAATGCAAAGTGCCAAGTTCTAAACTATCTTAATCACGAGAGAAGAGATAATGAACCATAAAAATGGGTTCTCATATGGAAGTAAGATGTACTTGCCTATGGGTTTGGTAGGTGGAGAGAGTTATGAGGAAGAAGAAGAAAAATGTGAAAGAAGAAGTAATGAAGAGAGAGAAAGGATTGGGGCTTTAAATGAAGATGTTGTAGGTGGGAGTTGGGTTTAGTTCATAATGAACCATCAAAATTCGAAAACAAATCAAACCAAGCCGAACCCAAGAGCCAAAATAAAATACAAAAAAATAATTAGCAAAAAATTAAAGGAATTAGATACAGAACAAATGCATGATAAATATTAAATAAATACATTCAAGCAGTATACGTATTAAAATACGTATTCGGGAACGAGGAGTGACAAGTACGCTTAGGTTAGTTTTGACCTCGGTTGACCAAGTTTGACTGCTTGACCAAAAGTCAACTATCAGTTAATACTTGGCCTAGAAATGTCTAAAACTTGACCAGAGTTGACCAGTTGACCAAAAGTCAACTGTTACTCAACATTAGCATAGTTTGACCTAGAGTTTACCAGTTAATCAAAAGTCAACTGTAAGTCAACCTTTGACCTAGTTTGACTTTTTTGACTTCTTGTGACCTAGTGTGACTCAGTGTGACCTAGTTTGACTTAGTTGGACTGAGATTTGACCTAGATTACATAGCTTATGCTATATAATCCTGCCAAACACTGTTGAACCCTAATTAACTTATATATATCTCATCTTTAGGTTTGTGGCATCACTTTGAGCATCGACCCTATTTGACATCTCAGGAACAGACGGGACATTCACTGATAGTTTTATTGTCTTGATATCTGCTATATGATTCAGTTGTAGTGTCTTACTTGATTCCCAACATGATGTTCACGGACTATATATGTCGGATCATGACAAGAGATGTTGTTCCAGATTTTCTTGGTATATTGGCACATTTCCTGTCTTGTGCCCTGTATTTGTATAGACACCGATTCCTGAGAGGGAGTATCTACCCTCTTAGGGAATCCCGTGTCATGATGTCTCATGTTTGGATCTATTATGTTATTCGAAGATGGGGAATTATTAGGGGCTATGTGATCAAAGCACCCTGTCACTATCTTCTTGTGCTGCGCCACTCCACCTCACATAGGGTGTAGCGAGATCTTATTTCTTGTGTTCGTTATTCAGGTTGGCCGACATGACCCTTTCAGTATTTTTATGTGATTGTCGGGCCAAGTGGATAGCCTGTCCTGCAACTTTCCCAGACGATCACATGACGCTCTAATAATTTATGGCACATTTTATATTTATTTTATCACATCATATATCCTCCTGTTCTATATTCAGTACTTTTCTCACCATGTTATGATATTTATTACTCACATGTTCTACATGATCTTATGCTAAACCTTGATTGAAGGCTAAGTTCTGTTCGGAGAAGGGTTACAACCCCGGTCCTTGTTTGGTTTACGGGTTGTAACTCGGCTTCCGAATAGCTCCCAAGTCATCCTATATCTTTCTCTTGTATTTCATTATAATTGTCTCTTATAGAATTTGTCAATTCATATGGAGCTGCTGTTAGTGTTTATACTTGCTCATTTCCTTGACAGGATAACCGTTGATGTTTACAGAGTCCATGTTAGCTGATCGCTCTACCTTTTACGGGTATGGCCAGGATAGAGTTTGATGAGTCATTATCCCTGGAGCTGTAGATGATATAGCCCCTGTTTAGATTGTTAGATAGGTTTGCCTGGACTGTGATCCAGCTAGTATTTTTAGACTATAGTTTTATATTATATTTTAAGTTTTTGTGATGTGTTTATATCTCTGAGCTTGTGTTGGATCTTGAACTCCTTTCCAATTTTTCTTTCTATCATATTTCCATTTCGTGCTATATCCTAGTTTGTCTTGTGATTGAGTTATGCCATATTATACCTCCGTACGGAGATGACAGGTATCCTTATATTTTGTCTAGTTCTAGTATTTATGGAAGACCTATACAGCATTTTACCGTCGATTATGCGACGTAGGCTGGACGTAACCACATACTCGTGCCCCTAATCAGGATGCGGGTCGTGACACCACTTCTTGGGGATACAGGTCTGCCAGAAGGAAGCAACAGTAGGAGATGGGTCTGTATTGCCTAGGATCACTCTTCTGGCTGACTTAATCAGAATGCAACGTTAACATCGGGCGACCACTCAAGCTTATCAGCGTCGGACCGATCTTAACTCTGGTAAGACGGATGGAATTGACCGCCTCGGCCCCAGCCCAAACTAGAACTTTGTTCCAATTTCAGGTGTTATTAGGGGGTCCTACAGGTCCTTGATGGTTTATTCCTTGGAGCGACATAAATGTTGGGGATCAGGAAATCGCCGGCCCAGCACTTTTGAAATGGCAAAGCCGTATAATTGTCTATTTTAAAAGGGATCGCTGGTTCGGCGAGAGTTCGTCCGGTGAGAATGCGACACCAGGCCGCTGAGGATCTGCTGTTTGTGATGGCCGTCGACGGGTGGATATACTTGAAGTATTTAGCCTGTATGAACCTGGACCATAAATTCTTGCTCGTGCGAAGCTTCCACCATAATTTTATTGAGAAGGCATTAACGATATGGGAGAGTTTAGTGAAGCCCAGTCCTCCCTCCCCGGTGGCGCGAGCCATGGTATCCGGGCTGGCCCAATGATGCTTATCGTGGCCTCCACTGTGACCCCAGAAGAAGTTGCTGAAGAGGCTCTTATGTAGGATAAACTTTCTTGGGGGGAGCAGGCTGCCAGGGTGTAGATGGGGATGGAGGTGAGGACAGGGTTGTTGAGGATAATCTTACCTCCGGAGGAAAGTGTGCGTTGTGCCAGCCCTCGAGCTTCTTCCTGATGCGGAAGATCAGGTTTTCGAAGATCCCGGCGTTAGATCTGTCGTACATGAGGGGACACCCCAAGTAGTGGAATGGAGGGTGGTGGATGGGAAATGAGGTGGTAGTCGAGATGCTGGCCGCTCTCTTGATTTTGGTTGGTGTAGATAACACTCTTCTCCGTGTTGATCTTCTGGCCCGAGCACCTTTCGTATCTCTGGAGGGTATGGTGGGCGACGTCCACTGATCTTGCGTCCCTGGAAGAGAAAATGAGGATATCATCGACGAAAGCCAGGTGGGTGATGATCGGGCAGCCGCTGGCTGTGTGGTAGTGCTGGAAGTTAGAGGAGTTCACCATCTTATTAAGGTTTCTGCTCAGAGCGTCCGTCGTTATGATAAAGATGGTGGAAGATAGAGGATCTCCTTGCCTAACCCCACGACTAGATTTGAAGAAACCGTCCGTTTTGCCGTTTATAACCGTGGAGAACTACGAGTTGCTGATCGATCTCCACACGATGTTGGTCTACGTTTCAGAAAATCGAAGGCTCTGAAGACCCAGATCATGAATTGCCAATCGAGTCTGTCGTAGGCTTTCTCTATGTCCAATTTGATGGCATATTGCCCCCTTTTGCTGGAAACTTCATACAGGTGACTAACTCTTGGGCCAATAGGATGTTATCCTGGATATTTTTCCTCCGAACAAAGCCACTCTGCTCCTCCGAGATGATCTTGGGGAGGAGGCCAGCCATGCGAAAGCGATGATCTTAGAGATGATCTTATTGGTGAAGGTTCAGAGACTGATTGGGCGAAGCCGCAGAATGTCTCTGGGTTGTCTTTCTTCGGTATGAGAATAAGGTTGGTGCTCGAGATAGCTCTGGGTAGGTAGCTCCTTGGAGGAAGGTTGTGACCGCATTGTGAATGTCAACCTTGATAATGTCCCAACAAGTACGAAAGAATTTTCTCGAGAATCCAGCTGGTCCTTGCGTACTATGTTCGTCGAGGGCCCAGACGGCTTCTTTCACTTCGTCCTCAGAAAGTGGCTGCTTAAGCCTGGTATTGTCTGTTTCACTAATAAATTGGGGAACCTTGGCCAGGAAGGTGTTGTCTCTGAGGACCGTTTCCATGGAGAAAAGTGTAGAATAGAAGTTGGCTGCCGCCATTTGGATGGCTTTGGGGTTGGTGATGCTGGTACCGTTGTCTACGACAATCTGGTGGAGGGTAAGTTTGTGTCTACGCCCATTAACGCAGGCATGAAAGAATTTCGAGTTGTTGTCCCCCTCACTGTTCCATTTGATCCTGGCTTTCTGCTTCCAAAAATTGGTCTCAATTTTCAGCCTTAATTTGAGAATGGCTTTGGTGAGATTCAGGGCCTTCCTGGTATCGGGCGAACAGTCAATATGTACCTAGCTTCGGCACGAGTAACATCGACCTCAGCTCGCGAATGGCTTGAAAGAATCTCCATAAGTTTGTTTGCTTCAAGCTGCCCGAGCATTCCTCATGGCCTAGAGCTTATTAGCCACTCGGTTGAGGCGTCCGAGGGTGTCGTGCTGTTACAAGCTTCCGTGATGATTCCCAGAAATTGGGGTGCTCGAGCTAGAATTCCTGAAATCAGAAGCTTTTCCTGGACTGGTTGGATGTGCTTGTGAGTTGAACTAGCAGGGGGCGTGGTCTGATTCGTGGCATTAAGGTAAGTAAGCTTGGGGGTATTCCCCATACCTAGCCAGTGGGCGTTAGCTAATGACCTGTCGAGACGGAAGAATTACCGACGATTGCCTTCTTGCATGTTGCACCAGGTGAATGCGTTGACAGTGAACGGGAGTGATGAGAGGTGAGAATTGAAGATAAAGTCGTTGAAGTCCTGCATGGTGGAAAGATGTGGGAGGCGGCCTCCAATTTTTTCATCTCTGCAGGTGATAACGTTGAATTCCCCAATGCAAAGCCACGGGAGGTTATGGTTGTGGTTGTTGATATTGAGGAGGTCATTCCAGAGGTATCTGCGGTCCGTGATATCGCAACTGCCGTGAACCGCAGAAAGGATAGCGTTTGGGGATTAAAGGGTGTTTAATCCAGTAGGAAAGGGCTTGTCTGGAATCATGGATGATCCCAATTTGGACGGCTTTGGAGGAGAGGATCCAAATGTCATGTCGGCCAGCTATGGCCGAGTGAAAGCCTGACTGCTGTTGGACGGCTTTGATTCTCTTGTAAGATTTTAGGTTCCTGGATGATCAGGATGTCAATCTTTTCAGTTTTCTTAAGGCTGGTAATTCTCCTCATAGTCGATTTGTTCGCCAGACCGCGAACATTCCAAGAGAGGATGTTTAGCATTATTGGAGATTTGGATGGAGTTTGTTGGACTGCTTGGCGGCAGACCTAGTGTGCATTGATGGGGACTTTGGTGGCTTCACGGACTTTTTTTATCCGATTTTCTGGTGGCAATAGGAGCTACTCCTACCATCTTGAATGAAGTACTGGGGTTCTCGAAACAATTAGACTGTTCGACCGTTTCTCCGGATGAGGCGAGATCGGCTTGCTCCGACGGGATGAGGAGGGAGTCGACGCAGATATCAATCTGGTCGCTCCGTTAAGAGAGGGATTCCTACGGCGATGACCTGAAGGCCTCTAGCTGCCTGCTCTAGCCCAAGAATAGTCAGAGCGTCGATGGCAGGGTGCGCAGAATGGGGGTCGACGGCGATCGGTAGAGCTAGGACGGGCTTCTCTGTGTCCTCTTGGAGTGGGGAGTTAAAATCCTCTGGAACCGAGCCGGTAGTCTGGACGAGGTCGGAAGGTGAAGCCATCTCTTGGGAGTGGTTCGTAGCTTCAAGCGCGATGGCGTTGAACTGATTGGCTAGAGGGAGGTCAGGGGCGTGGTAGGTGGTCATAGCGTTTTTTGCTGAGTTGCCTCTGCCGGTAGCCTCCTCGCCAGAGTTGAATCTGGTGTGGGTGTGCAGTAGTGGCATCAGGGGTGGTTGGACGGTATTGTGATGCCGTTCCTTTTGGAATTGGGTTCAGTTTGCTCCGATTTCTTCTTAAGTTTCGGATGTAGACGGTGGCAATGCTTGGGTAAGTGACCGCGTAAATGGCTGTGAGTGCAGAAGAGAATGTGATTGTCGTAGAGAATTTACTGGGTGAGTCCTGTTGCCGAGTTCGATCCGAATGTGGTTGGGGGGCTCCAAAGTGAGGTCTAGCTCCACACATATCTTGGCGTAGTGCGCTTTATTCAGGTTGTGGTTTCAGCAGCGGTTGCCACGTAAGTCCTGAAGGAGTTGGCTATGTGCCTGAGAGCCGCCCGAACAAAGAATATGAGAGGAAGGTTGGGTAGGGTGACCCAGGCAGCCACCGTCGCCGAGTCTTCCGAAGTTTTAAAGTTTGTCGACCACTTTATTATCTTCATCTGGTGAGAGTCGACTATCCCGGTGCCTTTGGACCACACCGTCCTGTGGTCGAGATCGGAGGAAAGGTGTAGAAGGATGTGTCTCGGATCGAGGGGGCCACCCTATACTCGGCCGATAGCCACCAACTAGCTATGACCTCAGCGACCCTGGCGAGCTTTGGACAGCCGAATAAAAATTTGAGGACGAAGGAGTAGGGAAGGAGGAGGTCATAGAACAAAGTTCCTGATCAGTGAAGGGCACCGTAGGCATGGGGGATGCCGGCGGTACTCGACTTCGGGAAGTGGGACGTCCGGGAACAGGAGCCCTTGCTTGGGGTTCTGTCCGGATGAAGGATGTCGGCGAAGAAAGGGATCGGGCGGGGGTTCGAGGTTGAATTAGGTTGAACCGGATTCTGGGTATCGTCAGAGGAAGCAGTGCCGAGAAGAGGTTGACTGGCGCCCGAGGAGGAGGGGGATGACTCCTGGGGTCCCAGGGTGCGCCACCAAGGAGGCACCTGAAGGATAGGGCTGGGTTGCGCCCAAAATAGGGGTGGGTGCCGCAGGGGGCGCAAAAACTTCGGACCCGGGCTGGAGGAGAGCAGCTTCCGGTGGGTGCGGCTAAGGGGAATACCAGGTGGGCCCAGGGGGCTTTGGGGGACGTAGAAGTCCTGCTGCGTCGGAGAGCAGCATAACATCGACAGGCGAAGGAGGTGCTGATGAAGAGGTTGGGTGTTGGAGGGTAGCGCCGACTAGCGACAGCACCGGATGATTGGCGCCCACTTGTAGGTGGGCCTCGAGGGGATGGGTTGCACCCACAAGAGGCACAAATGGAGAAGTAGATGCCCCTGGTCCAGAGAATGCAGACGCCTGGAGTGCGCCAATGCCAGATGCAAACGAAGTGAGGGTTGTGGACCGCTCCAGCTGTGCCAATAGGTACGTACGAAAGAGAATCAGCCCCAGCACCCAAAGGGGCGTAGGTAGGCGCCTGGAGTACAAGACAGGTGGGCGCAACATGGTGGACTGTGCCAGTTGGGCAGCAGGGAGGACTGCGCCGGTTGGGTACAACATGAAAGAAAGCGCCTGGTGGACGCAACATGGTGGACTGTCCGATTGTGCGCAAAGAAGTTTGACTGATAGCACGGTTGGACTACGCCGGGTGTGCGCACACCCCCCAACGCGGGTGCAAGACTCGATGGGGCCACAAGCCCCCCTGCAGGCTATCCCCCTTCGGGATTCGAAATTCGAAAACATGAGAAAAGAGAGGGAAGGTGGTGGGGGACCGATGAGGGTCGTGGCCGGCTAAAGACTGGTCGCTCCATGAGGGAGGCGTCGGACCCGGAGACTGAACCAGAGGCCCGGGGTGGCGGCGACCTGGGGGTCGCGGGAGGGGCTAAAGAAGCCGGCCGGGAGAGGGCGGGAAAAAGGGTCCGGAAGGAGGCCGGGGGGCGGAGCTGTGCTGACGGGGGCCGAGGCCGCAGACACGAGGTTGCGCTCCACAAGCAGCAGCTGATCCGCGGACTAGTCGAAGGGCTGGGGAAGAGAAGGGGGGCCGAGGACGTACGGCTGCAGCAAACCCTGTGGAGGACTGGGGCGAGGCACAAACCGTGTCCGCTGACAGTGCCAACGGCGGCTACGGGAGGCCGCAAGCTGGCTGTCCAGAGCCGTAGCGACGGCGACGCTCCACGGATGAGCCGTAGACGGCGGCGGGGGGGTGGAAGGGTGGCATGAGAAAGGTTGGGGGACGGACGGCTAGGAGTGGCGGGAGGAGGGGCATGGTAGGGATGCGGAAGGACGGAGGGGAGCGATTGGGAGCATTTCTTCCTTTTTTTCTATATATATATTACCTTAATGAATGTGAATATACCTATATGTATGTGGATTGATTATGAATGTAACCATAGGGTATTTGGACAGATTAGGATCGACCCAATGAGCTTAGTTTAGTCGAGTTGACCGACAAGTTGACCAAGTTGACAAAAGTCAACTTTGGGTCAAACTTGTTCCAAATCGACTCAAACGAACTCGAAATGACTTGTAAACTTGTGTGTGACCTAAAAATTAGTAAACGAACTAGTTGACTTAGAGTTGACAAGGTCTGAACAGAGTTGACCAAGGTTGACTTTGACCTAGAAGGACTTAGAAGCATGTAGAATTGTATTGTAACCCTTTCTTATAATTTGTTAGACCATGTTGTGACATGTGGTTACTTTAAATAGGTTTACATCACTCCAGTTCAGTTACACATCCTCATCAGCAGCTTGGATTGTTAGACGAGTACATTCTGACCGTTTCATTCTTGCTTAGACATATTTACTTGTTATAGACTAGTTTACTTGTTGCTGTCACGATATTATCACGGATTAGTACTATATGGATCTCTTCATGCGATGTTATCCCCTCGGATGCATCGGATATATTGTGCTCATGTACTTTATTATGTGCATCATCTACTCATTGTATTCGTATTTATTCATGTATACTCATATGACATACATGTACACTCATGATCACGTGAGCCTTCATGTATAACCAAGTGTGCATGTGGACTAGCTATCCATATGATACACTACCTTTATGTGCAATAACATAACCTGGACAGATCCTTGTGTACTGATTGGGGCAGGGGAGTATTTATTTGGTTATGTGATCTACACCCTTTTATGTGCAACTCCAAACTAGATTTAAGTCATGTATAACCTAAGCCACTTTACATAACCAGATTGTGCTCTATACCACATAGTTAGTTCAGTTCTCTTATTATATCATGTATATCTATTTCCATATATCATGCTCTCTTTTACAGTCTCATTTCTTTATCAGCAGTTCATGTATATTATTCTATAGCTTGTTTCATATTTCTTTTCATGTTATAAACTGTGTGAGAGATATGTATTCGTTCTTGTGCTGACTAGACCTGTTAAATATTACAGATGATAAGGATTGCTGCGACACTTACTATAGCAGGCCTAGTTGACACAGATGACCTGGACCCTCAGCAGGATCTAGTAGTCGCTGAGGACATGCCATGAGTTAGATTAGACTGATATTATTACCTAGTTATGAGACATTGTGATTGTATTGAGATTTTATTATGTTGTGGTTTACATCGGGATTATTATTCATATTGTGACTCTTTGTTGTGATTATCTTTCTTCTATTCCATCTTAGTTATTGTGATTGAGTTGTACCATATATATATATATATATATATATATATATATATATATATATATATATATATATATATTATTCTCCAATAGGAGCATATTCTAAATTGTGTTAGATGTTGGACCTAGGACAGCGTTATACCGTCGACACTGCGGCGTAGGCTGGACGTACCCACGTCTCATGTCCTTACAATAGGTGTGGGTCGTGACACATTTTTAGTGGTGGCCCATGCAGGTCTTCTTAGTTGCAACTAGTACGATTTCGTAGTGGTACTCAAACTAGAGCATCACTACAGCCTGCAGTAGGATAGGATATAAGTTAAGGTACTCAATCACATTAGGAAAACTCTTATCTAATTCTTGTTGTTAATTGCCATTTTTTTTGAAAATAAACTGTCCTCCTTTGATTATATTGCTTTTTTTTAGTAATTGACTCCTTGTTTGATCTGCCTTTAGGATGGTGGGGACACGATCGCTACGCTCTGGCCTTAGGGATACCGCTGAGAGGTTTGCCACTTCTCGTCCGACTCAGTAGGACCTAGGGACCACAGTACCTCTTGTTTCAGTTCAGGCTGGCCCGTCTGCAACTTTTGGAGGTGCTCCTCCACCGGTTTCGAGGATTGTCCCAGGAGTTCAGCGGATGGTACCACCGCCGCCTCAGGGGATAGTTGATGTGGCGTAGTTCTTCGCCTTCATGCAGCAGAAGATGGAGACTCAGCGATGCCAGGCGGAGGATATGAGGCTGGGCATTGATAATGCCCATCAGTTAGCAATGGTGGCAGTAGAGAAGGAGCCACCCAACCACAGGAAGGGCAGATCCAGCCGTACCAGCCGAGGACTCTAGGCATTCTGGACTTCCAAAAGATGCGGCCGTGAGACTTCAAGGGTACCGAGGGTATCCTATATGCCGACGACTGGATCGAGTATATAGAGGAGATCTTTCGTCTCGCGGAGATACCAGCTAGGCTCCAGTAGAAGTTGTAGGCAGTCAGATGCAGGACCTTGCCCGTATTTGGTACCAGATCGACCCCAGGGTTGGTACAGCAAGGAAAACTTGGAAGGCTTTTAAGAAGCTTTTCAAGGATAAGTTTTTCTCCGATACAGCACTTGGCACTTTGGAGACGCAGTTCGAGAACCTGGTTCAGGGGAACCAGACAGTAGAGGAGTACGCCGGAGAGTTCTGCCGCCTGGGTAGATTTGTGGAAGGCCTTAGCAAGACAGCAAAGGCTAGGAGGTTCAGGAAGGGCTTAGTTAAAGAAGTCAAGTCCTTGACCAAGAGCAACAGGAACTTTACTTTTGAGTAGATCTTGATGGGAGCTATGGCAGCAGAAGATGACCTAGAACTGAAGTCGAAGCGAGGTCGTGATTCACATGGAGCCAGTGGCAGTGGGGGCCCAGCTAAGAGGCCTCATTATCAGTAGCAGCAACATCAGTAGAAGCCTTTTTAGCAGAAGCAGTTTCAGCAGGCATCGAGATAGCAGCAGACCATCAGTTGCACCTTCTGCAAGAAGCCAGGATATGTGTGGAACGAGTGCAGGAAGAGGCTCGGCAAGTGCCTACTTTATGGTGCAGCAGAGCATCAGTTGAGGGATTGTCCCATGGCTGCGGGACGTACAGCTCAGGGAGCAGGAGCTAAGGCTCCGGTAGTGCAGCAGAAAGGTCCATTGTCGACCCGGCAGCAGAAGTTTATTCAGCACCAGCAGCAGGCCAAAGGAGGTCAGCAGGGGCGAGCTTTCGCCATAGCAGATGAGGAGTCCGAGCCAGTAGGAGATCTTATAGAAGGTTCTGTTCTTATCGACTCTTTTCCCGCAGTCGTATTATTTGATTCGGGTGCTTCCCATAGCTTCGTGTCTGTATCATTTGCTGTTAGATACCAACTTTCTTCTGAACCATTGCCTAGGACTTGCAAGATCACGACTGAGGGTGGTATTATCCTCGTCCGTGATGTTTGCAAGGATCGAAGAGTAGTTTTGGGAGGCCACGAATTGGATGTGAGTCTGTTTGTAATGCCATTACCAAACTACGATATTGTACTCGGTATGGATTGGTTGAGCAGGCACCATGCCAGTATAGATTGTCGAGGTGGTAGAGTTATTTTCAGAGTGCCGGAAGAGCCAGAGTTTGAGTTCACCAGGCGGGAGGCAGAGCAGAGCAGCAGAGTTTTCTGTGGAGTTTCAGCAGAGGAGCAGAGCATGCCACACCCATTGATAGCTGAGTTTATGGATGTATTTTCGGAGGAGTTGCCAGGGTTACCTCCGAACAGAAATATGGAGTTCCTTAAAGGCTTGGTGCCCGGCACAGAGCCGATATCTCAATACGTCTATAGAGTGAACAACAGCGAGCTTATGGAGTTGAAGAAGCAGGTGGATGAGTTGCAGGACAAAGGCTTCATCCGATCGAATTCTTTACCGTAGGGTGCACCCCATACTCTTTGTACCGAAGAAGGATGGGTCGGTACGGATGTGTATCGACTACATGACACTCAACAACCTCACGATCAAGAATAAGTACCCGATGTCGAGGATCGACGATCTATTCGATCAGTTGAGTGGAGCGAAGGTATTCTCCAAAATTGATCTGAGGTCAGGTTATCATCAGGTGAAGGTGAAAAGGAGGATATTCTGAAGACAACATTCAGGACACGGTATGGCCAGTTTGAGTTCATGGTGATGTCGTTCGGGTTAACTAACGCCCCGACGGTGTTCATGTAATTGATAAACAAGGTGTTCCACCAGTACTTGGACAAGTTCGTGGTGGTGTTCATCGACAACATCTTGGTGTATTCGAAGACACCAGAGGAGCATGAGGAGCATTTTTTGAGTGGTTCTAGATATTCCAGAAAGGAGGAGCTTTACAGCAAGCTCTCGAAGTGTGAGTTCTTCCTGGATCGAGTTGACTTTCTAGTTCATGTTGTGACCGAAGATGGGATCTCAGTCAACCCGAAGAAGATCAGAGCAGTTGAGGCATGGACAGCACCGAGTTTAGTTGCAGAGATCAGGAGCTTTCTGGGATTAGCACTGCTACAGGAGTTTTGTTCAGGATTTCTTCCGGATTGCAGAGCCATTGACTACGCTGACTCGGAAGGACACAGAGTTTATCTGGTCAGAGGAGTGTCAGGTTGCTTTTGAGTTGAAGAAGCGACTAACGACAGCACCGATTTTGACATTGCCATCAGGATCAGGCGGGTTCACTATCTACAATGATGCCTTAGGGAAGGGTTTGGGTTGTGTCATGCAGCAGCATGGGAAGGTGATTGCCTATGCATCCAGGCAATTACATTCGTATGAGAAGAACTACCCTACCCATGATTTGGAGTTGGTGGCAGTTATCTTTGCTTTTATGTTGTGGAAGCACTATCTATACGGAGAGCGTGTGGAGATTTTCATAGACTACAAGAGTTTGATATATGTGTTTACACAGAAAGTGCTCACATGAGGCAGCACAGATGGTTGGAGTTGATGAAGGACATCGACAATTCACTGCAGTATCATCCAGGAAACCAACGTGGTTGTCG